>CAUOFW020007279.1:1479208-1596615 GCA_963454935.2 Ilex paraguariensis | reverse complement strand
AAAAAAAAAAAAAAAAAAGTTCAAGAAAATCAACAAAACACTGAATAATTTTTTATAGACCTAGGGATCAGAAAACAATAATTGATAGAGATTGAGGATAACTATACCTTTCTGAACGTCGAAGAACTGCATTGCGACTTTAAGAGCATCGGCGTATTTCTTGGTGATGGCACCAGGAGGTCCTGGAACAGGGGCGGCCTCGGAGTCGGAATGCCCTGCTTTCTTCTTAACAAGAACAAAAATCGAAAATGCGAGAGTCGCCCCAACTATCACAACCAGAAACCATCCACACCATTCCTTCGACCTCTTTCTCTCTCCCATTCAAAAAATATTGATTGCTCAATTCAAATCAAACACTTCCTTCAGGTTCAGATCCAACTCAAACAAAGATTGAATTATCTGAAAATTCTCAAAAGCTAAACGAGACAAGAAATGCAATAGCTATCATTTAGAGGAGTGGATGTGTAATTTTTGTTCGAGAAAAAATCTTTAGGTTTTTGAATGGTTGGTTAGAGAACAATGCAGGTAATGGACACTCGTGGTTGGTATTGGCTCTCAAAGAAGCAGACAGAGCTTCTGTGAAATGGTATGGCGGAACAGGGCACCGACAGTTGGAAGCAGTTTTCCTTTGATGGTTTCCTTTCCGTTTTGTGTGTAATGACGGGAATGCCCTCGTTTATTACGCGGGATTTTTTGTAATGAGGACCGAACAAAAAATTAATGCGGCAAGTAACGCCTATTGGAGTAAACATTCAATAAAATAGTTGGGCTTGGGCCGTGTTAGTATCGTGGCATCATCGATTAATAATAAATAAATAAATAAGATTGATAAAATTTATTAATTTCTCGTGATAACTATTGAATATGGGACATTATACAATTATGACAATTAATATAGGGGTTTTACAAAATGAAAATATTCGATAAGACTCCAGTATTATGCAGTAATTTCAAGAAAAATTAAGTGCAGATTGATGGAATTATTTGACATTAGAAGTCGTGCATAAGAGTGGATGTTTTTGGATGGAAAAAAAATTTGAGAATGAATTTTGTAACATTAGATTAAAATAAATGAAAATTAAATCAATCTCAATCGTTGTTGTGCTTTTATAAATTAAAAATTCAACTTCACAATACCTATAATATTATATAAAAAAATTTCTTGATAATAATTACGTATAGTGTTACCGTTACAGTGTCAAAGAGTTGTAACTGACGTTCAATTTTTGATTGCATCGTAAAAGTGAATAGCATGGTTTAATCAGCCACCCGTCTGGTGAGTGATTATGACAATCTATCTTTCTTTTTTATTGGTATGGCAATTTATTTGTGACTGTGACGGAGGGTAGAGAAGAGAGAAACGGCATGTTAATTGACAAACTTTTGGTCAACTTATATATTTATCAAAAGCTATTATAAAAAAATAATGTTTTTAATATATTTTTTTTGGGTAAGTAATATATTTTCCAAAGTTAGCCAAAAGTGGCATTACATATAAGCTATGGAGGGGATTCGAAGGCGTAACTTGAAAGGGTTAACCAGAACCCAATCTAAATATTCGGTATTCCATTGTTTCTCGCATCTCCTGCCTATTCTGCTCACCGATTTTGAATTCATCCAATTGCAGCGTACTAGAGCACAAAGTTCGGGGTACAGATGTGAAAGCCACGAGACATGAGACGGAACAAATTTATCAATGCAACAACTAGATATATAAAAATATATTTTTAAAGGATAAAAATAAATGTTAGTATTAAGTAGTTTGATTTGAATTTTCTCCGAGTCTATAAAACTCCAGCATTTCTTCTTCCACAGGATGAGTTTTGCCTACAATGACGAGACAATGTAGAGGGGTTCCAAAGTCGACCATCTGTAGTTGCCTCATTGAACCTGCAACAATGGTCTGATCTTCACTTCCCAGTCGGGCAAAACCAACACAAGTAGTGTCTTCACTGTATGCTGCGAATTGCAAATAAGCTGTAGTTAGTACATTAGGCTAGTTCTCTTCACTTGCCCAAATAATACTCAAAAACATGACATATGAGCTTTGGGGAGAACTTTGATCCTGAAAAACACCACCTGAGGAATAACAGAAGCTAGACCCTTCTGCCAAGGCAAAAGGCACAGACACTCGAGGAATCATTACACAGTTGGAACATGGGGAATCACATTTATAATGGGAAATGCAACCACATGCATTGACACAAAATTATGATCCAAATGGATGATCTGGAACAACAGTTCTCATTGCTACTTTAAAGGGTGAAAGAAAACATGCCCATCTCCAAACAAAAGATATAGTCACTTAACCACAATTTCCTATAGGTCCGACTTAGTTTGTTCCCTCTTTAGTTTGGTTTTCCAACTATTTGTGCCAGGTCACAAAAAGCATCACCTAGCACAATCAGGAGGTTCTATTTCCTAAACTTTCCTATACAGTTGACAGAGTATCCCATCCATCAGAACACAACTATCTCAGCATCCTCAATACTTTGGCATATTGGGATGACTGTTCATACAAGTGTATGATAATCAGGAAGCTCAGTGGATGACTAACATCAACTCCATCAACAAAAGCAAATTGATGATCAAAACAAGAAGCAGCTCATGATGAATGCTAATGATAGAGGAAATAAAAATTCAAAAGCCTACCAAATTCTCCACGCCTTTGTTCATTCTCCAAGAGCTGCTCAATTGCAGTGTTTATAGTCATGTATTTTGGTGGTTCATACTGCTTTTTTCCTCTGGAGAATTTATGAGGAGCAGACAAATTGTCAAAACAGATCCAATCGACAGCTGAAAGATGTTATTAAACAACAGACAGATGATAGAGAAGATATGTATGTAAGAAGCACCACATTCAATTTAAAGTATTACCTACACAAGGATTCCAGAGTCGGTTCCTTCACGTGTATATCTGCAGATTTAAGATAGATACAGTGAGCTCCAAGAGAGAATTTTCTTCCCTATCTTTTTTCTGGTGGCAGATGTTGGCATGCATCGGAGTTTTCATGTCGTGGCTTTAAGAATAATGCAGGAGAATTTTGATAGTTCAAAAAGAGTTAAGTCAATAATTCCCCTCTGAAGGGATGGTCGCCCAGTATGAGTGATCTTAGGACAGATAAGATTAGTTAATTAATGATCATGCTCCCAGATAAGTAGATAACAGGCTAAAAGGACCAAAGACCAACGATTAAGAAACTCAAAAGATAATAACTTACTAATTCTGTACTGCATATGATTATCTCACCTAACAAGCAGAGAGTGTGTAACCCAAGTGTTCGATTTTTTTGAATCTTCTCATAAAAACTATCAGGTCTCCATGTTTCAGTAAAGAATGGTATGGAAACCGTTTCTCCATAACGGTAGAGTTGTAGACCACAAACTCCAACTGCATTCATCACTGATGCATTGTGTACCACCTTGACATCTACCCCCAACTTCTTTGCTCGAACAACAAGATCACTGTGTGTTGTAGCTCTGTGGTTCACAAGAGACGCGAAAAAAGAACTCCATTGCATAAAAAATAAAAAATAAAAAATTGTACCCAAACAGCAATGCACATCTACAATTTCAATATGTGCAATTGTTTATGTTTTTTAATTTAAGCCAAATATTCCTATGGCCAGAAATTTCAAAAATAGTCCATAGATCAACAGTAATGATATCTGAATTCAAGGAATTGCACAACATCCAGTGTCTGCAAATATAAATTTACTCAATCAACAACAAAACCAACAACGAAGAGACGAAAAATTATCACAGTAACAACACAACAGGAAGAAAAAGTCTCACTTTTACTAATTTCTTTTGAGCACCAGCACATTTCTTAACTAAAAACTTCATTTCCAGATTCAACAACATTCTGGCAATAGATCTTCACGTCACAACAGATTTAAGCAATACAATTTATTAACCCAAAAAGATGTACCTACTGGAACTTGACGCATTTTTTTGGGTTCACAGTGGAATTCCTTACAAAATCCAACAAACAAAATTCTGAATCACAGGAAAACTCGTACAATGAAATAATCGTCTATGAGACAGTCCCTAAAGCATCTTTGTGTATCAAAAACCAATGACTTCGCTCAAAACAATCACAAATAACCATCAACCGCTTAATTCAAGACATGAGCATAAAAGATTGATAGAACTGTTAAGCACAGATCAAAAGAATGAGAAGTAAAAGAAGTATCATACCCAAATGGGTCCCCAACAACAAGGAAAGCCACGTCCGACCCACAAGCTTCCATAAGTATATCATCTGCCTTTTCCTCAACCATTTCCCTGTCGGCAAGCGTAACTGGTTTCCCATAAAGTTTTTCCTGCGAAAGTATTCAATTGAAGAACGAAACTTTAAATTACATAAGTGAAGGTGGTCGAAGATGAGAAAAAAAAGTGATAAAAGGGAATTCAAGAGACAACAGACCAGAGTGGAGAGGCCATCGGAAGAAAGGCCGAAAGAGAGGAGAGAAGTGTAGGCCTCAATGTACAATTTGTCGCATTTCTTCACTGCTTCCAGACCTCTGAGAGTGATGTCCTTCTCGTCTCCCAGACCAAGACCTATCACATACAACATCACTTTTCTTCCTTTCCGGAGTTCAATCCCTAGTCTTCAAGCTTTCTTCAGTTGATGATTCCAGTTTGACGAAAGACCAGCAACTACCACAACGGTGATTTTCTTCGATTGATAACAGAGACGACGCTAAACCCTAATAAAAGCTTGTCGCGGGCCCTTTCTTTTCTTTTTCTAGTCTGTAGCTAAGTAGTTATTTTCTTCATGAAATTAACATGTAAGATAAATATCATAAATGACCCTTAAATTATAATATTTAGTTTAAATTATACCTTTTAATTATTCTAATTTATCTCATAAATTAAATAATTTTTTTAATCAATCATTTGAAATTAATTAATTAATAAATGAGACAATTTTCATTAAAATTAACTATTAATAAGATAAATTCTATTAAAATTAACCAATAATCTTTCATTCAGCTTCTCTAGTAAAGAAAGCCCTCTTCCCATCTTTCTCATCTTGTGAATGGTTAATATTAATGGAAGGAGTGGATCGAAACAACTGATATAATTTAGGGAATAAATTAGGATAATTAAAAGTTAATTTAAAATAAGGGTCGTAGTTTTTTTTTTTTAACAAAACTTGCACCGATTGTTCTATTGAGTTATAAGACCAAACACGATAATTCGAGTTAGTTTAAAATATGTTTCATAAAAAACAAAGATGTGAAAAAATATCAAACTTAAAATCTTTTATTTGTAAAAGGACAAACATGACCGCTCAATCACCTCTAAATTTTAATAAGGGTCGTAGACCCTGCTCTTTTTTGACATTGATTTTCCTTTTGTTAGCCTCGGTTATTTTCTTAGATTAGGAAGAGTTCAATTCCTTCTCACACAATTTTTTTAGTTGCACGAATCACCCTTGGAAGGTCCCAACTAGGTGCACATGTCAATGAATCAAATTTTAATCCAAAATTAAATTTAATATTTGAATTGAATTGCCGTTTTACATGATAATTTGAACCCTTTATATCATGTTCCACAATTTCAAATTTGTGTCTAATGAATATACAATAAAGTTGAATTAAATAAAATTGTTATTTGGACTTAATCAGATTTTAAAATGAGCTTTTAACAAATTTAGTAAAATTGTGTTTTTAAAATCTACACGCTAATCCAACAATTCGCGTTACCGGATAATATCGAATAAATAATTTGGTAAACACATGTTTGTGGAATGGATCTCGGGGTCAACTTGTATTCGTTTTGTTCCTTTGGTCTGAAGCTTTGTTCAGAGTGATTTTACCTTATGTCTTATCTGTTGCCTGTGTAGGCAAGTTTGAGAAGACTTTTTTTTTTCACCTAAGGGTAGAATTTCAGTTAGTCAATAAACAAAATACCTAAATTATCCCCCCTAGTTATTACCAGTCTATTTAAAGCCTTGCATTTCGTAGTTTAAGCGCCAAAACTCTCTCAACCCACTCTTTCTCTCTCTAGCAGGAACGAAGCCCTCACACTCTCTGCAACATCAAGTACGGCATCAACACATTACTCTCTCTCTCTCTCTCTCATATATCAGTATCGATACGTGTGNTTCTTCGATTGATAACAGAGACGACGCTAAACCCTAATAAAAGCTTGTCGCGGGCCCTTTCTTTTCTTTTTCTAGTCTGTAGCTAAGTAGTTATTTTCTTCATGAAATTAACATGTAAGATAAATATCATAAATGACCCTTAAATTATAATATTTAGTTTAAATTATACCTTTTAATTATTCTAATTTATCTCATAAATTAAATAATTTTTTTAATCAATCATTTGAAATTAATTAATTAATAAATGAGACAATTTTCATTAAAATTAACTATTAATAAGATAAATTCTATTAAAATTAACCAATAATCTTTCATTCAGCTTCTCTAGTAAAGAAAGCCCTCTTCCCATCTTTCTCATCTTGTGAATGGTTAATATTAATGGAAGGAGTGGATCGAAACAACTGATATAATTTAGGGAATAAATTAGGATAATTAAAAGTTAATTTAAAATAAGGGTCGTAGTTTTTTTTTTTTAACAAAACTTGCACCGATTGTTCTATTGAGTTATAAGACCAAACACGATAATTCGAGTTAGTTTAAAATATGTTTCATAAAAAACAAAGATGTGAAAAAATATCAAACTTAAAATCTTTTATTTGTAAAAGGACAAACATGACCGCTCAATCACCTCTAAATTTTAATAAGGGTCGTAGACCCTGCTCTTTTTTGACATTGATTTTCCTTTTGTTAGCCTCGGTTATTTTCTTAGATTAGGAAGAGTTCAATTCCTTCTCACACAATTTTTTTAGTTGCACGAATCACCCTTGGAAGGTCCCAACTAGGTGCACATGTCAATGAATCAAATTTTAATCCAAAATTAAATTTAATATTTGAATTGAATTGCCGTTTTACATGATAATTTGAACCCTTTATATCATGTTCCACAATTTCAAATTTGTGTCTAATGAATATACAATAAAGTTGAATTAAATAAAATTGTTATTTGGACTTAATCAGATTTTAAAATGAGCTTTTAACAAATTTAGTAAAATTGTGTTTTTAAAATCTACACGCTAATCCAACAATTCGCGTTACCGGATAATATCGAATAAATAATTTGGTAAACACATGTTTGTGGAATGGATCTCGGGGTCAACTTGTATTCGTTTTGTTCCTTTGGTCTGAAGCTTTGTTCAGAGTGATTTTACCTTATGTCTTATCTGTTGCCTGTGTAGGCAAGTTTGAGAAGACTTTTTTTTTTCACCTAAGGGTAGAATTTCAGTTAGTCAATAAACAAAATACCTAAATTATCCCCCCTAGTTATTACCAGTCTATTTAAAGCCTTGCATTTCGTAGTTTAAGCGCCAAAACTCTCTCAACCCACTCTTTCTCTCTCTAGCAGGAACGAAGCCCTCACACTCTCTGCAACATCAAGTACGGCATCAACACATTACTCTCTCTCTCTCTCTCTCATATATCAGTATCGATACGTGTGTACGTGTGTTTATATGTATATATGCTTGCTTAATTTCTGTGACTTTTCTTTGTTTTTGCAAGATCATTCATGGCGGACAGTACGAATAGTGATCTGCCGCAATCGTCATCCGCCGCTTCCAACGATCCTGATCTTGGAATTTCTGTGAATGTCGAAGATTATGTCAAGGAGGGTTTGAAGATAAAGAAACAGCCAGATCAAGAAAATCAAGGTCTCTCTCTCTCTCTCTCTCTTTCGCCTCTGTGCATGTGCGTGTCTCAATATATGTGAGTGTATTTCTGATCATCGATTTTTCTTTACTAGTTTCTTTTGTATTTTATTTCATTTTTGTTGATTTTCTTTATTGAAGGAACAATCACGAAAGCTGAATTCACTGATCAAGACCGCAATGACATAGTTGAAGATACAAATCCCATTCTTGATATACTAGGCCAGAGGATGTATGAATTTGAGAGATTAGCTAGAGGAGTCAAAGAATTAGGCAATGATGATGATGCAGGAGAAGAAGAGCTGAAGAAGACTTTGGAACTGACGAGTGATACTAAACAAGAATATGAGGAGGAGAAGTTAAAAGATCCTGATCAGTTCAACGATGGTATTCAACCTGATTCTTACACAAATGTTGAAGGACTGGAAGAAGAGGTGTGCGAATCTATTAGAAAGCTTAAATATGATGGAGAGAACGAAGAACAAGGTGCTGTGAACAAGTTAAATTTAAAGCGGAAAGCGTCAGATCGATCTGATGATGGCCTAGCTTCTGATGATTTTTCTGAAATGTACTTCCCGGAATTTCTGAAAAGAATAGAGGAAATCGATGGGAAAGGAGAGGATGTGATGAAAGGGGAGTTAGATGAGAAGCAAAAAACGAATATAGTTGTGGATGAAGAATCCGAGGCCTTGGCACTGATACGCAGTCTAATAGTTGAGTTTCAGACTGATATGCCTCGCCTTCAAGAGGAATTTTTCAGTTATACGGTACAAAAGGAAAAATTACTGGCAAAATTTAAACAGTTGAAATCCGGAATTGCGAAGCTGAAGCAGTGCAATTCTAAGATGGAAATGGAGGTTTTTGACGCTGTTAAGAAGCGTTTCAGGGATCTACTGAAAGAAACATTTGATCGTGAACTGACAGACAAACTTAATGCAACACTGAATCAAATTGAGGGCGGAGAGGAGGATTCGGAGAAGACGTCTGACAACGAAGATATTCTTCTGGAAATGCTGAAATGCAGAGAAGATATATTTCCCATATACAGGAGACCAAAGGAGAGAAATGGTTAGAATGCACAACTATATGATCTCTTAACTGCTTTGATAATTGTTTTAGATTGTTCTTTGATTGGTCATTTGTTAGCTGCTATCTGCATATTCTGAAGTGTAGATATATAGAATAAAGATCACTTTGTTAATAGAAAGACCAAGCATTCTTAGTTCCTGATGATGATGACTCATAGTTTTCATTTGGGGATTTCCGGATTTGTTTGAGCTTCATAGTTTCTTTCATTTGTTGTATTATGATTTGTTAGGAATAGTGAACAGTTCATATTCACTATGTAGTCCTTGCTAAAAATCAACAGTACTATTGTTTGGTAATAGGTTGGGGGATGTGGGGAATACCTAGCAGCAGAGAATGGGTACATTGAATGTTTCCAATGTAGAGTTTTATCAGGATTGGGTAAGTTAGAAAATTTATCAGGAATTGATGTAAAAGATTTATTGGACTAGGGGTTATTAATTGGTGCCTATAAATATGTTGTAATTCTTTGGATTCTTATAGAACGATAATAAAGAAAAGTCATTCTTACAAATGTAGCTAGAAATTTCTATTGAATCACGTAAATTTTTTGTTCTTGTTCTTAAGTATTATGTTTCTTGATTATTTAGGATTTTTTTTTGGTTAGTATAAAAAAATTTCGGTAAGTATTGTTTAGCATAAATAACAATATGCAATATGATTATTTAGTATATTGCACGTTCACAACATAACGATAGTAGGTAAATTGTAGGGAATATTATGTCTTGTATTTCTGAAAAGGTTTATGTTCTAAAGTAAAAAACATAATTGAATACTGTTTTAACAAAAATTGATCTCTGTATATTTGAATGTGTAAATAATACCCTTTATCTATACAATACGAGGGGATAAATTTCAAATGTCTAGTTATCTTGAGGTTCGAAGTTGACTGGTTATCATTGTCACACTGTTTGAATCAGAGCCTTGGCAACTTGGACTTGAATAGATTATTAGAATTCAGGCACCAGAGCTACATATAGGAAAAAGAAAGAAAAATGGCAACTGTGTTTTGAGCAAGATCAACAGCTCTGGTGATCCTTTCTCTTTTTATGTATGTGCGGCGATCTAAAGAAAACAGACAGGTTAGTCATACCAAAAACAACAGTCCCGTTTTTCGGCCAGGTTGACCATAAATCGTTGCTAATGAGATAGTTGATCTATCTTTTGTTAAAACAAGATTCTCAAATATTTTTTATATCCTACGAAGGTTCTAAAACATTTCAATGGCTGATCTTTTGTTAATATCTTAATCCATCAAAACATATTACTGTGACCTGACTATAATATAAAGCTAATCTATTGCTACCCATGACTATAACTCGGACATGGAAGGATTTGAGGATATTCCATTAGAATCCGAAACTTCCAAAACCTTCACCTTCATCTGTTAGGAGTTTTTGTGATATGGAATTCTCAATCTACAGACAAGAGGGTGGCTTTTTTCATACTCGTGTTTCTTTTTTTCTTAACCTGCGCTTGGGGGGCTGGATACCAATCATATGGGTACCATAAAGCCCAGACAGTCTGGGTCTGTATTGGCCCGGGCGCTCTCAAAAATAAAACCCATTGAGCTAGAAAAGCCCAATCGTGTAAAGGACTTGGTTAGTCTGCATTGGCCCGTACGTTCTCAACAATAAAACCCACTAGGGAAGCCCAATCCACTAAACTACTTGTTAGTGTGGGCCCTAATCTCTCCAAAAATAAGGCCCAATGAGTTAAAAAAAACACTTACAAAACTGAAGGAAATTAAACAAAAAACTTATGAAAATTAAGGATTGAGACATTCCTCATAATAGTTTATCTTAATCTTTCTCAATTTTATAAATGGACTCTCATTATTCAAGGTGGGTGATTTAATATTAGAAAAGTGTATTATAAGGAATATGAATTCTAAATGTAGACCTTAAACGTGGGAAGATATGAAAATATTTTATTCTTATTTAATATAAAGTAGGGTTGAAAATAAACCTGAGTAATTATAATATAATACAAATTAATGGTTACTATGCACAAGACTTTTATCATATACTGTTGTCTCTGCGTATGCAAAATCTGTTGCACAAATTTAACTTATGACGTCTTCATCCTAACAGAATAATTTTATGACAGTATCAACCTCGATGTCAAGGAAGTAATCACATGATCCTTGCGCATTTCCATGACTAGGCTTTCATTTTTCCAGTAAAGTTCATTGCTTATGTTTTTTCATGTTCAGTCGAGATCCTCCATAAGGTTTCATGGATTTTTCCAATCTTACTATACAAATACACCATGGAAAGAAGCTTCCCTCTCGGAGTAAAGTAGATAAAAGGTGGTGAACTGGTTGGGGATGAGAATAACAAGCCAACAACTTAGCTATCATTGTAAGGCATGTGATGCTGTGGCCACACCCTTGGACTTGGGTATCAGTTATCATGGCTTTGAACTATTGTTCCATTACCCGCCTTCATAAATGTAGAATCCAAGGCTTTGCAAAAACTTTCACTCGCATGCTTATTCCCTCTTTTAGGGGGTTGTGTCCCCTCTGTTTTTCTCCCAACTGTACGGCACCCATTCAACATTTTTAGTTCAATAGTCGGGGATGATTAGACTAATTTATGTATATTTTGATTAACCCCATCTCTAATCCAATCAAAAACAGGCTACACATATACATATGAATGTGTTTTCAAGTATATATATACATATATGTATTCGAGTCTAAAGAGCCGAACAAGTCATTATTTGTGCTCAATTTATTGAGTGTACAGTATTTATTTAAAGTTTAGCTCAAGTTCAATAAATATGATGAATAAATAAACTTGGACGAAATTTTATTTTATTCGTTTCTAAACTATTAATAAACAATTCAGTTCATTTGCAAAGTAAGCAAACACCACTAAAAATTTATGTTACATAATATTTTTCTCCTAAGAATCGTAGCTCTGCTGTTGCGCATAATTATTGAGAACAGTGCTATATGTATCCTGGTCAACATAAAAGTGATATATAGCCGTTAGCTGCCAAATAGAAAAATGTTGCAGAGAACTTTCATAAAATAAGAATACCTGAAATTTTAAAAAAAATAAATAAATAAATTACAGATTCCCACCATTTGTTGCAAATGATGAAAGCACTTTCCTCCACCTCATAAGTAGTCCAGTGATCAAAGCACTCTCCTCCGCCTTTTAACTAGTTCACGGATCAAGTTTATCTTTTTGAAAGTAAGAAATCTTAAATTCAATATTTTTTATGCCTTCTAAAGGCTAATTATTCTTATTTCTCAATAAATATATCTTTAAAATTAGTAAGAGGTCTCTTACTTTGGCGATTTTTTTTTTCACGATTATAAAACCATTCAAATCACGTATCTATCTTTCGAATACATAATTATCATTCAAAATATCTCTTTTGTTCTGTTAGAACCACATAGGAAAATTCTGTATTTTTTGCTCTTAAGGCAGGCTTGGAGAAACAACATACTTTTCCCCTTATTCGTAACAATTAGATACCTTGACCTTACTCATCTGTAATAGAATATTAAAAAACTGCTACTTGAAGCTAGAATATTAATTTGATTTATTAAAATAATTAATAATAATTATTGAATTAATAATAAATTTTAACAAATATTGAAATTGATAATTAAATCAATGATAATGATTGTTAAAATCAATAATAATATTTATTATGGTAATTTTTTATTTTTTATTTTTTTTTGGTTTGTGGTGGGGAGTGGGGTTGTGATTTAGTGGAATAATATACTTTTCTCCTTATCCATAGCGATTAGATACCTTACTCACTCACTAATCGGCGTCTGAGTCTCGCTTTTCGAGTTTATATCAAGCAGTACTAATGTCACGTAGCTGTAACCAAGTAACGTCACTCCCACACATGATTAGACCACATTAACCCTCGTCAAGGAACCATTAATCTTCAATCATCGTGGGCTAACTGTAAAGTCAGGCGGTTATGTGAACTGCACTACGTCCCCTTCGGGTGAGTGTAGCATTTTTCTGAAAATACAAAAATTGCATTACACTTCATTAATGACGAGTTGGGTACTGCAGAAGTAATGAAACCTGTTCAGTTTTTGTATACTGATAAATGTAAGCCGTCTGTTTTATTTCCAACGGTGATTAACGATAAGCCTCACACTATACTTGTGTGTCCTTCACACGCTAGATGATTTTACATTCCGGAAACAGTATTTTTTTCGGTGAAAATTAAGCCACTCTGCCAACCAAACAAATCCGAAAGAAACCACGTTTAATTTCAAAACGACGCAATCTGTTCCTGCGTCTTTTCTCAGTCTCTCAGTCTCTCTCTCTCTCTCTCTCTCTCTCCGCCGACATTGAAACGGTTCGCCGTCGCGTGACGGCGGTGCCGCTTGTATGTACGCCGGCGTTCTTTTTTAAAAGTTTCTGAAACACCTTTAATCTCTATTACACTTGGCCGAGCACTTTCGATTATCACTCATTTCTGGTATATACATACAACACACACATTTTTTTTTCACTTTGTTTCAGAAATAATTATCAGCAGGTAAGTCCTCTCTATTATATATTTGTCGTCTTATTGGTTCGATTGTTGCAATTATTCGAAAAGTATCTCTTCGTTGAATTCTCTGTGAATGTTAATTTTGATTTTTGTAGTGTTTAAACTGTGATTGCTCCCTCTGTGTTATCTTCGCTCAAACTGACAACGGTTTCGATGAGTAGGTTTAATGTGTATAAGCCTTTTTTGTTTTTCTTCGTAGCTTCTATTGGTGATTTGAATGAATTTTTTGGTAGGACTTTGCCCTAGTTTTTTTCTGGTAGTTTTTGGTGGATAGCAATGCGTTCATCTGCGTGATCTGTTCATTTTGTTCAGTTTTTAGGTAAAAATTTGTTGCTAATGGTATATGTTTTTGTTTGATCAAGCTGATTGAGCGATTAGGAAGGCCCTCTTGCTGATCTTTTACCAGTTTTGGTAGCTTAGAAAATGAAAGAGATATGAGGAACCGGAAAAATAGTAATTTCGGATTGTTTCTGCATAATTTACTTGGATGAAATTAGAAAAAATAGTGACACGCTTTATTATTTAAGAACTACACTCTGCATAAGGTGTAGAATTTGAAACTGCTTCTTATTTTAACCTCATTTTTATAGGCAAGAAAATGTAACCTGATTTGCAGGCTAAATTTGGTTTCTAGTACAAATCCGGTTGTGTTCTAATATTGCATTTGACAGCATGAAATTGGAACATTGGCATAGAAATTGAGACCTTACTATCTCAAACTTTATACTAATTTACTTCAATTCTCATTTCAAGGCTTCATTTCCATGCTGACAGATGCCTTCAAGTATAGTAAGAGTGATTTGTTCACAAATTGCAGAATTTGACTGACTTAATGAGCTGTTTTCTTTTTTTGCATCAGGAAATCAATATGATTGGGTCTTTTCTTACCAGAGGCCTTGTGTATGTCTCTAGTTTCTCCTCCTCTCTTTGTGATGGACTTCAACTAGTTCAGTTTTTGCTGTTATAGAGAATTTAGCCTCATCATTTTTTCTTCGGCAGGATGGTTTTTGGTTATGTTTATCCAGCTTATGAGTGCTACAAAACTGTGGAAATGAATAAGCCTGACATTGAGCAACTTCGCTTTTGGTGCCAGTATTGGTATTTTGCTTTCTTTTTTTTTTTTTCCGGTAAGAGTCACTTCTGGAACTGGTGGTAAAACTATTTATTTTTCTTTTTGAAATTTTAGGATCCTAGTTGCTGTATTGACGGTTTGTGAGAGGATTGGCGACACTTTTGTTTCATGGTAAGGAATCCCAAGTTGAGTTTTCGAGATTTTTAGGTGATGTATTTGATTCTGGAATTCCATGGAGTTTCTTATCTTGTTTCCTTGTGAAGGGTTCCAATGTACTCTGAAGCTAAGTTGGCATTTGTCATATACCTGTGGTATCCTAAGACAAAGGTACACATTCTTCTTCTCTGGGAAGTGGGAACTAATGTGTATTCTAATAGTTTTGTTTTTGAAGTTAATATTTGTCTTTGAATTCATTCATTTCAGGGAACAACATATATTTATGATTCCTTCTTTAGACCTTATGTCACAAAGCATGAGACAGAAATTGATCGTAACTTGTTGGAACTGAGGACTAGGGCTGGAGATATTGCAGTTTTGTACTGGCAAAAAGCTGCTAGTTATGGTCAGACAAGAGTTTTTGAGATCTTGCAATATATTGCTTCGCAATCGACTTCCAGACCAGGCCCTCCTCGGGTATGTTTGAGTAACTGTTGTTATTAACCTGCTCATTAATCTGGTATTCTAGTTCTTGTGCACATTAAACCTTATTTTTGTTGCCCAATAAAACCCATCATTGGTATACTGCTTGTCGGTCCACATTTATGTGTCTTTCAGTGTTATTCCATCGAAAATTGGTATTATATTTATCTCCAAAACTTTATAACTTAAAACCTCCCATGAATGATTGTTTATATATTCACCCAAAGATGGAGTGCTTTATTTATATAGGGAAAATGTAACAATGGTCTGGCATGCTTGGAAGTTCGGATGAAAAAGTTTCCCCCATCCTCCCCTTAGGTTGGGAAATTTTTTGGGTGGTTTTGGAGAGTGTCTATGCGATTGGAGGAAGGAAGAAGAGAAGTGGAGGAGTTTGTATCATAAGTGTCAACTTAGTGAAGAAGAATCAAATAGACAAAATGGAAAACTACCATCATTTTTGGCGCAAATGAAAAATAAATTCTGTGGATTGACTCCCTACATTGAAAAATTATTTTGCTACAAAATTATGCTTTCCCCCTGCTTGCACATGAGACAGTTTTTCAAATATTTTAGTTACAAGCCTTACTTTTGTTTGTTCTTTCCTTTTTCTTCTTAGTGCAAGTGATTCTTGAATGGTGATTTTGAATGGTAGTTGATTGCAAATTGTCTTGTGTACATGATTGAAATGAACTTTGTTACGCCCATTACTACATTTGTAAAGCCCTTTTTTTGATACACTATCAATGGCCCTGAACTTATAGACGCAACAAGGTGCTAGAGTTCGCCAACCCACTGCAGCGTCAAATCGCAAATCAGCTGCCACAACAAAGCCTCAGCCGGAAGAACCTCCTTCCCCTAGTTCTAGTATATCAAGCCAATCCGAAGAAGACAAAGCAGAAGAGGCAGGTCCGTCACAAGTTCCTACAGAAGCCCCCGCTGCTGATGGCCTGAACGCACACAAAACAACTGCAACACCACCTCTTACTGAAGCTGCCAAATCTTTGAACTCAAATGATGAAGAAGCAATGCAGATCGAATCAGTGTCTTCTTCAGCAAATGATAATGTAAACCCTCCGCCACAAGAAACAGTCATAGAAGAAGCCATTCGGGTTACACGTGGCAGATTGAGGAGAACCCGGACTGCATCAAATCCCTAAATAACGAGGTAGCTCCTTCCACATTTTAGTTTGCAAAATGTGAGTATTTAGGCAGTAGGTGGACAGATACTGGATTATTGATGTTGATGTACATTTGCCTTTATCTGCTTTATTCATAACTTTATTTGTTGTCGAATCTTTGAACTTGGTTAAGAGCTTTTAGTGGGTAGGGTCAAATGTTTCAATTATTATTATGATGAAGATAAAAAGCGCAAGTTGCTGTGCCGGTGTTTGAAATGACAAGGAAACCAGCAAGGTGCGTTAGTTAATTGTGCAGGGAAGTAATTTTTAATCAAAAATTAAGCAGTGGAGGCACAGTGATGATGTTAGGTGTTGAAAGGGCAATATGGTGGTGGTTGGAAATTGGAATGCGAAGACAAGTTGGTAGCTTGCTTTATGGTGGGGGTTGGGAAGGGGACGTTGTCTCAGAACTATTTTCATGCTGGAGGGTTACGGCTCTGGTGACCAGAGTTTTTGTTAGAAACAGCTTAGTATGGTGCTTATCTATGAAACATGAATATAGATACGGGTATGATACGATACGGATACGGCGATACGATAAAGTCTAAAAAAGTAGGATACGAATACGGTCAAGATATAACTATAATAAAACATATTTAATATTTTTATTATTTTTAAACAACTTAACACTTATATATTTTGGTTGTTCTTTAACATATAATAAGAAAAATTAGTAATTCTTTTCAGTTTCAAGAAAATATATATCGTGTCGCTGTGATATATTCCAAAGGAAAGTGACTAATTAAAAGAATCAAAATTAATATTTGCCTAGTATTTAGAAGTAATTTTTACTAACATTATAATGTGATAGCTTTACTATATGGTCTTTTGACATGTAATTATAGATAATACTTAAAAAAACATTCATGTGCCTTATAAGTAATATGAAATTTTTGTTAATGTATTGTATAGTATGTGAATTCGAAAAGAGTTGTTAAAAGTTCAATTAAAAAATTATACATGTTGTTTTATTACAAAAGTATTCGTGAAGTATTTTAATATTTAATTATTATCGGATACGTAGAAGGTGTATCTGATACATATCCTCGAGTATCGTATCTGATACGGTATCTGACACGGGTACATCAACTTCAACGAAGTATCCGTGTTTCGTAGGTGCTTATGCATGGCTATAGGGTGCCATGCCTTAGTTAATATTGTTCAGGAGTTTGACAAATTGCCAACGACAGTGAGAGCATGGTTTTGGCTATTAGGGGTGCAACTTGGGTTGGACAACCCGGTCCGACCCGAAAAAATTAGGATTTGGATAAAGATTTTTAATACTTGGGTTGGACTTAAATCAAAAACCCCCAACCCGAATTCAATTTGGGTTACGTTCGAGTTAAGGCTTCGAGTTCACGAGTTTAACCCGAACTCAATCCAAATTGAATCTATAAAGTAACCCGAAATCAGTCCAAAATTATTAATCCGAATTCAACCCGAGCCCGCCCAAATTAAACTCAGACAGTGCTCGGGTTAAGTTCCTTAACCCGGGGTAGGGTTAGGATTAAAGTTAGAATTGAAGATTATATACTTATGGTTGGTTTAGAGTTGGTTGTCCAACTCACTCAATCCGTCCGAATTGCACCCCCTATTGGCTACTAAAGCTTTTTGTCAGAGCTATGATGTAACCATGTTTCGACGTGTACACTGAGGGCTAGTTTGTTTGAAGTATAAGGAAAATAGTACGTGGAGCCTATCTTAAACTTTGTTTGTTTGGCATTTTTCACTAGATACTAATTTTCGGGTCATAATACCGACCCGGTGTAAACAATAACACTAATGTCTTCTACACGGTGCTATTCAATACCACCTACCCGGTAGTATAATATTCTTGGTATAAATGAATGGAGGTATAATAAACTAAAAAGATCGAAATGCCCTCAAGTACAATACCTATATAAAAGCCTAGTTACAATTTTTGACTTTTTAAGATTAAAATTGTCTTTTTACATTGGTTAGTCGCAATTGTTGACTTTTTTAAATAGGTATTACACAGATAATGTTTGTGACAAACAAACAAGAGAAATGATGAAATTATAATTTAAAATTAAGTATAATATACTATTGAATTGGAGTGGAATACATATATAATTTTATACCACTTAAATCTTATACTTGAAACAAACAACCCCAAAAGGAATAGGCATCAGGTATCAGGCATGGCTGGGTTGGGTTGGGTTGGGGTAAGGGGTGTCCATGGGTCCTATTACTTGGCCCAAAAAATAGGCTTAAAATTTGATAGGGCCAATAATTGACCCATCCAAACCCAAGTCTAATATTTTTCAAGAAAAGGTTTGAGCTTGTCCACAAACACATTATTTGCCCCAGAACCCAGCCCAAGAGCCTGCCTAGCCCATCTACCCTTTCACCCAATTTGTTGGAAAAATATTGACCATTAAAACTTTAAAAGTTTAATGACAATTTACCCCTCTAAAAAAAAAAATAGATTTCTCTCCTATTTATAAATAAAATTGTTCATTATTTATTTTTTGTCTATTTTAAATATACTTTTAATTCAAAAATATAATTTACAAAAATATTAAGCTAAAATTTTTTTAAATAAAATTATATATATATATTAAACCCTCCAAACATACGCATCTGCAAAGCCCATTCCATAAGTGGCAAGTTAGACAACAAATAGTTTAGGAAAAATTGGATGAAAGTACACTCAATTAGACTTAATTGTGAAAAAAATACATACAAAAAAATGTTAGGTAACTAAGTCCTTAATTTTAATACTTATTTGTATTTAAATACATTATTTGAATTTTACTGATTTTTTTGTGATATTTTTGTCCTCTATTAATCTATCTGTATTTAATACACCACTTTTCTTTGAAAAGTATTGCATTAAACATCTCCTAGTAATATATTAATTACAAATTAATCCAATATTAAATGATTAAATAAATGATATAAATTTATGACGTGATGTTTTTAGGAAAGAAATATATAAATGATTAAATATATGATAAAAATAAATGATTTGATTTGACATTTGAGTATGACAAAAGATGATGGGTGAGATAAGTGATTGATGATGATTTTGAGGGAGAAAATATGACTGAGATAAAATTCAAACACATTTCTATTTTATTATATAGATATTATACATACACGTTTTTATGTATATATATACATATATATAAATATATAAATACGTATATATATACTTGTTTAAATTTTAAAATTTGTATATATATATATATATATATATGCTTGCTGTTAAATCTCTTATTTAAATTTTGAATTATCTTTAATGCACCTTGATTCATGCATTTTTTTTTAAAGTAGTTTTATTTTCAAATTAATTTAATACCTGAATAGTGTAATAGTGTAATAATAACAGTGTAACAATAAAAGTGTAACAGTATAACAATAACAGTGTAACAAGTTATTTACATAAAATTTTGTACTATTATATTTTGTCAAACATATAGTTTCATATAATTTCATTCAAAATTGTCCCTCCGTTTTGAATTTGTTACCACATACACAAAACTACTGAACACTGTTTTTGTTATAGTATTTTTGTTACACTGTCTTCGTTACAATGTATTTGTTACACTATTATTGTTATACTATTACATTATTCAAATATTAAATTAATTTTAAAATAAAATTATTTTCCAAAAAAAAAAAACATTTGAATCAAGGTGCATTAAATATAATTTGAAAACAAAATCACTTTCCAAAAAAAAAAAATACGCATGAATCAAGGTGTATTAAAAATAATTCAAAATTTAAATAAAAGATTTAATAACAAGTATATATATATATATATATATATATATATATATATATATTACTTCCTCTGTTTTTAAATATCTGTCTTTTTACACAATTTTTTTTATTCCATAATATCTATCATTTAATGAAACCAAAGCATAATTAATATTTTTTCTTCCAAATTTACCCTTAACTTTTCAATGCATTAAATTAAATAAAAACTAAGTATCTTTCATATTCCTTTCTTTCCCAAAACGTATTGAATAAGAGTATTTTAATCTTGTATAATTATTTTTTAGTCATATTAGAGTTATTTAATAACCTCTTTAATCTCTGTGCAAAAACCTTAAACAACAAATATTTAAGAACGGAGGGAGTAACATATACACATGAATCAAGGTGAATTAAATACGTATTTATATATATTAACATACACACAAAAATCAAAGTGCATTAAAAATAAAAAATTTTGAATTAAATAACCCTAAAATAGACATTTATGATTTTGTAACTCAGCTGTATACTTTTTTCCAAAATATTTTATTCTATGTATTTTTTGTCAAATAAATTTAATTAGGTGTACCGACTTTATCTCTACCTAAAACCTGACTCAACCCACCCGATAACTCATCCGGATAAACACTCGAACACACCTAGGTGGGGGCCCACCCATGCCCATTGGTTAACGGTCCCGTTGACTATTCAATGACCCAGCCAAGTCGACCATTGAATTTCAGAGCATCCGGTGGGCCATGGGCCGAACACCAAGATTTAACTCCCAACATAAATGATCTTTCCAACGTCTACTAGTGGGCCATAAACACCGATAACATCATAGCATTTAGATATCAACCTCTTCGTTATCTTAGTTTAAAGATAAACCTAAATGTTTCATTAGTAACTTGATAAATAAAATTAATTATCTATCTAAAATGTACAATTGAGATCGGTAAATATGACGTTAGTTCACCAATCCACACAGATAATTCTGGTGTCTGGTCTAATATAACGCACTGTTCATACCATCTATTTGGCTTCATCTCTTTGTTTGTTGTATCAAAATAATCAATGGTAAAATTATATATACAGGTTTTGTTATTAAATATTAGGTTGTCTATTAGTTTTTATTGTATGTCAAGAATCAGAACTCATTGATCGGAAGCTACGACTGTTCCACACCCCATAAATCAGTATTGCTGACCTCAAAATCCGTTTGGAACCAATAGTCTGCATCAATCTGCAGAGAGAAGGCACGACAAGTTTATATTGTAATGTGGAACAGCATGGTCATAAGAAACTAGTAATTAGTTATTCTGAAGCGAAAAGTTGGATTTACCCCATTGTCTGGTGGGATTATTTTCTGAATTCCTGATACTTTGGAGCCCATTGTGTTGGAAGTATCAGAATGCATCCGCATGTCTTGGTGATGTGAAGACATATCTGTGCTGTCGAACCTGTTTCTGCCACCATTACAAGCTGATGAATCCGGGAGTTTCACCTTTAGTTGCCCTTTATGTTTGCTGCAAACCTCATGAATATAGCTGTTAGGGAATGAAGAGTATATACGATTCCGATTTTTGCATTTTTGGGCAAAGATCATGTGACTGAATCACACCTGTGGGTGTGGGGTGTTTGTGGGTGTGGGTGTGGGTGTGGGGGTGTTTGTGGGAGAGAGAGTGAGAAAGAGGGAGAGAGATTGTTTAGTATATGTGTGCATGTGTCATTAAGAAAGAAATACCTCAAGATATACGAATCGATTGGCCCTACAGAGCTTCTAATGGTAAATCTATACCGCCTTAGTGGGACAAATAGATCCAGGTCCTACATTACCAATCAGAACAAGTGAGCAAGTGTGATTTGCTACATATGGATGACAATGTAACAGGTAAAAATAGACCGAAAGTAATTTTGAACAAAATAGTAAAAAAGAATCTGATCTCTCACGGTTTAAGGAAACCCTTGATATAACACGATGGATAAACAAAATTTATGTAGCTGACCCAAATAGTTGGCATAAAGGTTGTTGAGTTGAGTTGTATATAACCAATCAGAAAACATTTTCACACTACCCACCTCATCAAGGTCATGAACTTCAACAGAACTAGCATGTGGAGCTTTTATTGCAATCACAGTTTGATCCTGTGAAAACAGTAGAGCATCGAGAGGTAGAATTCAAAGGGAGCATTAGATAGGGAACACAAGTCAACATAAATATAAACTAGAAAATAATGACAAACGAACCTGGAAACATGGAAGGCTCATAATATCTTTCTCTGTCAAAAAGAGGTGCCTGAGACAATGAAACAGAATGTCAAGAGGGAACAAATGCTCGCACTTTGGGATACGAGTAGAAACATCAGGAGAAAACAGATTATACCTTCTATTATTTTCATCCCGTTCCAGGGCCCTAAGAAGCTCTAGTTTTTCCCTGAAGAAAAGAGTGGATGTTAGTTTGAAAGTGTGCACAGTTCAGCTACAAAAACAAAATACCTCTCTGATATCTCACTCTCAACCAAACCTTATACAATTATCAAGCTTGCATTCTTGAGCATATAAACTTTCAACTTCGGCCTGTCATGAAATGAAAAGGCGTGAGCAAATGAAAGTATCAGAACAGATCAATTTATGTACTGCATCTGTTCCATTAACCAAATTTAGAATCACATATTTTGGTAAAAAGCTAAAGGTTTCGGTAACAATGAATATCTAGGCCTCTTAAAGCATCCAACTAAAACACATTATATCAAGTGTTTTAAAGAAGCCCTATTACCCTTAGGGTTGGAAAAAGGTAGCAGGCTTTGAATGAGTGAACCCCCAAGGGCCTCAACCTAATTTTTAGAATGGATACCAACCCTTGATGCATTTTCCCACAGATGTCTTACTACCATTTACTTCACACGAAGCGCATCCATAATTACACGCTTTAGACTGTATATAGCCTCAGCACCTGATTGGCTCTATTCCATGTAGCATTTGTGAACTCACTGATTCAGAATATTTGTCAAAAAACAATGTACCTAAGCATTTCTAGTACAGTACAAGTTAACCAAGTATCATTCCGTTAGTAAAACAGAAAGCAATACATGCTACCATCCCTTACAACACAAATCCTTCTCATACTCCTAATCGTCTAAGCCTTTAATTACTTCCAGTCTGGAAAAATTCAGGACTAGGATATGAGGGTGTAGTCCAATGCAGTATCGACAGGTTTTAGTCAAGTTAGCACTAGCCCAAGCCATTTTGCCACCATAAACATGGAAATGTTTTAATCTTTTGAAATTTTGCTGTCACGATAATAGAAATTGTCAAGCATGTATATTGTGCCAAAATTAAGTGGAAATTTCTTTCCATCACTATGACATCTACCAAATGAAGATAAAATTATGAGGACCACACGTCTGCCCAGTCATTATTTGTAATATTTCATATTTACCTTCAATCCAGTAACTTGATAATCCTGCTTCTCTGGTGTTAACATATCACATCCCCTGTTTGAGCATATCACTATTTAGCAGAAAATAATAAAAAAGCAAGAAAGTATCCAAAATCTAAGGATGAAAAACATTACGTCCAGCGTATATGGTTCTTTGTAGTTTTCTCTATCAATCCTATTCCTTCAAGAACATTTGTAATATCATAAATTCTCCTCTTTTGCACCTGTTGAACAAACAACAGAAGTAAAAGATCAAATACAAAACATAACACAGAACAAACTCAATAAGAATTTATAAAGAAATCTATATGTACCAAATCTAAAGGAAGATCATGCTAAATGCATCCCCGTAGAAAAAGTTCTACACACACACTAGAGAATTGCCTATTGACTCTAAATACTGCAGAATGTTTGATCCCTTCTCACTTGCATCAGAATAATGATGCCATTCAATTCTTTGGAACTCAAATATTTTTCAAAAAGCACCAACAAATATGGTTTAAATGGGGGATTAAGAGAAGCATACCTCCAAAATATAAGCTGTCTTGTTTAGGTCAAGGATGCCATCCTTAGTCTGCAGGATCAAACTAATAAATTTCTTCGTTAACAAGCCTGCCAACAACATATCAAATCCCTTATCATAAATCCTATAAAGCAATCATTAAATTTTTTATCAAGCAGTAAACCAACATATCTATCCATGTTATACGCAAGCATCCTAACACAGAACACTAAAATACACTGTAAAATAGGCTCACCTAAAGAACTGTCATAACGACAGCCATTGGCTTGATTCAGGCTATCAGGAGACTCTGCATGAAAGCAATCAATCAAGAGAAAATTAATTTCCCTAACAAATGATTCAGTGGAGAAGTAGATGCAATATCGTACAAATTGAGTGGCAAGATATTACTTGCATCTGATGCTTGAGTTCCAAATTTGGTACGTCTTGAAACCTTTGATTTACTGAATCTTGCACTCACTGTGCAACTGGTTGGTCCACGTGGAGGACTATGGACTGTTTCATCTATCCTAGGTCCTTGAATAGTTGCATTTCCACCGATGCTAGCCTTGCAATTACCAGTTTCATTTGTTTGCTTCAAAATGGAAGAAAATCATATACGATAAGTATGTCATAGAGGTGCAACGTCAGAACCTTGTATTGTGCATGTATTGAAATACATATACCAAATCGAATCAGCTATCCTGATCACCCAAAAATTACTAATACATGGGATGGAAGTGTGCTTCATTAGTGCATCTCTGCTTGCACACTATAATCATGGGAAAATACGGTAAATTATGATACTTACCGAAAAAATCAAGTAAATAATACGGAAATCCCTCCATGCCAAACAATTTTCCTATTCTAAAATCCTAAAGCCTCCCATATGGAAAGCAGAAGATCACCAGGAAAATTATGGTTTTAATTTTTTCCTAAAGGTATACCTTCTTAATTCAACCGCATTCTAATTCTACTTCGTTGCTGATCAACTACCAAATCAGATTCTGCCATGCTTCTATTAGACTACATGAAGATTACCACCAAGCTTTCAACTTTAGAGTGTTCATCCTCAAAATTAACGTTGACAGAGCAGATTAACTTGTTTGGTGTGTCCCTACTCAACATATTATAACATGGTTTATGATTGCAGTCTCCGCATTTGACTTAAATGGCACTGAGACACAGCAATCATGAAACTCTAGAATGTTAATAGGGGATACACACGAAATCCTAAATAGAAGAAGTTGAACATGGCTAGAGATTAAAGCCATATCGAGACGTCACGGTATGATATTTGCTGATTTGACGGTGATGACTCGAGCTCTTAGTTGATCAGAGACGTCTCAAATGACTCCACCAAATTGCGTTAGTGTGGCTTACACAAAACACACAAGGCATCGAACAGTATCGAATGGTACATGTTGAGTTGGGTTAAATGCGGCCAAGTCGTATTAAACTCAGTCGATTTTCTGAAACCAAGTACCATAACAGTCAGATAAATGTGTGGCTCCTTGTATTGATAATTCACCAGAGATTACCCACCAGCTCAAATTCAGCATCAATTCAGTATTCACCACATAATTTTGTTGTCCACCTTTAGCTATAAAACCAAATGCTGATCATTTTTTATGTAAATATATTATGTCTACGCAAGAAACGATCATATCAACAGCATCTGACCGAAACAGCTGTCTTCACCTGCGTTAATTGATTATAAGCTAAAAAATTTGTGAATCATAAATGCATTTAATTGTATTTTACAAATGATTGGAAGAAAAAGAAACAATATATGCAGCAAATGCTGAACCACAACAATGTGAAAAGGCTGTGTCCGCGTGCATGCACACATCTAAGACCTAAATCACTAGGACATGTTCAGAATTAGGAGTGTTAATCGAGATGAGTTAGTCGGGTTCGGCTCGACCTCGACTCGTGTTTTAAATGAGTTGAGTTTGAACAATATTTTAGGCTCAATTCGAAAACACAAAGTTTGGCCCGAAAAAAAGTCGAGTTAGTCAAACTCAACTCATTTTCTAAATAAGCTAAGATTGAACAATTTTTTACTCATCGACAAGTTCGTACCAAGCTCATAAAGCTCAGCTCCATTAACACCCCTATTCAGAATTACACGCCTGTTCCATATATAAGAAAAATATCAGCTCCATCTGACTTCCTAAAATCACCGAATTTGACTGGTAACATGGTTAAGGAAATCTAAAAAAACATAGTAACCAACATTCAACCAACGACATCCAGAAGCACATAGGAACCTAAGGAAAAAACTAATCACGAAGCATTTAAAGCTCTACTCATTGCATTGATTCCTCTGACTGCAGAACCATAAATTAACTCCAAAATCATACATGAAAAAAGAGCACTCCGACCGGTAGATAAAAAAAAACCCAAAAAATAATAGACTCAGATTTCGAAAAATTCGTAAAAAATCTGCATACAAACTTCCTAAGTAACCATATATCCACATATATACAAAGCTAAACAGCCAGGCAAACACATTACACACACGTGTATGTATATGAATCAGGTAATCAAGCGATGTCGGGTGGAAACTCACCGGAACCTTGAGAGAGACAGAATAGGTGTTAGCATTGCCAGCGAGAAAGTAGGCACGAGCGTCGGAGTTGTAGTAGTCATGAGACAGAGGAATGAAGGCGAAAGGATTTGTTCTTCCATAACTGGAAGAAACGAGTGAAGGAGTAGAAGAGGACTGAGTCTCGCAGTGTAACTGAAGTCGAGAGATTGCGCGCTTTAAATCTTCGCCGGAGGTCACCATCACAGAGATTGAATAAATATTGTGTGCGCGCGTGCTTGAGTTGGAGGGAAATCGTAGAGAGAGAGAAAGAGTGTGTGTGGAGCCAAGAGACAACACAAAAAGATTGGGTGAGGGAGAGACCCAGCAGGGCCGGCCTAGGCCATTAAATAGGGCCGCTAGGGCTTTCAAAATTCATTGGGCCGTATTCAATTTCCAACCTATTGTTTCTGTGTCATATTTTGAGGCCCAGTGGCCCAATGTCGTTCCCAGGTATTATTTGTGGAACTTTTTAGAAAGAGCTAAAAATAACTCCCCCACTTATTAACCTTATTAAAACTTATTACCTTATAAATGTAGCAATTGTCTCTAGCTTTCTCTCAAATCTCTTTTCCCTCGCACCACCTCCGTCCGATTTTCTAATACAATTTAGTGGTCACTTTGATACGATAGAAAAGTGGAATAATAAATAATTGGAGAGACATATAAAACATAATTTTTGGTCTAGAGAGAAAAATAAAAGTAATGAAAAGTGAAGGGTTTTTTTATTATCGAGGGATTAATCTTTTTTTAACTCACTAAAAATTTTCGTTAAAATTTGTTAATTTACCTTATATTCCATAATATATTTCTTGTCAAATTTAGTGATTTTATCAATTCAAATAGATTTCATATTTTTCTTAGAATCCGTTTGTTTAGCATGATAATTGTAGAAAATACAAGAAATAGAATTTTTTTAAAAAAATTTCATGAGTTTAGTTAGCATAAAATAAAAAATAATGAAAAAATAATTTTATTCCATACTTGGATTTTTTCACAACTAACTAACCAACTATTTTTTCTAGTAAAAAACACAAAAAAAAATATAAGAAAATTGTGATATATAACTAACTTCTCATTTTATCCTTATTTTTCATAAAATATTTTATTGGTTATTAATTTTTAAAAAACTTGGTATAAATTTAATTAACTATATAATTTAATCCAAAGACCATTGTGCTGGTTGTTCCATAATTAGACTACAAGCCACTTTTTAAAAAAAAATTGACTTTCAATTATAATACGTATTTTTTTATTCTTTAAACCAATTTAATATAATAAAGGATAATTTAGAAATTGGATAAATTTTCTTATAAATTTCATTTCTTTTAAACAATAAAATAAAAAAAAATTTAAAACTTTTTCACGCATGTTGAACAAATACATGCATGAAATTTTTTTTCATTTTCTTTTCTTTTACTTCACTTTCTATTATTTTTATTTTTCATTATTATTTTTTTCCTAACTAAATAGACCCTTATATATGAAAGGGGAGTGTAACTCTTAATTTGCCTTAGGTTTAAGAAACCTAATTGTTAGGACCTAATAACCTAATTTTTTGACTTAATGAAGTCATGATAACATGGTGATAATTGTAACTATTAAAGTTTTACATTGGGACTCTATCACTAAAAACATCCCTAGGTCTATTAACTGTAAAAGTTTTTTATTATAAGAACTCTCACCTAAGACATCACCATGTCTACAAATTAATTTAATTCATTTTTTTAGGTAGTAGAAAATAGCATTATATTCCCTGATTGTAGAATAACCCTCCAAAATCATACAAGAAATAAAAAAAGAGCAATCTGATAAAGAATGCTCCAACACAGATAATCCGAAAGTCAAGCATATATATCTGAAATTCATCTAACTGTTTGATACAACTCCCTCAATTACTGGACACAAAACCTACATGCAAACTTCCTAAGTAACCAAATATCCTGATACATATACACAGATAGAAACACACACATATCAATCAGTACTTATAATGAAGTGGTGTCGTCGGATGGAAACTTACCGGAATCTTGAAAAGTAACCAAATATCTTGATACATATACACAGATAAAAACACACACACACACATATATATAGATCGATCAGTATGGAAACTTACCGGAATCTTCAAAAAGGCGCCCTGAGAATTAGGAGGGGCAGTGAGAGAGCCCGTACGAGTGTGGGAGTTGTTATAGTCGGCGAGAGGAATGAAGGCGAAAAGATCTGTTATTCGATAATCGAAAGAAACGTGTGGAGGAGGAGCAGAGGAGGGCGGAGTCTCTGCCTGTAACTGAAATCGAGAGCGAGCGCCGGAGGCCATATAATCAGAGAGATTGAATGAATATAGTGCGCGAGCGTGCTTGCGTTGGAGGGAATCGTAGAGAGACCGAAAGAGAGAGAATGTACGTGTATGTGTGTTTGGAGGCAAGACAAACTAAAAATTTGGAGAGAGACTGGCGGTGAACAATAAGTATTAATTTATAGAGTAAACTACACGTAATCATACCCTCGTCATAATTAAGTTCTTAATATTTTTTATGTCAATTAGGGGAATGCTCGGTAGCACAACTTAATATTTAAAACTGATTACTTTAAATATTTTTTAATAAATTAAATTTACTTGATAATTTAAAATTTATACTATTTAATATTTTAAGCACTTCTTAAAAATAAGCTAAAATTTTAAAATAGCAAATTATTTACTTATTATTTAATGCTGAAAATGTTAATTAATTTTATTAATTTCTCATAATGAACAAATATAATATCACCACCATTGTATCATCGCCACTACCACCAACACTATCACCACCACCGAAACCATTACTACCATTACCACCATTGTGCCACCGTCACCACCTTTGTCACCACCACCACCATTGTGTCGGCGTAATCGCCATCACCACCATTGTCGCCGCATCCACCACCATTTATTGTGCCGCTGTCATTATCACTACCACTGTCATTATTACCACCACCACCACTACTACTATTGTGTCGCCGTTACCATTACCACTATCATTGTGTTATCGTCACCATCATTATCACCATCACCTTTGCTATTGTTATCGCTACCATTATGTCACCGTCACCACCATCATAATCATTATCGTCACCCACCACCATCATCATTATTGTCGCCACCACCATTGTTACTGCCACTATTATCACCACCATTTGTGATAGTAGTGATATGAATAAAGCAGTTGCGGAGAGATGATTAAAAGAGAATGAAAAAATTAGAATAATAATAATTTTCAAACTTCAACTTTTTATAGTTGTCAAACAGTTTAATTAAATTCAATACTTAAATTTCAGTTGATACCAAAAAGTTTGCGAATTAAAAAATTCAACATTTAACACTTAAAATTCAACATTTAGATTTCAATTTTATCAAACACTACTTATGTCATTTTAACTCTAATTATATTTATTAAGCTATTGTATCTACCTCAGTGAAATGTGTCACTCACGTAACACAAATTGTACGAATAAATTATATATATAACTCTCAAACTATAACCTTTGTGTTAATTAAGTCTTTGAATTTTTTTTTATGTTAATTAAGCTCTTAAACTCTCTAATTATGTCAATTGAGCTCTTTTATCTTTTTATGTCATATAGTCACATGAATAACACATTCTAACAAAGACAGACTATTAGAGAATATATTAATCAGATGTATTGTGTGTTTCTTTAGTTTTATTAGTTTATTATGTTAGTTTATATATCTTTATATTATATTTTAATAATCTAGTTGTAAAAATAGCCTAAAATTTTGAAAATTGAGTTGTTAAAATGACCCAAAAATTAATAACTTTTAAAGTTTGAAAACTTGTGATACATTCCGCATTCCTACTCGACCTTCCAAGCCGATTTTTTGTGGATGAAATTCGGCTCGAAATATTACCCTCAATTGGATAGAGTCGGCCAAAGAAATATTCTTATGCAATTTATCGGTTCGGAACATGAAATCCAAAATTTTTACGCGTTGGCTCAAATGAAACAGCCGTAATTAGATTATATTACTTTGAAACATCGTGGAAAGAGTAAAATTAGCATTGCAATAAAACCATCACTAGTGCTCAAATAGCAAAATTTCAAAAATAAAATGGTGCAATTGACCGCTATGAGTTTTCAAATTAAAAGAATTGCATGATAACTCAATTTTCTATGCTTTTTGAAAATATATACCTCTATATATACAATCAAATTACCATTGATCCATTGATCATCCATTTGGTACCATACAAATGTTTCACAAATACATCAAACACCCCAATCAATAGCCAAAGAAAAACAGAGGCGCAAGGGACACAAAATAAAAAGGGAAATTTCCACTTTACTCCCTTCTGTTTTATTCTATTTGCACATTACCTCCCTATAGTTTAAAAATAACACATAACCCAATTGGAAATAATTTCAAGATTGGGGGATATTCAAGACTATATAGCTGGTTAGTCCAAAATATAAAAATTCAAGGATATTCGACGAATTGACACCCGATATTTCCAAACTTACTAAGGGAGTGCCACGTGACAAAAGTACAAATAAGGCGGAAAGATGACCAATTATAACCATGTTTAAACAAAATGAAGTTATATACTAAGGGTTACTATTGAGTAATCGTCGATACAAGCTCAACCGTCAGAGAAAAATAATCATAAAATAGGCAATAAAGAAAGAGATAACACTCATTATTAACCCCCAAAGGACTCGCAAATGTAGGCATCATTAGGAATCAAGACAATTCATTACGTCTTTTTTTTTTTAAATCGAAGTCCCTTTGTTGAATTAATAAAAAAATTTACTTTTTATTAGTTTTTTGTATTTTCTTCTTTGTTCAGTATGGCTTCACTATTTTTAACCAATAAAATCTTAAAACAAGACAGTGAACCTCATTTTAAACAAGTGCTTGATAATTATCTGTCGATTGAGAGAGACCTATCGATCCCGGTAATTGGTCAAACAATAGCACAATCTATTTCATCTACGTCTTATTGAGGCACTCAAGCGAATGTTAGAATATGCCCATAAAAATGGGAGTCAAATGAGTCATAAGAGGACATAAGACCCCGGACCCACCAAACATTAGCTAACCAGAGACGCTTTATTGTGGGGAACTCTACCGTAACCCCTCCCCCCAAAAAAAAAAAAATGCCCATCCTATTATTAATTATAATTTTTTATGATAAAATTATACATTTGAAAGAATAAGTTAGTTATTTAAAGGAAGATAATAATCGATCACAAACATCCATGATAGATTATGAATTTTTTTTTAGATAATTGTAATTTCTTCCTTTTGAGTGATGAGTTGACTTTTAAAAATTATAATTTCAGTATTGATCTCAACCTCTTATAATCGATCATGTCTATTAAAAATTATGGTTAATCTCAAATTACACCCAAAAAGATGTCTCGAATCTTAATTTGTATCATCAAAGATAAAAAATCTTAATTTAAGCCCTCAAAGATAAAAATATGTGTTAATGTACGCCTCCAGTTTGCCGTCTAAAATTAGATGCATATATTACATCTAAACCCCCTCATGTTTATTAATTAATTGTTTGGATTCTGTCACTTTTGAAATATTATACTTATACCTCTTAAGAATTCAAGAATATTAAATAATATTAGGATTCTTGGACATTATATATATATATATATTGTATTGGACATTTAAAAGGTAAGCTTAATTTTAAATTTTAGACTACAACGTGCCCACAAAATAAAGGGTAATATGAAAATTATAATTTTTTTTTAGAATAATATTATATTTCTTAACAGATATTGACGACAAGAGATGTTACATGCGCACAAAAGTCAGAGGTGTAAATGCAATATTTTAAATGTAAGAGAGTCTAGTGATTAAGTAACAAATTTAAAGGGACTTAGGTATAATTTATTAATTTAATTTTAAATTATAACTTGACCGCTCTTAACTTCAGGTGTACATCAATGCAGATTTATATTTTTAAGAATACAAATTAAATTTTTTGATTTTTAAGAATATAAATTGAGATTCAAAAAAAATAATTCGGGAATCAATTTACAAAGTAACCCTAAAAATTATAACTTACAATTTCAAAAAATTAAAATTTTCAGTGCCGTACTACGATATCGTAGCCTTTTCACCTTTATTGTTGTGTCAACATCGTCTTGTCCGCCCAAAACCACTCTCTTGTCTGAACACTACCTCTAACAATTCGAAACAAAAATAAAAATTCACCCAAATGAACTCTGTAGGTAACGACCAGTTGGAAAAGAAAAATAGATTCTAAATTTCAAGATCTTAACTGTTCAACCTTCCAATCAAGAAATAAAGAGAGAGCTGACCTGACTTAAATGTTTCACAAATATGCTCACTGTCTCGTCACAATCATTGTGCTTTTTTCCTCTGCTTCATCTCTCTTCCTTGATCTTAACGTCCACCAACAATGTCGATCACCGCAAGTCCACCGGCCGTCCGATCTTTCTCTCTCTCACGATCCTCAAGAAGGGTTATACCACGGGCGAGGATGGCAGTCAGATCTAATGTGATAACAGTGGCACCCATCTTGACAAAGTTGCAGAAGGACTGTGCCACCCCTTTGCCTGTCTTGCGCCATGTAGCCGACGCCATGGCTGCTGATATGCGTGATGGGCTTGCCGTTGATGGTGGTAGCGATCTCAAGATGATTCTCAGCTATGTTGATTCCTTGCCAACTGGGTATTTTTACAAAGTTCCTCTCTCTCGCTCTCATGATTTTTTTGGCGTTTTTAGTACTCTAGTGGTTTGCTTGTAGTTGAATTCTCAGCTATGTTGATACCTTGCCAACTAGGTATTTTTACAAAGTTCCTCCCTCTCTCTCTCGTGAATTTTTGGCGTTTTTAGTACTCTAGTGGTTTGCTTGTAGTTGAATTATGCAAAGTTTGTTGTTGGCTTTTTAGAAGATCTAATTGTTTTATGTAATGAATTGTTGAAACTTAGGCGAACTAATGGAGTTAATGATGAAAAACAATACAATTTAGTTAAAAAATAAAATTTAGAGACAAGGGTACATACAAGACTAACATAGATGTTATGCACTGCATCCCAATTCACAAAGTTGACATTTTTTATGGCTACTTAGGTTGTCAATAGTCTGGAAGGTATTAAAATTTGCTAAATCTACACCAATTCCATTGTAATCGTGCATAGTTGGCTTCGTGTAACGTTTGTTGTCACTGCGCCGGGTTCATGTCTTGTCATGTATAAGTTGTATTAGTCTAAGTTCATGTGGAACCATTAATTTGATGGATTTAGTGGGTTCACCCACTTATCAACCGAACCAACTAAGATTAAATCCAAATTTACCAACTCCTGTATTGATTTTGGATCGGATTGACAGTGTTGTTTAGAATTGCCTGTTGTAATGACTTCATTTGGTTCTTATGCTCTACAAGGAATGAGACAGGATTGTTTTATGCACTGGACCTTGGTGGCACAAACTTCAGAGTGCTAAGAGTGCAACTAGGAGGGAAGGCTGAGCGTGTGGTGGCCACTGAATTTGAGCAAGTGTCAATCCCACAAGATTTGATGTTTGGCACCTCAGAGGTGCTTTTTTTTTTCCTTCTCACAAAGTGCTTATTCTCATTTCATTGCACCATATTTATCTGTTGTGGCTAGTGATATGTATTGCGGTACTCGTAGGAGCTTTTTGATTTCATTGCTTCTGGTCTGGCAAAATTCGCACAAAAGGAAGGTGGAAATTTTCATCTGCCATCTGGAAGGACAAGGGAAATTGGATTTACGTTTTCTTTTCCGGTGAAGCAGACTTCCATTGCTTCAGGCATTCTAATGAAGTGGACGAAGGGTTTTGCAGTCTCTGGAACGGTTAGTGTTTCTATATTCAACAATCATGCAGAGTAGACTTGTTCACACTAATTCGACTTAGCAGCCACAACCATTGTCAGAAAAAGGTCATAGTTCTTACCTCCATCTAGTCAATTGTATTCTTCATCTATTATGTCAGAACTACTTGTAAAGGCATATTTCTCATTGAGACATTTGTTTGAATCACAGAGGAGATATTATAATCGAAACAGAGTAGAAATGCTAGTCAAATGAGATGGGATGGAAAACTTGAGGAGAAACATAGTGAGAATCTGCATGCACTGGAAATATAAACAATTTCCGGATAAAATCTGAAGTATTGGGATACTAGGTCTCGGTAGTGCAAACATCTTCTGTGGGAAGATTGTGGTTTATGTTCATTGACTTGGTCAAATCATAACATTTATAATTTTGAATAACTTCTCATGCAATTTTGTAACAACTACACTGTCCACTGATTTTCCATTATCTGAAGAAAACTTTCATCAAAGGTAATTTAATGGGTTTACGGATGGAACACTCTTGAGTACAAAGGGTTGTTCAATACATGTCCAGAGGGAAAAGCATGTTTGAAATTAATGGGTGTTTGTGTGAAGTTCTAGCCAGCCAACAAATCTAATTTGGGCACATGAACTCAGCCTTCTGCTTTATGTGTCAAAACTAAACTCATTGCTAATCTATTTTCTACGAAGGGTACATATTAATTTCATTCCTTCAGTCTTGATGCTACAATTAGTCCTTTTTTGCTGTTTTTTAAACCCCTAGGAGGAGTAACAACAATGCCACTAACATTTGTGGCTTCCTGAAGTGGATAAGAACCACATGTCATCATGCTTCGAGACATAGTTCTCTGAAATTTATGAACGTAGTTCTCTGACATTTATGGACTATACTCTTTTCCCGTAATGTAAAGATTTTAAATGACATCTAATTCTTTACAGGCAGGAAAAGATGTTGTTGCTTGTCTGAATGAAGCCTTGGAAAGGCAGAGACTAGATATGCAGGTGTCTGCCCTGGTATGTCTTTGTTCTTTCTAACATCGCTCTTCGAGGAAATGCATTACAGAAAATGTGATCAGTATCTTTTATGTTTTTGTTTATTTTTCTGTTTTTGGTGACTGATCTGTCATCAAGCTAGGTTAATGACACAGTGGGAACACTTGCTGGAGCCAGATACTGGGATGATGATGTCATGGTTGCTGTCATTCTGGGAACCGGAACGAATGCTTGCTATGTAGAATGTGTAGATGCTATTCCTAAACTACAAGGCCAGAAATCTACATCTGGAAGAACGGTTTGTTAAATTCCTAACTAATTGGATTGAGGTATATCCAACCAAGGGTTGAAGTTTTAAGTCTTTAATGATATCACTTGATTCAGATTGTGAATACGGAGTGGGGAGCATTCTCAAATGGTCTTCCTTTGACCGAGTTTGATAGAGAAATGGATGCTGAGAGTATCAACTCGGGTGAGCAGGTAAACTTTAACTCTATGGCGTTAATACTTGTATTGATCACACTGCTGATGTGAAAGCTATTAAACTTCCAATTTCTTATCTATGCTGGGCCTAGATATTTGAGAAGACTATCTCTGGCATGTACCTTGGTGAAATTGTAAGGCGAGTGCTGTTCAAGATGGCTGAAGCAGGTGCTTTATTTGGAGAATCAGTTCCCGAAAAGTTATCCATACCATTCGTTCTCAGGTAATTAGACCTTTTGAAGCTTTTCAGCATATAGATTGTGTGGGTGGCATGAAAACTCACCATACAGACCTGATGAGGAAATTAGTTAAGTAGATCGCTTCTGGCCGTCTTGTGAGTGAGCTGGCATTCTATTTGCACTCTGCAAGTGGAGTAAATATTCAACGTGATGGTCACGAGGTGTCACTATCCAATAAGACACAAGTAAATCGACAAAGTGAACCCCACTTCTATACACGGAGGAGTTATTATATTATTTGGCGGGGTGGTTACTAAATTATGGGGGATCCTTGTTCTCACTTGTTATTTTTTGTTGGATTGTGACACCGTGTGACGGTGAGGACGTGGTGTCACCATTACATTGAATATTTTCTAATGCAAATAATGCCACCTTAGCATGTCTGTCCTGCAAATTGGTTCCAGATTTGTACTGGGTCACCAGGCCAGCCTTTATACCTGTGATGAAGCACATGAATCACCTTTGATTGCTATTTCTTGAATTCATAATGTTGCAGTCCTTGGTAGCTAGTCACTTTGTGTTGCTATTTCTCCCATGGTCATTTTTCATCAATCCTAGTTTTGCATACCTATATTCTTGTCAGAAGGTCCATCTTGGAGGCAGTAAGATTGTTTTAAAATATTCCTCAAAACATTTTTTCACTTATCCAGTTGACCTATGCAAACAAACTACTATTCAAGCTTCAGTCCACTCTAACTGTATTTTGTAGGACCCCAGATATGTCTGCCATGCAGCAGGATAATTCCAGAGATCTCGAAGCTGTTGGATCAATCCTATATGATGCAGCCGGGGTAAATTTCTCATTTCAAGCCTTCCTTAATGTCCTGTTCTCATCCATTACCGAAGTAAAATTTATTGGAATATGTGCCACTATGATAGGAAGTAGGAACGCTGAGTAAATTATCCTTTAAAAGATCTAGAATATTCAAATTTTCGGGTTCGTGGGGAGGGGGTTGGACAATCTGGAAGCACAATGCTTTAGCAAATTAGAACTGTATACTACTGATATAACAAATAGTAAGCATGCTATCTGCCCCCCCCTCCCCAGTGTGCAATTAAAAAGATATTTAAAAAACCATGAATAATTTATGTGTTTTCATTTCTCCGCCCCCAAAAAAGTTGGGATAAGGCTTTCTTGAGTTGAGTGTGAATGATTTTGCGTCATTCCATGTATTAGTCTGGGATAAATTGATGTCATGTATGCATGGGGTGGCAAATGTTGCTCGTGATTCTGATTATGCTGAAGCATACATGAAATCTATGATATCAAGCTACCTTTACTTCCATTTGTTATATCAGGTAAACTCGGATTTGAGTGCAAGGAAGATTGTCATCGAGGTTTGTGACACTATTGCAAAACGTGGTGGGCGATTGGCTGGGGCCGGAATTGTTGGGATTCTCCAAAAGATGGATTCAGAAAGTTCCATTTTTGGAAAGAGGACGGTGGTGGCAATGGACGGAGGTTTGTATGAACACTACCCCCAGTACAGAAGATATCTCCAAGATGCTGTCACAGAACTACTGGGATCAGAAATATCAAAGAACATAGTCATAGAACATTCAAAAGATGGGTCTGGGATTGGGGCTGCACTCTTGGCTGCTACAAACTCTAAGTATGACCATGATTTGTAAGTGAGAACCGAGACCGAATCACGAATAAAAGAATTTATAGTTCCTTGCAATTCTTTTTTCTTAGGGTGAAGGATGGCAGATGGGATTTTGCAATTTAGTTTGGATTCAGAAACAAGTGATTGGGAATAAAGAGGATATCAAGTGAATGAAATGTGAGTTTAGGAATGAACTTCAAAGTTCTGTAAATTAGCAGTATCTGAATACTTTGTAATTTGTGAGATGGACCATCTCCTTCTGTATCAACTGGTTCTAGTGTGTGGGTGGGAAATCCCTCTAATACATTTTTTTCCCCATTTTTTGTCTTCATAGATAACTTACCATAAGTAATATGATTCATTGGAAGCTGTACTCTTAGATCTGTTTTATTTTTTTCTTCTTGTCCAAAACTCGGGTGTTACATCCTCTAAAATTTGGCATTTTTGACCATGTACGTTCTATGGATCTGTACAACACAACTTATTATATATTTGACAATTCGTTTTTATTACCAGCTACTTTGGATTTGAGATTGTTTTACTCAAACAAAGAGCGCCTTCCTAGTAGGTAGAGTTCTAAACGGGCACCATTTATAGTATTTTGTGTACCTTGAAATTAAAAAAAAATAAAATTGTTTTATACTTTTGAAGATTAGATTTTTTGTGTTACATATTCAATATATTAAAAATGTTGAAATACGATTATTTCATTAATTTTTGTTACTCATTCTCATCAACGTTAATGAGATAATTTTTGGTACAATAAACAATGAAAACTGACGAAAAAGATTATTTTATAAGTTATAACACTTTTATTCTTCAAGGATAAAATATGAAAAATCTAATCTCTACAAAATAAAAAGGGTAAAAATCTTAATTGATCCATAAACTTTGCTTTAGGTTTTAATTTAGTCTTTCAATTTTTAATTATGAATTTCGTCTCAACTAAATCGATGAGTCTATTTTTATCATTAGATCAAATAAAGATTAATTCGATCTAATCAATTTTTATTGTTAAATATCTATATAATAAAGTAAAATATAATTCAAATCTCAAAAGATAAACAAAATGACTTTGTTATTTATGGTTGAGATCGTTTTAAATTTTATTTTAAAATTAATCTATCGGTTAATATTAACACCACAAATTTAATAGAAAAAATAGGACCTTAAAGGTGTGTTTGGAGTGAATTTTTAAAGTATTTTTAGAAATTATTTCTCATAAGTATTTTTTTTTTTTAAAATAGTGTTTGAAACCGTGCCCACCGCTACTTCTACCACCACCACCCCTCCCACCACTCCACTACCCATCACCACTATCATCACCCCCCACCTCACCATCGTCACTATCGTTGCCACCACCATCACTATTACCACCTTACCATACCCATCACCCCACCCCCACCACCATTGTCGTTGCCATTACCATCACCACTTACATTGCCCCACCACCACCGCCCACCACTACCACCATTGTATACCATTACTACCCCCACTCCCACTACCATTACCACCACCACCACCACCACCACCACCACCCAACTACCATTGCTACCGCACCCTACCATCATCACCATCGTTGTCACTCCTTACTACCACCGCTATTGTCCCACCATCACCGTTACCACCCCTACCACCNGTGTACCTTGAAATTAAAAAAAAATAAAATTGTTTTATACTTTTGAAGATTAGATTTTTTGTGTTACATATTCAATATATTAAAAATGTTGAAATACGATTATTTCATTAATTTTTGTTACTCATTCTCATCAACGTTAATGAGATAATTTTTGGTACAATAAACAATGAAAACTGACGAAAAAGATTATTTTATAAGTTATAACACTTTTATTCTTCAAGGATAAAATATGAAAAATCTAATCTCTACAAAATAAAAAGGGTAAAAATCTTAATTGATCCATAAACTTTGCTTTAGGTTTTAATTTAGTCTTTCAATTTTTAATTATGAATTTCGTCTCAACTAAATCGATGAGTCTATTTTTATCATTAGATCAAATAAAGATTAATTCGATCTAATCAATTTTTATTGTTAAATATCTATATAATAAAGTAAAATATAATTCAAATCTCAAAAGATAAACAAAATGACTTTGTTATTTATGGTTGAGATCGTTTTAAATTTTATTTTAAAATTAATCTATCGGTTAATATTAACACCACAAATTTAATAGAAAAAATAGGACCTTAAAGGTGTGTTTGGAGTGAATTTTTAAAGTATTTTTAGAAATTATTTCTCATAAGTATTTTTTTTTTTTAAAATAGTGTTTGAAACCGTGCCCACCGCTACTTCTACCACCACCACCCCTCCCACCACTCCACTACCCATCACCACTATCATCACCCCCCACCTCACCATCGTCACTATCGTTGCCACCACCATCACTATTACCACCTTACCATACCCATCACCCCACCCCCACCACCATTGTCGTTGCCATTACCATCACCACTTACATTGCCCCACCACCACCGCCCACCACTACCACCATTGTATACCATTACTACCCCCACTCCCACTACCATTACCACCACCACCACCACCACCACCACCACCCAACTACCATTGCTACCGCACCCTACCATCATCACCATCGTTGTCACTCCTTACTACCACCGCTATTGTCCCACCATCACCGTTACCACCCCTACCACCACCCCCCTTGACCATCACAACTACCACCCCCACTGCCACCCCCACCCTCGCCACTGCCCCACCTCCGCCCCTACCCCACCCTTACTGTCCCATCGCCACCCACCACCAATTGTTACCATTTTCGTTCATGGTCATCATCTACCACCATTGTCATATTATTTTTATATTTATTATCATTACCACCATCATCCCAGTACCACTGTCGCCTACCGTCAACACCCACCATCACCTATCGTCCCACACCATTGTCCAATGTCAGCATCCACCACCACCCATCGTTCCCCACCATCGCCACTAGCCACTATCACCTACCCCACCACACCTACCACCTCATCTATCATCACCCACCATTGTAGTTACCCACTGTCATCTACTCCCACCATACTTATTACTGCTGTAATTTACCACCACCCATCACACTGTCGCCTAAAAGCACATATTGTCGCCTGCCACCACAATCATCACAACTCACCACCACCACCACCCATACCCACCATCGACACTATCGTTGTCATCCACGGCTGCCACTACCATCATCGTCACTCAAAACTTATTACCAGTGTCACCATTGCCACTCACGGTTCCACCATCACCATTACCAACGCTCCCTCCTACTACAATTGGTGCTTAAATTTTTTTATATGTCCTCTATGTTTATTATTTGATTTTAGGTGTAAATACAAATATGTTAACCATTTTTTTTATTACTTCGTGTCTTCAGGTACGAAGAATAACTAATATATTTTTATTTGATCTAACAATAAAAATTAACAAAAAAACTTAACTAAGACAAAATTAATAATTAAGAGATTAAATAAAAACAATTAAAAATTCAAGGACTAAATTAAAACTAAAGTCAAAGTAAATCTTAAATTTTTCCGGCAATGTTGCAGTACAGCGTGCCCAAAAGAGTACCAGTGTTTGATTAATCAACGAACCATTAGTCAGTAATTTCGCATTTCAGCTCTGACCCCTCTCTCTCTCTCTCTGCCAAAAAAATCCAACGAACAACTCTTTGATCATTGCATTTCTGTTGTCTCCTGCTACTTCGATATTGGAAAAATGGTAAATTTCGTTTACGCTCTTCCTGATTCGCCAATAAATGTCTTCGATTTGGTTAAAGAAAATGAGAGAAAGATGGGAGATCCGCTTACAGTCTGAAAATTACTGAAAATTTATTCTCTTACGGTCTCCTTGTTTGTGTTGAAATGGTAGATCCGCTTCATATTGCTTCAAAACAGGCAGGGGAAGACTCGACTCGCAAAGTATTACATCCCTCTCGAGGAATCCGAGAAACACAAGGTTGAATACGAGGTATTTTTCCATTTTTTTCTGGCTTTCTCTTTTTTCAACTTCTTCTTTTCGATTATTTGCTTTGCTTTAATGGCGTTCGGTTTTAGGCTTTTTGAATTGGATAATTCTTTGGTTGTGAGTGTAGGTTCATCGGTTGGTTGTAAACAGAGATCCCAAGTTCACCAATTTCGTTGAGGTTTGTATTGCCATATGCTTAGATAATGCCAATTTGGGATGATGATCTCTTTTTCTTATTCTAGGTCTTGTTAGACTGAGTTAATGTGTAGTAGTTATTTTAAAAGGAAAATGTTATTTAGACAGAATTTGGGGAATTAATCTAAGGACCTAATCAATTAGAGCTGTTGGATTGAAAGTGACTCTATCTACCATTGGAACTCACAACTAATCTAATTGTTGCATTGCTCTATTTTTACTACTGCAATGTTCACAATTGTGACAGTCCTTTTTCAAATTTCAGTAAGTGTGTGGATTAAAAGCATATTATTGCCTCGCTAAGACCATCTTTGGGAGCGGCAGCAACATCAGGCACATGGGTAATTAATAATATCCGTTCAGAAGAACAATGCTGGATTAGAATGCATATTAAGGTCTAAACAATGCCATATTATTGTTCTGAATGTTTTAAGTTCTTGAAGAATTCAAACCCCTATGTGCATCCAATTTCAATTTGTCAAAAATAATGATTGCTTAACTGCATGTACTAATTCAAATCCAAAGAACCTCAAGTCTTTTTTAATGGGAAATTATTCGTACTTAATATTCTCCATGAGATAATAAGCACAGCTTTTAAACTTTTGTTGTCGACTGGGATTTCATTTCTGGCCTTGAGTTCTGTGGTTCATTATATTCTAGGTTTTCCTGCTCAATTTCACTCCAGTATCATATCATGATAGATTTCGTTTTTTGTCTTAAAGTTATTTACATATTTGCTCGTTTTGCTTTTGCAGTTCCGTACACACAAGGTTATCTACAGGCGATATGCTGGATTATTTTTCTCTCTCTGCGTTGATATAACAGATAATGAGTTAGCATATTTAGAGTGCATCCACTTATTCGTGGAGATTTTGGATCATTTCTTCAGCAATGTGTGTGAGCTAGATTTGGTGTTCAATTTTCACAAGGTTTGTCACTTTTGTTGATTTCGTTTAATAGCTACTTTTGTGGTAATATATTGGTGTGTTGTGCTCATCATCCAACGTGCATCTGTAGGTGTAGCAAAATTTTTTTTTTTTTTTTTTGTTGCTGCTTCTTTCTTTAGCTTTGTATGAATCAGCAGTTCAGCACTCTCACTACAACACATTTTGCAATAGAGCTAATATTTTCTTTTGGGTAAATTGTGCTTGATTTCCCTGATTGCCTTTAGCTGGGTTCTAGATACGTTTGATGAAGATTATTCAAATAAAAGTAGAGGGTCATTCTTCTGTAGAGAACAGATATTCATGCTCGCATTGGATATATGTCATTTCATTTTTGAATTAGAAACTCTGACAAATGGTCTGTCTTCTGCTCCTGTTTCTTTGTTTCACAAAATGTTTGCCTCTCGTGTTCACTTACTAGTGTCTGTGTGGTGGTCACATTGCAGTACATAAATGATGTTGTTGGGGGAAAATATCAATAACTTTATCCTTTAATATGATCTATTGAGTAGTGTCCTACGTTGTGGTCACATCGCATGTTTTTTTATTGCAGCTGGATAATATCTGTTGGAACCAAGTATAGTGCACTACCACCCTGGGGGTGCTATTGATGAGATTTCATGTTTTTTTTTGGTCCAAGGTGTTTATATATTATTGCCGATCACAAAAGAAGAAATAGCATAAGTTGTATGTAAAAAAATAATTGGATTTTGTTGATCAGAGTGTGCTTGGATTTTGTTTGTCAGACTATGTTTGGTGTGTTCTTGGATTGCTTGTCCCTTATTGTTGTTTTTTGTTTATTTTTTCCCTGGGTTGCTCTGATTGGCTGTCGCTTTGTAAAAGGTATATCTGATACTAGATGAGTTCATTCTTGCCGGGGAGCTCCAAGAAACAAGCAAGAAGGTATGGATTGTTCCCCAACCCCTTAAATTTTCTCTGCTTGTGTTTGCTTCCCTTGATTGTGTAGAACAATATGCAGCTTCATTTTGTCTTGCCATAGCTTATTGTTATTTCTTCCGGAAGTACAGTGGTGGCACAAAATTAGTCATGTGTTAGCTGTTCAGTTCATGATTCTAGTTATTCAGTGTGTCATGAGTTGGAGCATGGGATTGGGTTCTCATTGTGTAAACTTCTACAACATATAAGCTTTTGCAATATTTCTTATAGGTCTTCTGTGTTACTGATATAGGATATTCTGTATTAAATTCGCATTAGGAAATTGGCTGTTAATCTGCTTTTATTTTTTTACCTTCAGGCAATCATAGAGAGAATGGGTGAACTGGAAAAGCAGGAGTGAAGATCTATATGGCGGCATAGTGTTTGTGTGCTTAGGTTATCTGACCCATTGTCAGCCAATGCTACCCATGATAGGAATGAGCTTCTTTCTTATCTATTTCACCTACTGTGTCTCAGTTTGTGACATTTTGCGTATTTTCTGTTCATAATCTAATTTTGAACAGTTCACCAGATGAAATTGTATTAAAAAATGCCGAGTTTTACATTTTGAAAACTGAGTTTCTTTTTCATCATCTTTCTGTAAACTGAACGTCGCATAAATGTCATGGATACTGGCTTGTTGGCAGCAATGGCAAGCACAAACCCGATTGCACTTGCTCTTCATGCTTTTTCCTTCTCTCTTAGATGAGTGATGTTAACAATGGTTTGATTTGAAGGCTCTTATAAGCATTCCGCCTGCCCTGTCTGCGTGCACAGGGCAGTGTAATAGAATCTTATGTTTCTTCGTTGTATTAAGTGGCCTGTTTTCGGATCCTTTTTCTTCTTTTGGGGCAAGAATCCATATCGGTTTAAGAATTCACCCAATTGGAACATCCATTCAAAACCTAAAACCATTATCAACGAAAAAGAAGGTGCTAGAAAGGGATTTTGAAAAAACTCTTAAAAGAAGAAGGATGAAAACCATATTTATATCAACATCCAAAATCCAATAGCATGGTTATTAGGTGCCAGCAACTGATACAGTGGGTTAATACGGATTGTTTGCGCAAAACAAACCATTATCAGACTAAAACGTATACTAAGATGAATCTGGCAAGTTCGAGGGTAGAAATGAAACGGCATCAAAACATCCATGAAGCTGATCTTTTCATATGGGACTTCATCTGTTTGTCGTCCTCGAATGATATCATACCTAAGTGTGACGGGTCTTCGAGCATCATCTTCGCCACCAAGTAACCAGCTACAGACCATGTCTGAAACTTCCGGGCCTGCTTTCCCATATATCGGCCGAGCTTTCCGTCATAGTATTCAGGCCAATGGTCTTTCAGTAAACGGCTCTCTGCAAGTTCGATGGCACGCCTTGCAATTTGGGGTCGTCCAGTCTTGATACATGCAGCTGTGAGGAGCCATAGGAGCACTGCATCCACAACAATCAAAAGAAACATGAACCTTCTCGGAATTTACAAGCAGTTTTGAGTCTGGCTTTTTCGGTTATTCCTGTTCGAGACTAACTTGAGTTGTTTATTATTCATAATAGTCAGTCGTGCCGTTTTTAAGTTCCATCGAGAACTTATCATAAACTGGTAATCCCATGTGGCGTTGACCCATTTATTACTCGTGGAAGCAAGTTATGCCCATTTCGGTTTCATGTTTAGAACTAATCAACAATAACCAATTAATTTTGTGACTCGTTTGTGTAGTGATGAAAAGAAGATGGAAAATTGCAGCTAGCAGAAGCTCACCTGGCCAAGACCCTCCATTGTGATAACTCCAGCTTGTATTCTTTGGATCACAGCCAGTTACTATCCTCCATTCATGACTTTCCATGGCCGGATAGCAAATCTTGAGTGGCATTTCTCCAACCAATTCTTCCCACCGTGACTCAATAAGATCCATGATTGCCGAAGCTTGCTCAGGTGTTGCCAAAGACGACAATATCGCCACACAATTACCCAAACAAAACCACCGAAAATCCATTCTCGCAGGACTCACATTCCCAATAAAATAACCACCTCGGCTTGGCATAAAATCAAACACCCAGTCGGGAAGAGAGTCCGGCATTACATTGAACTTGTTCACTGCAGTGTGAGAGTACTCTTCTGTCTTGTAACGATATATATCGTTGAGTTGTTTTATGTCCAGCCAAAAGTAACTTCGCATGTGATAGCTTAAAGCATGGAGGCGTTTGGCTATTCGATCGGCAAACTCTGTTCCTTCATCGTCGAGTAGAAGCAAAGCACATCTTAAGGCCATGAAGAAAAGAGCTTGTATTTCAATTGGATACCCATACACACCCTGAATAGAGAGAAGAATGCTGTCTGTTAAAAATATAAATGTCAATAAAACGACCCACTAATCCGATAAATTATCGTTTTTTATGGATTCAAGTGATAAATGGGTTGACTAATAATATCCGTTTAAAAAAATAAATCTGATTAAATATAACTTATACACGATAAACTTGAATAGTACACAAATTATTATCATATAAGTCGAAAAAATTTTGACACGATGTGATATGAATCGAATATGACACGATTTGTTAGCGGGAAAAACAAACAAAGTGCAAACTGGAGTAATTCCGCTACCCTGAGCTCTGTTTAAAGTTACAAAGCCTAAAATCTAAGTCTAGAGTTGATATGATAATGCATTAACCTTTCTCTTAGTTTATTGATCAACATTAGAGAACTGGACCTTATGGATTATCCCCCCTTTCCCTTTCTCTAATAATAAGGTAAGTTTATTGGATCTTCCTCATCCTTGGAATTCAAAAAAAGAGTTTGATCTTTCTTCGTCTTCTTCTTTGTCCCCATTTCCAGCTTCCTCTCCGCCCTTTCTTCCCCCAACCCCTTTTTTTGACTTTTTCCTTCTTATCAACAATGACTGCTATTTGTGTCCTGAGGCGACGTGATTGGGATCTTTACAAAAGGTTTATAAAGCTTTCGTCTCAATTCGTGTTTAGCCGCAAGCAATTTACGTTTGTAATCTCACATATTTTGCTTCTCACGTTTGTAATCTCGCATATTTTGCTTCTCCGACATTTAAAGCAGATAGGAGTCAAGAACAAACATCTGAGAGAGAGAGAGGGAGAGAGAAAGAGAGAAGCTATCATGATACTTTACCATTCTACGGTCAATCATACAGCAACCATCAGCACAGAGGAGGGTAGGGAATGTGTCGAAGCCTTCAGAAAGACACAAGTTCAGAATAAGACGCATACCCCTTTGGCATTCGGGCATTTCAGCCAAAGAAGTGTCCCCTGTAGACTTTGTATATGCACGAAGTAATATGATCCACCAGAAACCAGAATCAACAGGAGCAACTCGGCCTATAGCACTTTCACCAAAATCAGCAATTATAGTCTCAAAGTTCCTCACAGGATCGTGAAGTACTTTGAAACTTGCTGGCAGTACTCCTTTGCCTAGCTTGAATTCGTCCACCATCTTCTCACGTGATTGGAGGCGAAGGGTTTTCAGAATAAAGTTCTTCACTATTTCTGGTTCCCCATTCATTAAGAATGCCAATGCACTTGGGATAAAGTCCCTTACAAAAACCTGCCAAAAAATTTCAAAGAATGAACTACAAGTTTTCTAGAACTATGAACTAAAAATCGAAAACGTACTCTTTTCCACTAGAAATATATAATTCTATCATTATTGTAATCGTAATTTTTAGACTTTTTAATTGAGACATGTCATGTAATAGTCTGCCAATAGGCCTTCGAGGGGAGGAGGTGCTACAGTTTCATGAGGTGAGGAGGAGCCGGGTCGTTAGATGTCAGATGATACAATTCGCTACACATTAAGACAATAGACAAAATTTTCGGTTCCAATAACATTACTCCCAAAAGAGTAGTGACTATTAGAAGCCAAAAATTAGATGATCAAATGAAGGCCCATGAGATAAAGAACTGTAACACCATCATACAACATTGCTTACAATTTAACAAGGGTTCTTTGTATTTGCCTATCATTAGCAAAAACAAACAAACATGGAACAAAAACATACTCAAAATGTGGAGCAATCAGCATCCAACAAGAACAATGAAACAGAGTAGTTCACCTGATCATAGTTGAGTTCTTCTCCAGAATGATCCAACGCAGCAATCGTCCCAACTGGTTTGCCACGGAAGTAAACCATTGAACGCCTTAAGGCCTCCCATGCTTCAGCTACCATGGGGTGTACCTCAAAGCAATTGCTTGATCGAGGAGTGTTGGAGGCAGACCTTCTCCCAGGAGAATACACACCCTCAAGTACTTGGTCAAAAACACGCGACATGTTATCAGAATTTCTGTAAATTAGATGGCGTGGTGGTGATAAAGACATTGACATTTCACCAAAGGACCTCTCATCAAATGATCTATTCCTCTCTATGTTTAACGGTCGTGGTCTGTCTAATAACCTTGACAAATCAGAGTCTCCAATTTCAAACAATGGAGGGCCTGTCTCAAGATGTTTCACAGTTCCATTTTGAGATACATCCAGGATGGGACACATTTCTTATGTGTTCAAGAACTCTTAACAGTTGATAAAGTCCAGTGATCTGCATTTGATCAAATCAGAAGAGAGTATATATCAGTTTTGTTTACGATAGTAGTAGTAGACATGTTGATATTGTAAAATTTAATGAAAGAAAACAGCAATACAAGGAGTAAGATATGATCATATATACAAATAGTAACATTTAAACCCATCACAATAACTCGAATTAAAATACTTCTTAAATTACTAAAAGGTTCTAAGCTTGCTTCTAAAACTCTAGTTTGTTCAAGTTACGCGATTTGCGAATGATTGCACCAACACATAGTTGCGGTTGTAACTAGAGCCTAAATGGCACAACGTTGGGATGATCTTTAGTTATTGACAGAAAACATTAACTATAGTAATTGTTACCGAAAAAAATAATATGGATAGAATATTTCATAACAAACTGCCTCAAATTCAAGCTTACAAGTGCATCAAATTCAAGCAATCCAGTGGGTTCATTAAATATAACTGGAACACAAAAAATCCAAAACCTTGAAGACTTCAACATAAGCAAAACAACATAGGATTATTATCCAATTCATGGCCTTAAAATAAAACCAGCACTACAGATTTAAACTATAATATCCAAAAATAATCACAAAAACAATCTCTCCGCATATAGGGTAAAGCTGCATACGAGTCTTGTGCACCGGATCCTATTATATAAATATATATAGTGTGTGTGTGTGTGTATATAAACACCATATATATCTGGAACTGTTCATCAACAAACCTTGGAAGGGTGGGGTTGGAATTGACAATGGCTGTCTAGTTTAGCAGCATAAAACAGAAGGATGAATGAAAGAAGGCGAACTTGTGCTTGGTGTAGCTATATATATGTGAGTGATGAAAACCGGATAAAGCCGGTTGAGAAATTATAACTGACTGGATATAGTGGTAAATTTCTGGGTTAGGGTAAGAGAAGATGACCGGCACGTAAGGGTATCTCGGAAAATCAGATGACTGTTTAGGAAATCTCCGACTAATTTGTATTTTCGAAAAGAATATCTTGTCTTTCTTAATCTTATAATGTCCAAAAACAGCATTATTTCCTGTTTTAACGAGCGATTCTTTCGAGAAGTCTACGTTCTAGTAAACGTAGACGATATTGGCAACATAGGCTGTTAAACCAAATGGGTAACTCGAGCTCGGCTCATTTTTCTACTCGCTCGAGTTCGTTCATTTTTTAATATAAGCTGAGTTTGAATAAATAATCATAAACAAAAAAAAAATAATCATACTAAATAGATCATAGTAATCATTATAAAACTAATATTATATCATCGCTAATATGTGTTATCATTATTCACCCAAAAAAAAAAAGTCGTTATATAATCATTCAATGATACACTATATTTTGATCAAATAAATAAAATATAACACTATACTCACGTAGATCTTATCTTCTCTTGTTCCATTGTCTTGTATATTTTAGGCAAGACAATGTGATATTGTAAAATAGTGGTATTGGCCTAGAACAATCTTATTTGTTTGAAGATTATTGACCAAATATAAAAAGGTTAGTATAGTACGAATAAGACCCCATGTGTAAGGTAACTCAAATTCACCTCACATGCAAGTTATCAGTTAGGCTAATGATTATCGTTTTCATTATTGAATCTCGAGCATATTTGACTGGGAATAATGTTAATTGAGAATGAATATTTCATTTTTAGTAATAAGATGCCCGGGTTTTAATTTCTATAGTGATCTTATATTTAGTGTTTGGTTGTTGTCAGTAATCTAGTGTAAGAATTAATGTAATTATCAAATTATTTAAGAAATAATTTAATTTTAGAAAAGATAAATTAATTTTTGAAATGGAGGAGCTTCGTTTTCGAATCTTTATTCTTTTTATAGAATACACAATCAATATAAGTATGAGATTATCACAAATGACCATAAATTTAGAATACCCACTATCATTGGGAATTTGATTACGGTAATATTCTTATTCTAATTTAATTCCCAAATTAAATTACTGAATAATTGACTCTCCAAAAATAATAATTTAGGATTTAAAAATGAGATTCTTATTCCCAATCAAAATTAACGTCATCCAAGGGACTAAATTCACCGGCTCAAACCTTATTGTATAAAAATATCCAACTAGCTGTGAAAGAGTATACTTGATAATCACAATTATTGATTTCACTCAGAATTTATTGGGACCCATCATATATTCAATGATTGTGATTATCAAGTACACTTTTTAAATCTATATTTTAAGTGCAAATAACATTTCCCTCTCTCTTTTGGATGGATTAAATATCAACAATGAATTAGATCAGCTAGTCACCACTTGAGTTAAAGGTTTCTATTTTGACCGATTGTAATTTGAATTTCCCTACTTAAATAAAAGAGCCACTTTTCTTGATTGAAAAAAAAAATAGAATGCTATTTTAAAAAAAAATAAGCAAATGCTGTTGAGGTTGGTTAGTGAAGAAATATATTAATACATGATTTAGGCTTTGAGCTATGAATATAGATAGTAGTGAGATAGGTGAGTGTAATTTGAATTTCACTACTTAAATGAAAGAGCTACTTTTCTTGATAAAAAAAAAAAATAGAATGCTATTTTAAAAAAAATAAGCAAATGCTGTTGAGTTTGGTTAGTGAAGAAATATATTAATACATCATTTAGGCTCTGAGCTATGAATATGGATAGTAGTGAGATAGGTGAAATTATGAGAAAAAAGATGGGTAACATTCAATCCAAAGAAACTAAGACTATTTTCTTAAAGCTTATTTGGTAAACACCTTAGCTTTTATATTTTGGGTAATTTGAAAGTCGGTATAAAAATTTAGATTTATTTTAGTTAAACTACTTTAAGAAAACTTATTTGGCGCCTAAAAACATTTTTTTGAAAAAAGACTAAAAAAGTATTTTTACTCTATTACTCTCTCTCATTTTCTCTCTTTATTACTCTTTCACTCTCTCTTCTCTATTTTCTCTCTATCTATTTCTCTCATATTTATAATTTCTTTTAAACATGTAAAAATTTAATTTAATTTTTTCATCTCTCTCTATTTCTCTCTCCTTCTCCCCTTACTTCTTTATTCTCTCCCTTTTTCTCTTTCCTTATATCAACATTACACAACAAAATTACACTAACCTTATAATGCACTAAACAGTTACTTATGTGTTATAATAAACTAAATAGTTACACTATACAATTATACGAAATTATAACACCAACCTAATTTGTCATTTTGTTATTTACATAAATAAAAAAGTTACAACATTTACTATCACGATATGGTTACACCAATTATATATACCAAATTGAGTTTATCATTACACAAAAGACTTTATCATCATACTAAATTTGATATATATGATTGATGTAATGATGTCACGATAGTAAATAGTGTAACTATTTAGTTTATGTAAACAACTGAATGAAAAATTGGGTTAGTGTTATAAATTTGTGTAATTGTTTGGTGTAACTGTGTGGTTTATTAGATTGCATGAGTAACTGTTTGGTGTATTATAAGACAAGTGTAACCGATTTGTATAATTGATTAGTATAATGTTGAAATAAATAGAAATAAATAGAAGAAGATAGAGAAAATAGGAAGAGAGAGAAATAGTCAGAGAAAATAAGGGGAGTGAGAGAAAATAGGGGAGAGAGATGAAAACATAAATTGAATTATTACATATTTGAAAAAAAAAATTATCAATGATAGATATAGAAAGAAAATAGGGGAAAGATAGTGAGAGAGTCTAATGAAATTTTTACATATTTAATTAAATATATACCTGTCAATCGAGAATGCATAATTTAAGGGAGGATATTTAAGTAAAATAATTTTGATTTCAATTGAATTTTGTACTTAAACATAATATATTCTATTAAAATTAAACTTAATAGAGTAATGAACTTATCTAAATACTTTTCCTCAAATAAGTCTAAAAAATTATCCCCACGGCAAAAAAATACTTATATTTTATTTTTTGTTAGAGGATAAACTACATTTAATATAATAAATAAATTCCAACTAGGGTGACACCTACTCATTTATCAATCATTTATATTACTCTACCCTTTAAAACTGGTATGCTTAGTACATAGAAAAAAATAATATATTATTTATAAGATCAAAATTTTTAAAATTTTAAAATACGACTTTGAGAGGTGTATTTTAAAGTTTTAAATTTAATAGTATAAAAGTATAATTTTTTTTCAAAAGAATGATGGGCAGGTTGGGTGAGCAGGTGGGTTTGAATTATCAAGTCTATCGAATTTCAGATTTTATTTTTTTTTAATCGAATAACGAGATCAGTAGATAATTGTACCCGTGAACACCCCTAGGTGGCACCTTCTTGTTGGCTATAAATGGTTGGCCTTGCATGATTTGGCGCCCATGCAAACACATCATTAGTATTGAAATTGGCCGGTAGTTCTTGAGGTGTGCGACCTACCACAACATTCATACCTTCCTCCGCCACCGTGCGAATACTTTGACCGTCATTCAAAGCGCGTGTATGATGTAGAATGGTCAGCAGTCACGTGACTTGCTTCTGCCTTACGGCCCCATAAATGCAAGCTTTAATGAGCCATTGTTGCAAGTTGCAACTCTCTTTAACGAACACTAATTTTAGTAATTTACATGAACGAGCAATATTATATGTATCTAATTTGAAAAATTAATCAAAGACTTAATTTAATGTAATTATTAAATTAGAATTTAATTATATTAAATTAATTCTTTAAATTAATAACAAAATATTTATTACAACGATGATATTACGTAATCATGAACAGAGTCAATACAAGGGGCACTGGCCCACCCTAAAAATTCTTTTCTCTTGTCATTACCCATGGGTTATAATCTTCAAGTTATTTTTGTGGTACTAACTAATGGTCCCCACCCGTGGTCCAATGGTGCTCACACGTGAAGGCCATGAATGAGTCCATTTTTTATTTATTAATTGTTAACTTATTCACATTTTTTGGGTCAGTCTATTATTTATTTATTTATTTAAATTATTATTATTGGTTCAAGCTCATGTATAGTTTTTTTCTCTTTAAAATTATTTTATTTGTTAAGGTGGTATTACAATAATATGTTTAAAAATTTCTCAAATTCCTCGTATAGTTGTAGCGTAACCCACCAAGGGTCTCCTTAATTTTTAAAGTCGCAAATATCTTCATTCAATAGCAATAATATATTTCGATAATGTTTTCTTTTCATTTTTAATATTTTATTGTTTGATTCTTAATCAATTGTGAATATTGTTGGTTGCTTGATTTTGAATGCCTACATTGAGAAAATCCATTGAGGCTAAATGCTTTCAAAAGACACGATTTTTTATTTTTTATAAATAAAAGGCTTATAATTAATTTTTTATTTTGTTTTAATTGTATACACTACGCTTACCTAATTTTAGCATTTTTGTCTTTAAGGAAATTTTGAAGTATTAAATGTAGCATAATCATAAAATTAAATGTATTATATTATTTTTGTAAATTTTAAGAACAAAAATTAAAGTCTTATTAAAATGTTTGGTTCTTACCCAAAAATAATTTTTTGGCTCCACCCTACACCTAATGAATAGTAGAACCATGCGGGGCCAGGCCCACCTTCAATTTTTTTTAAAAAATTATTTATATGTATATTTTTGAAAAAAAATTTTATGTTCACATTATCATTTTCGTATAGACTTATATATAATGATTATGATTACGTAATAAACACTTTCTATTAAATATCAGATACACTATTTTGATAACTCTTAGCTATTAAATAAATGATATTTTTTTCTTGTTTTGTTTATTTAATATTGCTAGCATTGTTATCGATAACTAATTTAGAAGCACAATAATTGTGATCATTAAATTATCAAAGAATCCCAGTATTCCAACAACACCATTACCCAGTATTTCAAAGACCCAGTATTTCAAAGAATCCCAGTATTCCAACAACACCATTACCCACAGCATTCAATCTCTCTCAATGTGAAATTCCACTAGTTATACCTTAAAACCTAGATTTGATCAAAACAAGTCCTAGATTCACATATCTGATTATTTTAAAAATTCTCTCTAATACACTTTCTCTATCTCTCAATTTCAGAAATACTCAACTTGTTGCAGAAAAGAGACGTCGTCATGGCTATAAAAGTTTAGAGAGAGAGAGGCGGGGGGAGAGAGATACGGCTCCACAGTCAGTCGGACAATGAGATGGAGATGAATTAAAATGAGGGCAAAATAGTCTTACAACAAATATTATAAAATGCTTTATCGCTTATTATATTCAGTGATGAGCGTTAAGTAGGTGTGAGCTGACTTAAAATTTTGGTGCCATTTTAAGAGAAACTTAATCAATTAAGTACGCACAACAGAGTGTTATCAAACACCCTTAATCCAATAAGTGCCGAAAGTCTTCAATTTTAAGCACTTAATCATTTTATCAAACCGGGTCTAAATTTGAGTAAAAAATTTAATTTGTTATAAAGTGACAAAAATTAAATTTAAAAAAAAAAATTTAAATTTCAATGAAGATAAACTCAAATTTAAAAAAGAATAAATATGAGTCTCTCGATTTAGTATAAGTTTAAATCAAATGTTGGAATAATTTTTAAAATTTTTTTATTTAAATTTAAATTTAACTCTAAATTTGAATTAACTACGAAGATGTAGACTTGATGTTATTTAAATTTAACTATAAATTTGATTTAATTACGAAGATGTAGACTTGATGTTGGCAGTTAGTAGAACGATTGATGTGCCGCTGGAGGTGGTAGGTTCCATGAATGGTTGCTGAGCTTCCACACATTCAACTGTCGCCACGTTATATATAAATCCCGCCGAGTTTGTTTCTCATGCACATCACTTCAACAATAAAATCTGTCAACGGAGAGAGAGAGAAGTAGCCATGGCGCCTACAACACTTGCAGCTCTGGCTGAAGAGGAGACGCTACAGGAAAAGTTCGTGAGGGACGAAGATGAGCGCCCAAAGGTGGCGTACAATGTGTTCAGCGACGAAGTTCCGGTGATATCTCTGGCCGGAATTGATGGGAGTGATGACCGGCGATCAGAGATATGCCGGAAGATAGTTGACGCGTGTGAAGATTGGGGGATATTTCAAGTGATCGATCATGGCGTGGATGGAAATCTCATCTCTGGTATGACTCGTCTCGCTCGTGAGTTCTTTGCATTGCCTGCTGAAGAGAAGCTTCGCTTTGATATGACTGGTGGCAAGAAGGGTGGCTTCATCGTCTCCAGTCATCTCCAGGTATACAATTGATTATGTTCTGCCATCACTTATAATCATTCAATCTAGTATTGGAACCAAACAAACAAGCCTTTGTTATACTTTTTCAACCCCGGTAACTTACCGGGTATTAAATGATAACGGAGGTAGTTGTCTGGTTTGAACCTTGATGATCTTTTAAGGATAGATTATGAATTTTTCATGAATTTCGTTGTTTCAGCGTAAATGACTTGTATTTAACTGGATTGGGAAGGAGATTAGTCGAAATACACTTAAACTACAAGTCCGAACATTTCTAACTCGACCAAAAAAAAAAAAGTTATACTTTTTCCGGCTAATTTGGTCATGCAAACAGGGTGAAGCAGTGCAAGACTGGCGTGAGATAGTCACCTACTTCTCATATCCAATTCGGGCCCGGGATTACTCAAGGTGGCCCGACAAGCCCGAGAGTTGGAGGGCAGTGACGGAGGCCTACAGTGAGAAGTTGATGGGCCTGGCTTGTAAGTTGTTAGAAGTGTTGTCAGAGGCCATGGGGCTTGAGAAGGAGGCTCTTACAAATGCTTGTGTTGATATGGACCAGAAGGTGGTGGTTAATTTCTACCCGAAATGTCCACAACCCGACCTCACTCTCGGACTCAAGCGTCACACGGATCCGGGTACCATCACCCTGCTGCTCCAGGATCAAGTTGGTGGGTTACAGGCCACTAGAGATGGTGGCAAGACCTGGATCACTGTTCAGCCTGTGGAGGGTGCCTTTGTTGTCAATTTGGGTGACCATGGCCATGTAAGTAATTGCTCCAGTTAGTCTTTGCCTAATTAAGAATTCACACTTGTTTTCTGCTTTAATGTTCTTTCAAGGGCGGCTCAAAGAAATTTAAAACTTCAAATATTTTATAACATTGAAATTCTAATTCTCGAAACATGAAATTTTGCCTTTCATGGACTAATTTATAATTGTTTTTGTCGAAAACACAATATTACGGTTGATTTTTTCTAAACGAAACAAAATTTTAATCCATGGTTGCATCTTTTCAATGCCCATGAGCTCTTCATTGGTATTTGCAGTCATAAAACTAGGTTTAACATGACAGCTTATGATTTGGGCAGTATCTAAGCAATGGGAGGTTCAAAAATGCCGATCACCAAGCAGTGGTAAACTCCAATTGCAGCCGATTGTCGATTGCCACTTTCCAGAACCCGGCCCCGGACGCAATCGTTTACCCACTCAAGATCAGGGAGGGGGAGAAGCCGGTGCTGGAGGAGCCCATCACGTTTGCTGAAATGTACAAGAGGAAGATGAGCAAGGATCTTGAGATTGCCAGAATGAAGAAATTGGCCAAAGAGAAGCAGCAAGAGGTGGACAAAGCCAAGGTGGAGATCAATCCCAAAGGTCTAGAAGAGATTCTTGCTTGAGTGTTCACCTCCTTTGTGTGCTTTGTTTGCCTTATCATATGGAATGTTTACAGTATTTTTGGCAATAAACGATTCCTTTGGTGCCACTTTGATCAAAAGTCTTTGGTGGACCGTCTTAGTTGGTATCTAAATCCTTTTGCCTTGAGCTATAAAAATATATATGTCTAGTTTGTGAACGGGTGATTTCCTCGATGGTTCGAGATGACAATTTCAAGGATGAGTTCGATGATCGATCCTGAAACAAGGAACAACATCAAAAAAAGTGCTAAAGGTACACCTGACTTATCCCTTTTGATATCAGTCGCTGCTTAAGAATGAGAGAGTTTATAGTGCAGAATTATTCTTTCTTGCATAGCTTCATTATATTTCCATGGGATATTTATACATTTGATTGCAATAAGGGGACACCCATTCAAACTCCAATCCTAGGCTTAATAGCTTGTGGATATCCTCTATCGAGAGTAATAAGTGTTATTCCATCATGCCTTGTTAATGTTAAACAATTGAACATCCGAATTTGTATGTTGAGATTGATTGTGCATTTATTATTTCATCTCCCGAACATCAAGTGTTCTACCACAATATTTGCAGCCTTCTGTCGATCGTTTATGAATAGATGTCAGAATCTTTGCGAGAATCTCCCAATAAGGGTTCCTCTCCTGCAACAAGGGTCGTGCTTTGTCCTTTTGACAGTTAGTTTTGAGTTTTTTGTGAATTAGATGACTTGTCAATATAATTTATTGGAATTAAATAATACAGTTTTTAACCTATAGGCAAACTCTGTAATGACTTAACTATGAGTGATACATAAATTATTGCGAGTTCACATAATCATTACAAAATACAGTAGGAAAGATAGGGGGAGAGACCCTAAAGACACCAGAAGAGTTCTCGAACATCTTTATCCTTGGCCGTGAACCTCTTTTGAATTTTTGATTTATTCAATTCTTTTATTTTTGATCTAAAAGGAAGAAGAAGAAGAAGAAGCAAAGAAAAAAAAAAAGAAGTGACTAATTAAAAATTCAATTATAAAAGAAAGATTTCACTACAATTAATATTGTAAATCAAATGGCAAATCAATTACGTCAGTCAAAGAAAGAACCACTTTTTTATAGGCAAACTCTCTACTAACTGGTGAAGACCAACCAGCCTACAAGATTGAACAACTATGTTACGTGCAAAACTCACTCACATCAACGCGTTGCTTGAGGTTTATATATCGTTGCCATTTAATACTTGGCATAGATCGAGTACACATTTTGACTTGTACCAAGCATTCTATGTTCGGGTTCGGGTTCGGGTTCGGCTTAAAGCATCCTACGCTCAATCTCAGCTACTAGGGGACCATCCCACGCGCTCTAACTACAGTAGATGGCCATGTGTCAATTCTTAGTTGGATGGCCATCAACATCCCGTCAATTTGCAATATACATTTACATTAAATCCCATAAGCCGTGTTATGAAATTTTCGACAGCAGGAGCGTTATTAATTCTCCTTTCCACTTATAGAATTATCATACCCTGTTTCCCCAAAAAAACTCTATGGTAAATTGGCCATGCTTTACCATTGTCCCCATTGCAATTTTTTTTGTCTTTAGGTCAGATTCATGCAATTTTTTCAATGATCAAAGAATTTTCGAATTAAGTTATGCGCATTTCGATTAATCTCTTCCTTCTCGATTAAGTCAAATGTAGGATACCTAAACCATGACTATGGCAATTTTTTTTATACCGAATAAAAATAATAAAAATAATCACCATAAGAATAATAAAAACACTTAAAAACGTAATTATTCACAAAATAATAAATTTTAAAGATATCGTAACAAATAAAAAGTCAAGTCCATAGATCTCAGGCTGGTGTAATAAACTCCTTTCACATTAACAAATAATAATGCATAGTTATAACAATTATACAATACCCAATCTATTGCTTTTTGCCAAATGCTATATTATTATGGCTTGCGATGAACTAGTGTGATCTCTAAATAGGTCGAAACCACCCAGCTTGAACAGAAGACTGAAAATAGATCATAACCAGAAGCACCACCACCACCGCCGCCACACCCCAAGGCGACCCACCTTCGCGACTTATACACTCGTAGGCTGGTCTCGGGACTCGAATCGGAAACCACCTGTTACTGTTAGCCATCGCCATGTGCATGATTAAAATCAACACTACGGGCAGCAGGAAGAGAAATAACCTGAGACCAATCATGGTTCGCTTCATTTGTGCCTTGTAGTTACAGTAACTTGAGAACGACAATAGAAGAAACACTAAACCACAGAAGGATAGAAGTTGGATGAAAGGTGGAGATAATGAGGCCAGGGTCTGGTCTCTCCAGCTTATTCCTCTTCTCTCTCTTATGAACCACCCCATCTCTGTCTCTCTCTACGGCATAGATAACAATTTGAGAAGAGGGTATTTTTATCAATAGGTGTAATTATGTGGGGTTGGACGATGAAGGTGCTCTTTAGCATTGATGATAGAATTTTGGATTCTATCATCAACCGACTTTCTATTTTGGGTGATATAAGCTGCATCGTTAGGATAACAAATTAAATTTTTAGGCTTAAATAACATTATTCTTTTTAGATTCATTGCATGCTAAATTAGCCGGACTGATACGAGAATGGAAAGTAATTGACATTTTGATAAAGTAAGAGAAAGAGCAAGGAATATATTCTTACCAACTTACATGGGAAACCATCATGGAATGTCTCTAGACATATCCAAAAGAACAAGAACCTTCTACTTTGCATACTTTCTATCAAAGTCAAGCTAACATTGCCATTAGAACAGTATCACGATTCTCCAAAGTCTCAGAGATATTAAGACTTAATTTGAGAATTTAGTACATTGTGTTCTAACCATTAGTAAAAGTCTCAATATTAAATAAAGTTTAATATCAATTCAAATATTATAATATATTAACACCCTGATTCTTTAAAAAATCATCTATTTATACCCACTCACAAATTGAAAGGTCGTCATTTCAAGTGAAGAATAAAGCTTGACTTAGGCCTGAGTTTCAATAGTGTTCAAGTTTGAATTCGTTTGAAAAAGAAAAGCGCACAAGTATAAGCGGACAATTTAGTATTTTTGAACTTAAAAATATGATAAATATACTCTAGTAATAATGTTTCAAGTAATATTATATTAATAAAAAAAATATTAACGGATCATTTTAACTCTCATATCATTAAGTCAACTTTTCTTTTCAAATTTTCAACCCACAATAATATACACTTAAATATGTGCTCTAATAAATATGACATGATTAACTTTAATACTATGATTACGTTGTAGAAAAGGTAAACTAGGAAATAAAACATGTGTAGTTGTATAGAATCATAGTCGAAAAACAGAATCTATTGGTTAATGGAAGAATTTATAAAGACTTTTAGTATTTTGTATTAATCTCTCCGTGCATAAATGGGATTGGATGTGTTGTTGGCCCAATTCAATTTTAGGGTTCCTCCCACTCCAACTCCAATGCACACATTTAACTTGTGTTTTTTTTGAATATTTAAATCAACTTATATGTATTTTGATTAATTTTCTCTTTGATATTGTCAAAGACAGACATCTTATGCTGAGAATAGGATATTCCTAACGAATTTTCTTATGACTCAGTCTCAAGGGATTGTCAAGATTTAAACTGAAAATATTTAACTTTATAATTCGTTTTTATTACCACTTAAATTACCCTTGAAAATTTTATATAATTTTTTTTATTACAAGGTATTTGGACTTAAACTGATTATTTTTTTGAGTTCAACGGTGACTACCGTAATTTAATTGAATTAGAATATTTCCCTGAGAAATAAGAATATCTGATACTTAGGAGTGTCAAAAAAAATAAAAATAAATCTAACACCTCTGACTTACCAAAAATCAAACCTAACCATTGAAACACCAGCAAAAGTTTTTATATAGGATTTTCATTGCTAACCAATTGGTCCAATCCAATTATAAAGATCCAGCCCCTCTGATTGTGTGGTTCGATCCGAAACATTCCATAACCCAAAACCTACCCTCGCTTAACCGCGCTCTCTTGTGTCCGTCACTCTGCTCCTCCTCCTGAGTTTTCTCAGTATCACCAATTTCTTTCGATTTCTGTGATTTTATTCCTCAAAAAATGCCTTCTGAAGATTCAAAGCCCGTGAAGAAAGAGGAGGTGGAGGACGAGGAAGACGAAAAATGCCTCGGTTCTGTGTTTCAAAACCGCAAGAAAAAACCCGACAATGCCACTGCCAAATCTGGCTCCCCCAAGGAAGGTAAAGTCAAGAAAGAAGTTGGTAAATTGAAGAAGGAGAAAGAAGACTACGATTTTGAAGAACCCACTACGAAGAAGAGCTCAAAGAAGGCTGATAAAGTTTGTTATGATTTCTTTATCTTGGGTTTGTTTGCTTTTATAATTTATTTTTTTTGGGTATTGAATGATGACTTTGTCTTGGTGGTTGGCTCTGGATTTTCTTTTGGGTTTGGGTTAAAGGTGCAGAAAAAGAAGAAGGTCAAGGAGGAGGAGAAAAAGAAGAAAGGGGCCAACAAAGTTGAGCAAAATCCTAAGAAAAGGGAAAGGAAGGAGTATGATTTGCCTGGTCAGAAGCGAGACCCTCCTGAGGAAGTATGTCTACTTGATTCTTGAAATGTTTTTCTTGGATTGTTTGAACTGATTGAATTGCTGTAAGATGTCTTTTTTGGGGATTATTTGAGTAATGAGTTTGTAACAATTCTGATTTTTCAGAGGGACCCATTGAGGATTTTCTATGAAACTTTGTATGAGCAAGTTCCTAATAGCGATATGGCAGCTTTCTGGTGAGAAATTCTTCTATTGCCCTTCTCTAAAAAAGAAAGGGTTTTTTTCATATATGCTTGAACTGTGACTGATATGAACTTTGTAGTGTTGATTTCCATATTTCTCTTTGTGTTCTGTTCATATATCCAATTGCTACTTGTGGAGTTTGAGTATATTGATTTCCATCATGGCCGAACACGAGGTAGGAAATGGTAGAAGACTCTGAATTATGCAGTTGCACACACGCGGTAAGGGAGCCTTAGGACTCTCCCTTCAACTGTAGATTGAAATGGTCCCAATGCAAACAGGCAATCCCATCTACCATAGCGGAGCACTTAGATTGTCTAAATGTAACACTTAACCCCGTAGTATAGGTTTGAAGTGTACAGAGGAATCCATTTTCAATGCTCAAGTCCTATGAAGATATTTTGTTGTTAGGCATGCTGCAATTGGTTGCTAATTGTGAATTCAAAGGGCAACCTCGACGACCATCACGGGCATTCAATTGAATTGGCTAATATGCATTATTCAACCACATTTTTATGAGGATTATGGGATGGATCAAGTAGATTCAATTTAATGCACATCTACTCGAGGCTTTATTCTTCGGTTTGCAAGGACTTTCCATAGCCACTTCACCCTTGGTTACTCCTGATTCTCTGCAATTTCTATCAACTTGATTCTTGTATCACAATGTGTGTGCATATATGCACTGAGTCATAAGCTGTCTTTTGTTTTTATGAAAATAAACTTTGGTTACTCTATTGCAGGATGATGGAGTTTGGTTTGCTCTCCAAGGAGGTGGCAAAGAAAGTATTTGAGAGGAAACAAAAAAAGATTCAACAGCAAAAGCTAGGTTCACCAGTGAAAACTGTTGTGACTGTAAAGAAAAAGGCTGAATCTGTTACTGTCACGAGAAAAACATCATCCTCCCGTGTTTTAACAAAGAAGACAACATCAGAGTCCAAAGTGATGACAAAGCAGTCCAAGAAACGCAAGATGGANAGCAAGTTCCTAATAGCGATATGGCAGCTTTCTGGTGAGAAATTCTTCTATTGCCCTTCTCTAAAAAAGAAAGGGTTTTTTTCATATATGCTTGAACTGTGACTGATATGAACTTTGTAGTGTTGATTTCCATATTTCTCTTTGTGTTCTGTTCATATATCCAATTGCTACTTGTGGAGTTTGAGTATATTGATTTCCATCATGGCCGAACACGAGGTAGGAAATGGTAGAAGACTCTGAATTATGCAGTTGCACACACGCGGTAAGGGAGCCTTAGGACTCTCCCTTCAACTGTAGATTGAAATGGTCCCAATGCAAACAGGCAATCCCATCTACCATAGCGGAGCACTTAGATTGTCTAAATGTAACACTTAACCCCGTAGTATAGGTTTGAAGTGTACAGAGGAATCCATTTTCAATGCTCAAGTCCTATGAAGATATTTTGTTGTTAGGCATGCTGCAATTGGTTGCTAATTGTGAATTCAAAGGGCAACCTCGACGACCATCACGGGCATTCAATTGAATTGGCTAATATGCATTATTCAACCACATTTTTATGAGGATTATGGGATGGATCAAGTAGATTCAATTTAATGCACATCTACTCGAGGCTTTATTCTTCGGTTTGCAAGGACTTTCCATAGCCACTTCACCCTTGGTTACTCCTGATTCTCTGCAATTTCTATCAACTTGATTCTTGTATCACAATGTGTGTGCATATATGCACTGAGTCATAAGCTGTCTTTTGTTTTTATGAAAATAAACTTTGGTTACTCTATTGCAGGATGATGGAGTTTGGTTTGCTCTCCAAGGAGGTGGCAAAGAAAGTATTTGAGAGGAAACAAAAAAAGATTCAACAGCAAAAGCTAGGTTCACCAGTGAAAACTGTTGTGACTGTAAAGAAAAAGGCTGAATCTGTTACTGTCACGAGAAAAACATCATCCTCCCGTGTTTTAACAAAGAAGACAACATCAGAGTCCAAAGTGATGACAAAGCAGTCCAAGAAACGCAAGATGGAGGATACCGCCTCTGATAATGAGTCAGATGATGACTTTCTCCTGGCTTCAACAAAATCCAAGAAACAGAGAGCCGCTTAATTTTGGGTATCAGCAATGGACTGCTAATTGTTGTCATTATCATTGGGTAACTAGTATTATGCACTAATGTTCCTTTATTTTGTATTTCAATTGAAAGACTTCGATTTTAACTCCCCAATCCATTCTGCCTCATCAGGGATGGGCATAGGAGATTAATTTGCAGCCTGATTTGGTACACTGGTGTCTCTTGCTGTATTCCATATCCAAATTGGCTTGAATCCATCCTCCTTACTTTTCCTTTGCAAATTGAACTTGTTGAAGATTTGGTAGTCTGTAGTATCCTTCAACAAAATTTCTTTTTGGTTTTGTATTTTGTCTGTGTGGCAAAATGGTATTCCTCGTTGGTCAGATTTGTGAATGGGGCTGAGCATGGGCAGTGATTCAGCCAAAATGCTCTCACACTTTAGTTTCTCTTGATTATTCATTCTATGAATAAATTCTCTAGCTCATGATCTCATCAAAGGATGTTGTGCATTATGCTCATGGAACTTCATGTTATTTGGAACTTCATAATCCACATCCAAAGCTTCAACATCAACACATTCCTAATTGTTGTCCATGACTTCTCTCCTTTCTTTTCTATGTTTTTGTAGGCATTGATTTCCTAGGACAGGATCACTGGAAACGATGGCCACTTAGACAAACTTGTGGCTGCTTGATCAGATCAGAATCTGATTCATTGTAGGCTGTAAATTGATAATTTCACTCATAAAATCTGTTTGTGTTCATGCCTTAGTAATTTTTAGCTTACTGATGTCAAAATTACACAATTGTGATGTAATTCAGAGTGTTCAGCGTCCTCTTTCTCTTTTCCAATGATGAAGAGATATCTAAGATGGACTCTTCAATCAACCTCTTACACCCATAACACTTACAACAAAGATAAATCCCCTGAATGACTAGAAAGCATGAACATTGTGCTAACTACTAAGTGAAAAGGAAGGTAAGGCCACGAGAGAGAAACCCTACAGTCACTCCAGCTATTGGAAGCAAGAAACGTGGCAATAGACCCCAAGTATGCAGTACCATTGAATCCTTTTCGATACATTTTTATGAGTAATGTTACAAAATTTAAATGGAACCCAAAAAATTATAATTCAACATTTGTTCAACAAAAAAAAAAGGTAGATCCAGCGCTATGAATTTAAGTGAGATCTAAGAGTAACTCTAAGGATATTAGCTAAAATAGCTAGTTAAAATATTTATTTTTTATTACATTAACTATTTTAAAGAGCAATTCTTACTAATTCACTCTAACAACACTCTATATTTTAATTAACTATTTCAACTAATTTTAACTAACTATTAATTATTAGAATTTAAAATACTATGTAACATGTCACAACAAACATAATATGCAAACATGTTTTACAAAAAAATAAGAAGCATAGAATGAGGAAGACGTTCAAGCTATCATCTCTGCCATGTCTATTACTGGTTCAACCGATTTTCTGATCTGGTCCAGTCTCTTAGCATGCAAATTTAAAAAAGAATCAAAACAACAACAACATTTTTGTTAAGTTTTTTGTTGGTTTTTTTGGTGGGATTTTTTGAGTTTTTGGGTGGATTTTTTTGGAGGGTTTTCAGTGGGAAACCGAGAGAGATGGTGGAATTTCATAGGTTTTTTGGTGGGATTTTTGAGTTTTTTGTGAGTTTTCTGATGGAATTTTTTAGGTTTTTTAGGGTTTTCAGTGGGAACCAAAAGAGATATTGAGTTTTTATATAAGATTTTCAATGAACGAAGATAGAGAGGAAGAGAGGAAGAGAGACAGAGATATAGAGAGAGAAAAGAGCATACATTAGGTGCTTGATGAAGACGACGACCGTGAAGACAATCAAAAAAAATTGATCAATGCTGTGGAATGAAAAACTTGACACAAAAATCAACTAACTTCCCTTTGCCTCATCAAAAATAGCTAAAAAAATGAAATCATGAAAAATAGTTAGAAAGATAACTAAGTTGTTGGAGGGAGACTTTAAGAACAAACTCTATAAAATTGCTAACAATAGCCTTTTGAAGAACCTGTTAGAATTGCTATAACACAAGACAATCCCCACTGCACAAGGATTTGCATTTTGTGCAGTGATTGGACACTCGAGATCATATCATTGTAATGCGCGATAAACTATCCCAATCCTCGGGGTTGATGACTACAAAATGGCGATAAAAACATTAAAAAAAAACAGTAAAATTGATGTATTAATGTCGGATGTCGATGTTGTTTCTTCCAACCTCATTCCCAAGATTATAGGACACTTTGTTTTTTGACAGCTTTGATTGGAACAAGCTAGTGTCAATCAACTGATACGCTATGAAAGAACAAGAGATGCCTCCCTGAGAACTTATCTAGTATAGTATGACTTGAAAAGTGGTTAGTGAATGGACATTGAAAATACAAGGCACAACTACATTTGAGAGAGGGCAAATTTATACAAGACACATTATTTTTTTTATCGTGTTATTTTGTGTATACAATTAAATTATTAAAAAATTATAATTTTTTATTTTTTTTTATCAATTTTGTAGTTGAGAGTTTTAGTTTTTTAATTTTAATGTTAATTTGTGGCCTTTATGCTTTTGTTATGACATATAATATAAATCGTTTGTTGAGTTTCATTTTTTAAAATTATAAATTTGTTTGAATATTTTATAATTTGAAGCATCGATCAATAGTGAAACCTCAACCTTTCTCAGTAGTTTGAAGCATATTTTGATCTTATATATAGCATACATTTCAAGCTGTTAAATTCAATATACTATTGATCAAGCATATTACTATAGAACATGTTACTCTATAATCTGATGTTACATTTTTGTCATCTATCCAGTAATTAGTAAACAATGTGTTGGATGCAACTGTGACTATGATGTTTTATTTTTGCATCAATCAAAAATTTTATTATAATTATAATGTTGATAAATACTATAGAACATGTTACTGTATAATATGATATTGTATTTTTTGTCATCTGTTTAGTAATTAGTAAACAATGTGTTGGATGTAACTGTGGTTATGGTATTTTATTTTTGTATCAAACAAAAATTTTATTATAATTATTATGTTGATAAATGGTTGGGTAGATAGTTCTGTTAATGGAACACTGTTATATAATAAGAGTTTAGTAAATCTTTTGATCCGTATTACTGTTAACATTGTAGCACTATGATTTGTCATGTTATCTCGCGTTGCTATATATACAAAGTGGAAAACGATACGATATACGTTAAATCAACAAAATAATAATTAATTTTTTGTGAGTTTATGGTTTACGCACCAAACTATAATGTTATATCAAAATCAACACTGTCATAATGTGCAAGGCTTGCTCCAGAAATGCGTTATGTTGGGAAAGAAAATGAGTGCTTCAAACATCAATTGGAACAACTTGCACGTCACGAAAGAAAGCGATCAAAACATTGTGCCCCCGTTCAGCCTAGATTTTTTCCTTCTTTACCATCGAGTCGTCGTCGCCCAGCATGCCTAGAACAAGAATCAAATAAAAGGTCCCGCCTTCAACCAATGACTTTGTCTGCCAAAATTTTCAATCATGTAACAGACAGTATAGTGACAACAAATGTTTTAGAGTCATCGTCAACCACCTTGCTTCAAAATCTTAATGAAGACACTACAACAATTGTTTCACGGTGGTTGTCTGTGGCCATCATGAATCAAGAAAATCCTCCTCAAAATCTTGAAGAAGGCACACCAACAAATATCTCAATGGTGTCGCCTGTGACTACCATGCTCCAAGACTTGCCTCCTCAAAACCTAGACAAAAGCATAACAACAGTCTTGGAATCATTCTCCCCATGTTCCCCAGGGGCATCGGATATGACAAACATGTTCCAAAAAATACGTAATCCGAATGAAGGCACCAGGTGTTCCCTATAAATTTTAATTTTCTATTCTCACTCTTGTTGTCTTATTCATGTTCTCCTTTTAAGTTTGTATTTAATTTATACAATCAAATTGTATGACATCTAAATTTTATGTGTAGTGCCTACACTGTAGAAGAAGGTGTAGTTATGGATGTTGCACTTAATTCTCGAAACCATGAAATTTCAAATCGTCATTTCCTCGACTTGATGAATCGAACATATCCTCATTGTTCTGCTTTACATTGGCTTATTGAAAAATTAACAAAATTATCTATATCAAATCCTCTCTTTGGTAAATGTTGTTTACAAGGAAAAATGAGACTACCTCCACTTATTGCACATACTTTAATGCTTAAAGCATTGTATGCCAACAATAATGAATAATCAAAATCGTTTCGTCAGCACACACGAGAGTATAATGCAATTAATGCGTTTACAAGTCTTGGTGCTCCTTTGAATGACAGATTAATTGTTGGGAGGGGGCCTAAAACATTCACCATCCATGGAGAATTACACCATCGAACATGATCGCTTATGCCACAGCCAAGGTGTGAACCAATTTACTCTTAATTGTATATTTATGATCCTAATTCAGCTTTAGATGTTCGCAGCAATAGAAATCCTAACTTGAGAAGAGATGTTTTGAAAACTATCCAAGATTGTTTATTACAAATAAATCCATTTCCTATGAAATTTCGGCAGACTCACACAATTTTAAGTGAATTGGAATTTGCGGGGGTGAATTTATCGGTCTATCTTCACTACAGTTCTATAACAGATCAGCGTCGATATAATCTCCCAACAATCGATGAGATTGCGGTAATATTACCGGGAGATGGAACTGAATCAAGTGGAATGAGAGATATTGTGTTACATTTAAGAGGAAATAATGGTTTGATATAATTTAATGAGTGTCATCCGGCCTATTTGTCATTGTATTATGTGGTATTGTTCTCTTATGGTGAGCTAGGATGGAATCCAGATTTAAAACAGTGGAACACTTCCCAAGGTGAACCTTTATCTACTCGACTGACACAGTTGCAATATTACAATTATCGTATGTTCTAACGTGACACTGAGTATTTAACAATTTTGAGAGTTGAAAAACTATTTCAGGAATTTGAAGTAGATGATTGGACCACTACTAAACAAAATCGGTTGACGTACTACAAGTTGAATCAATCGAAGCTTCGTGCAGAACTTTACCAAGGTCTTACAAATGTTTGTGCAAATGAGCTTGGTCCTGAACAAGTTGGTCAACGAATGGTTTTGTCATCTTCATTCACTGGTAGTGCAAGACATATATTTAAAATTTTCAAGATTCAATGGCTATCACGCGGTATAATCAACACCCTGATATTTTTTTAACTATGACTGCAATTCCAAATGGCCTGAAATTACTAATTCACTATTGCCAAATCAGATCCCTACTGTCCGTCTTGATTTAGTGGCCCGTATTCTTGAGTTGAAAAGAAATTTTTTGATGAAAGAGATAGAAACAACGTCTTTGGTAGAAAAGTGGCACATGTTTTTATAATTGAATTCCAAAAAAAGGGGTTACCGCACATACATGCACTTTTGTTCTTTCATGGTTCAAATAAAATTCAAACATGTGCTCAAGTGGACAGAGTAGTGTGTGCTGAATTTTCAGATTGTCAAACTGACTCATTGCTTTTTGAAACAATCATAGGTTGCATGGTACACGGACCATGTGGTGCTCGAAATCCACAAACATTATGTATGAAAAATGGGGTGTGTACCAAGCGGTACCCTCGATCATTTGTTGAATCAACAAGCATGGACTTCGATGAACATCATGTCTATCATCGTCGTAATACTGGTCAGAAGTACATCATGAGGGGGCAAGAAATTGATAATAGAGATGTTGTGCCACATAATCTATACTTATCAAGAATGTTCAACTGTCATATCAATGTTGAAGTTTGTGCAGGAATCAGATGTGTAAAGTACATTCACAAGTATATTTATAAAAGACATGATCGCGCAACAATGGTACTTGGAGGAATTAATGAGATCTAACAATATCTTGATGCTAGGTATATTGGACCTCCAGAAGCTGCGTGGCGATTGTTTGGTAATCCTTTACATGAAAAGATTTCGTCGGTTGTAAGATTGACACTTTATTTGTCTGGGATGCATCGTGTGGTCTTTAACCCTGCTGAATCTTTTCATACGATCCTTTCTAAAAGTGCACATCAAGAAACAACTTTAACTGACTTTTTTGATTGTTGCGCTGCAAATGAATCTACACGTGCATTAACTTATTAGGAATTTTCACAAAAATTTGTTTGGAACAAGTCTATCAATAAATGGACTCCAAGACAAAGGGGTTATGCAATTGGTAGAATGTACTTTGTTAGCCCTAATTCAGGTGAGCGTTTTTATTTGTGTTTGCTTCTAACTGTTATCAGAGGACCTACTTCATTTGACTAGATACGCACAGTAAATAAAGTTATGCATGATACATTCAAGTCAGTATGTATTGCAAGAGGACTTCTTGAAGATGATGAAGAATTGATACAATGTTTTCAAGAGGCTGCAATTATGAGAATGGGGTACCAATTAAGAAGACTATTTGCTATAATTCTAACGGAATGTTTTCCATTGCATCCATTTGCATTGTTGAAGCAATTCTCAGCACATATATGTAATGATTTAGCACACATGATTCGTACTATGTTTGGTATTTTGAATCCAACTGATGATCATATTGAAGATTATAACTTATATTTGATGAATCAATTACTCCATAAGTCGGGGAAGAGTTTAGTTGAATTTTCACCCATGCCACAACCAATTGAAAATTGGAATGCAATAGTTGGAAATAGATTACTGTTTTAGCATCAACAACTTCATAATGAAGCACAACAGTCTGATGCACAAATTAATGTTGACGGTCTTAATGATGCACAACTTTCTGCTTATACTGCTGTCACAACGTCAGTATGTGAAAACATAGCAACTACTTTCTTTTTGAGTAGAGGTGCTGAGACGAGGAAAACGTTTTTGTATAATACCTTTGTAACCAAATTGCGTAGCTATGAACATGTTGTTGTTATTGTGGCTTCATTTGGTATTGCATCGTTGTTATTGATAGGGGGCACACTACACATTCTACATTTTGTAAAACATTGGAAACCCTAGATAATTCAATATGTAGGTTCACTAAACAATCAATGCATGCCGAATTGTTTAGAAAAACAAAGCTGATAATATGGGATGAAGTTCCTATGCAGCATCGATACTGTGTTGAGGTAGTCGATCGCACCCTTCAAGATATCAGAGACAATAAAAGACCTTTTGGGGGTATCACTATTGTCCTGGGTGGAGACTTTCGACAAATATTGTCTGTTATTCCTAAAGGCGTTCTCGAACAAATTGTGGGTGCATCATTAGGTCTTTGCTATGGAAAAATATATGTGTTTTGACTCTGGGTTTAAACATGCGATTAATTCGCACAGATGTTCGAAATACTAATTTTGCTCAATTCTTGATGGAGGTAATATTTCATTCCACCTTGAATTGAATTTTATAACATCATGCTTTGAATTAAATCTCACTTTGTGACTACTTATACTTTCATTTTTTAGATTGAGACCAATCCACAAGAAATTGTGCAACTTCCATCTACAATAAACCTGTCACAATCTAAATGAATTGATATTTAGAATCTATCCACAATTGGATGTGGTTGGTATAGTGACTCCAACCTTTCTCATTGAACGCACAATTCTATCTGCTCGCAATGACGACGTTAGTGATATAAATGTTGCAGCACTGAATATTATTCCGGGAGAGACAATTACTTTTTTAGTTGCAGATAAAATGTCTAAAGGTGATAAGTTTGACCGTACCATTAGGAATTGATATCCTAATGAGTACTTAAACTCGCTAAATCCTTTAGGGTTGCCACCGTTTAAATTGGAGTTAAAAGTTGGATGCCCAATATTGTTGTTACAAAATATTGCACAAAAAGATGGAATTTGTAATGACACGCAATTGATGGTTGTTAAATGTGCCTCAAGGGTTATCAAAGCTCAGATATTAAATGGAGATAAAATTGGCAATTTAGTCTTCATTCCGAAAATATCATTGACACCAACATCTTTGGACTTGCCTTTTCGAATGACAAGACGTCAGTTTCCTGTCCGATTAACTTATGCTATGATAATCAATAAAGTCCAAGGACAATCTGTCAAGTTCGTTGGGATTGATTTGCGGACACCTGTTTTTAGTCATGGACACCTTTATGTGGCACTATCTAGATGCACATCTTCAGATCGTATTACAGTCCTCCTTCCAGAAGATGGGTCGAATTGCACTACAAATATTGTTTACCCAGAAGTTTTNGCACATCTTTATGTGGCACTATCTAGATGCACATCTTGGGATCGTATTACTATCCTCCTTCCAGAAGATATGTCAAATTGCACTACAAATATTGTTTACCCAGAAGTGTTGTTATAAGATTCTTACGACAAGTAAATGGTATAGTTTAAACAAATTTATTTCTACTGAATTATGTAATCTTTTCATCATTTCAACTTTTAGTTTTACAATGAGATTCATTCTTTATAGGATTGGAGTGAATTTGTCAACGAGAACGATAGTGTATATACAATGGACCTTTGTGGATGGGGCCGACGTAATCAGGTAAATCTACNATGTTCATTCTTTGTAGGATTTGAGTGAATTTGTCAACGAGAACGATAGAGTATATATAATGGACCTTTGTGGATGAGACCGATGTAATCAGGTAAATCTACTTTATGTCACTGCATCAAAATAACTTTACTATTCCTACAATATAAATATTGTGTTAATTTTATTGTTTATGTGAATAATGTAGGTGATTGTGCATTCTTCTCTTTGGGCAAAGTGCGTTTGTATTAATACGAGGACATTAAGGATAGTGATGAAGAGAAGGTTTAAAGGGATGAAGAAGACATTTAAGAGAGTTAAATGATATGCAATTCAGTACTGACATGTCCACCTTTGACGATGACTAACCCACCACTAACCAAACAATTGTCTAGGTGTGATAGTCTCTCTTACTAAGACTCTCTATATTTCTCTACTTCTTATGCAGACACACAACATACACAATACATGCACAAACACACACACATAACTGTAACCAATCAACATTCGCAAATCAAACTCATACACTATTATACTGCCACCAATACAGATTTATGATTGAAATCATTAAGCAAATGACCCGTTTGTTGAAATGGTACTAAGAAAACCTTATTTGATTGTAAGTCTCTACATTCCTCCATATCTTTTCCTAAATAAATTGATAATTTGTTACAATCTCTCTAAATTCTTACTTATATCAATCTAAATCATTCTTTCCCTCCACTACATACAAATGTGTGTGCTCATTTATTTTTTTGAATCCAATAACTCAGGGTAATGTAATTAATTATATTGAATCCAACTAACGAAAAAAGTAAGGGGTCATATGTTTCGGATTTACAAATATTTTATTTTGACTCAGATATTTTGATAATTATATATTTCAAATATTTTCAGGTATACATTAAAAGATACTTGGTATAAGTTGTAAAGAATACGAAGTTGTTTCTCTATTTTGTGCATGTGTGTATTTTTTGTGTTCCGTCTTTTGTAAAGTTAACTAATTATACATGGTTATTACGATTTTGGGTATGGAATGATGGTTGTTTTGGTGGTTTGGATATGTAGTGATGATTGTGGTGATATAGTGTATTATAATGATTGTAAGTTTTGTAAACATGTTTAGATTTTTCTGGAGATCTATTTTTCAAGGAAACTCTGCCAAAATTTCTTGAAATTAGTAGGACTAGCTTGATGTTTTGGTGGCTGAATATGTGTTGAGATTGAGTATGTATTAATTATTGTGGTGGTATAATAAATTATGATAATTGTTATGTCTAATTGTAAGTTATTTTAAGTTACAACGAGTCTTTAGGTGATATAATATTTTTTGAATTTTAATCTAATTTTTGTTACGCACTGCTTTTAGACACGAGCAATTACTAATTACTTAAAAAAAGGATGAAAACAATTTGGAATGTTCAAATGATTACCTTTTGTCATTACTTCTTTATCGAGTAATTAGGAGTACAGTTTAAGGAGCCAGAATACATGTACCTGTACGATGAAGATATTCAACATATTTGCCAATGTGCTTTATTTCCACATGCCCAAAATTATAATAAAAGGGGTGCGTGCATTACCACCCCTTCGAAGATGCGCGTGAAATGACAAAAGATTTATGTTAACTACAGTCGATCCAATTACTAAGTACCCTTTAAATCTTTAAGAGTATCTCAAAGGGTTAGTCATTTTATATTTGTTAGTTAAAATAAAGATATAATTTATAAAATTTTACTTTAAGGGGTTAGCTATTTTATCTTTGGTTTAAATGACTCTCTATATTTAGAGGGTCTCTCTAGCTAGTTATTTTAACATTTGAAGAGCCAAATCTTTTTTTTTTTTTGGCACTCGAAGGAACTAACTATTTTATATTTTGATGACATGTTAAGTTATACAATATTTTTGACTTAAAATATTAATAATAGTCAGTTAAAATAAGGAGTATGGTTAGAATAATTTTGAAAAAATGAATTTTTAAAATAAAGAATGTAATTTATAATATAAAACATGACATGTTTCAATAAGTTCATTCGACCATCTCAAATAGACTCCTCATCCAACAGTTTCAAATAGATTAATTCAACAATCATCAACATTTTTGTCAAAACTATTTACATTGCATCGTGGCTTTAGACATAAATTACCCATAATATTTTAACTAACTATTTTGAAAAGCACATTTAGAGATGCTCTAATGGGCTTTTTTGTAAGTGAGTAGGGGGGTTTGACAAAATGAGTTTAAGAAAAATAGTCTAATGGACTCTCAAAACCCTTGTTTGAATGACTTTTTCAAGCCATGGAAATTGATCTCAACCCATAGTTGGTCCGACACCTTAAACCCTTAAACGTAGGTTTAATCAAACTCATGTGAGAGGGGGTGGGTTCTAGTCAAGTTATACCCAAATTAGTAAGACAAATGTTATTTATATTCCCGAGTTAAACAACACACGAGTATGAATTAAATTAGTCGATAGGTAATATTGTCATTTATAACACAAATATATGATAATAATGGTGATAGGTTACATACCAAATACGGGTATGAATTAGATTTTTCAATAAATTCCATGGAAACAAAAATAGGGGTTGGGTTTAGAAGAATTTGAGAAAATCAATCAAATTCCTGTCCCAAAAATTATTCAAACAAACTATAAGAGTGAATTTAAAAAGGGCAAATGATATTTTGTATCCAAAATTTTTGTTAATTCGTAATTTATACTTTGAAAAGATACCGTCGGTGACAATTGCCCCGAGACAAAAAGTGACAAAATTCGAATTTATCAGGGACGACACTTACATTATGGAGGATAGAATTGTAACCCCTTTTATAAGGCTCTGTTTTATCACCAACGCCAATATCTTGGGAACTTTATAGTAAGAATACCGAGTCGTTGTCATGCATCTAAGGGCAATGATCGACTTTGCACGTTCCATTCTTTGGCCTCTCACCTATCGACTTGACAGACAAACTATCTAAATCTATCTTCGGCTTTGATTGATTATACTCAACAACTTTAACCAGAACTAAAATCTCTTGCAGCTTAAAATTCCACAAAAAAGGCGCATTAAAAGTTTGATATTATAATAAATATATAACAATATTGTCAATTTTAATGAAATTAAGCACAAAATTTTCACATAAAATGAATAAAATTAAATAATGTACAAACAGTTGTATATAAAAATAAAAATATATAACAAAAAAATTTATCGAACAAGGCAACCAATATTTAATTTTGAATTATATTGTTACTTTTTTATTTGATTAAGAGAATAATGTGAGATTTTGAATCTTTTAAGTAATAAATTGAGAATTTAAGTATTTTTTTTAGTATTCAAAGTGTCAATTTTTCTTTTTTTGTTTTCTTTTTTGACCATATATATATTTTATCATATTCAGAGTGTCAATTCACTCATAAAAAATTAGGCAGTAGGCGAAAGGATGAATGCTCGTTCAGGAACGGAGGGCTCACCATATCGAAGACAATAAACCCTAGACAACTCTCCATCTCTATTTTCGTGGCACGTGTCATCAGCCACTCTCTCTCCTTGGATTTCCCTTATTAGGCAACGAACTCCTCTGCTCCCAGAAACCAGAACCCCCCCCCCCCCTCTCTCTCTCTCTCTCTCTCTCTCTCTGTCTCTGTCTCTCTCTCTCTCTCACATATCCTCTATATTCTCTGCTCTTTCTCTATATCTATCTATTCTTTGCAACTCCGTTCTGCATATGAAGATTTGATTGAACACAAGCGTTTTAGAGGGGGAGAAAGAGAAACAATGAAAGAGAGCACAAGCGAAGATAGCCAGAGCTCTCTGTCTTCCTCCTTTAGTGAGTATGAGATTGAGGTCGCCGATATCATACTTAATCTTCCGAGTCTAATAGCCGAATCCGAGTCTCGCAATCGACAACGATTCACTTGGGGTACCACGAGAAAGAGATCTGTTATAGATTCAGGAACTGCTTCAGGCACGTCTCCTTCCCGTATTCGGTCATCACCATCGCCATCGCTGCAGAGGACTAGTCTGGTTCAGAATGAATTAGAGAGAGGACCTGAAGTCAAGGTTGAGTCCACAAGTCCTGTTACTCCTCTCTCTTTCTCTCCCAGTGAATCGGATGAGAAGTCCAAGAAGGCCCCTAGGAAAAACTCCAAGAAAAGGGTATTTTCTTTTCTCTTCTATATCTTGACTTTCTTTTTGTTTAGGCATTATCGATTCACTTGTAAGGCCTCTCTCCTTGTGTTTTGATTTTTGGTTCAGGTCTTTCGTTTTTCTTACAGTTCTAACCGCTGATTTGTCTGTCAATCAGTTTTCATAGCTTGCTTTGAGGCTTTAAGGTCTTCCCTGTTTGGGCTCTGGTTCATCTGTATACACGTTTTTTCACACCGTGATTTTTCTTGCCAATCTTGCAGTCGAGAGAGGAGTGGTTGGAAATTATAGATGGATTGACTCAGCGCAGAGAATTACTGAAAGGGGTGAGTTTGTAAATTTTTGATATTGTATTTTGTCTTTTTCTTGAATTCCCCCCCTCCCCTCAAAAAAAAAAAAAACCCTAAAGTCTCTGTCCCACATTATTTTCTTTCTTCTTGTTCCTCATTAAATTTTCCTAATTGAATTGGTAAAACCCAAAATAGTCTCTAAATGTGTTTCAACTTTCAGGAGGTAGAGACGGTGAGGAATTACTACAATAAGCTGAAGGCTACCAATGTGGAGTTGAAAGCAAAGAAACAAGAGGTACTGTTTATCCCATAGCTGATGATAAGCATTTGTTCTTTTTGTGTTTTTTTATTCCTCATGGTAACTTTTAGGGTTAAAGGCAGTTTAGTTCTTCGTGTATTAATTTAGTCTATAATATATTTAATTCGTATCATTTTAACTCCTAAATAGACTAAAAAATTTGATAAATTGTCTGATTAGGAATTAAAATAACGCGAATTGAATATTTTAAGACAAAATTAATATAATAAGGATTAAATTGACAATAAATATATATTTAAAAGACTAAAAATATTATTAATCCTAACTTTTATGTGGGTCTTATATATTTACTTAAAATATTTCCTTTTTTATTTTTTTTGGTACAGCTAAGTTCTTGCCTTAAAAAAGAAACACCTCATTTGGAAATAAACAAAAGATTGAATTTTGGAAGAGAACTAGGCCAGCCCTCCTCCTCATACAGAGTTGAATATGAAAACCAACCTTATCAAATTCCAACTGTGATACTTCAACGGCCGTACATCACGGATCAGAAGGCTTTTGCATCACAAAAAAGCGAGAGTGGTTTAGACTGGGTCAAATTGCAAATTGCACCATTGTTGACACCCAACAGTGGATTACACTGGTCCGACCATGCTGGCCCACCAGGTATTCCTGATCTCAACGTCTCAGCAGAGGAGACTATGGGGATCAGATCTTCCCAGCCGTTGGATCTGAACAGAGTTCTTGCAGATATCAGGGCCAAAGCTGCCGAAGCTAGGAGGAGTAGAATGATCAAGAACAAATTCAAAGGGACGAAGACGACTTCTTTTGACGCTGCAAGACCACCACAGTGCAGATAATTATGGCTGTTTTGTTTTTTTTCTCTCTCTCTCTCTCTCTCAACTAATAACTCTTCAAATGAATTTTGTTTAATGATATTCAAATTACCAATTAGCTTAAGCTTAGAGGTATCTGAAGTGTAAATTAGAGATATTTTTGCCTGATATGTGTCTCTAATGTTTAAATATTTGATCACTTGAAATAAAAAGTTGAGATTCTCAATTTGCTGGAGGTTGGTGGGGATGGATAGTAGATGGTTTGAGAGATTTTGGGCATGTTTGGGTTTTGTTGGACCAATAAAATAGTTCTCTCCACTGCCTTCATAGTCTTTACAAGCAGGTTAGCTTCAAAATAATATTGGGATCGACTGGAATAAGAAGGTTATATTTCCAACCTAAAGGGGGATTATTGATGAAGCTTTTAGGTTAGATGGTAGATAGTTAGCATATGTTGGGCGGGTCTTAATGGCAGAAGTACTGTTGATTAAAACGTTATTTTGCATTACAATGATATCGTTTATTTAATAAAATAGTGTCGCTTTGATGCAAAATAACACTGTTTTATTTAACAGCACCTCTGGTGTTGATTTTCTAACAACAGAAGATCCTCATCCATCAAGTCAAATTATAATGTTTTGAGGTCATATTTGTGTCGATTGTAAACTAAAAATTGCAGGACTAATAACCTTTCTAAAGAAAAAAGTAAATCTAATTGATCCAGATTATGGCAAAACCAAGTAAGCAACCATTTAATTGTAAAATAATTCAAAAATTACTAGTTCAGGAAATAATTTTTTTTTAGCAATTGTATATTTTTTAGACCACTAACCACATCCAGTTATTGTTTGCAACCAAAAAATTGTTATAAATTGAAACTAGGCATCCCAACCTCCGACTAGAATCATTAAAAGTTCGTATTCTGAAAGAAAATTACGTGCACGACACCCCCCCCCCCTCTCTCCTTTTTCACCTAACCGCAGGAAAAGTAGTAGAACTGAAATCTTCTTATTCAAATGCTTCGGTCGAACAAGCACCAATGTCATATTAAGAAACAGAAGACTCAAACAATGCCAAACAAATAAAAGCTCAAAGTTCATAAAGGGAAAATATAGAGAGAAAAGCAAACCAACAATACTTCCACAACAAATGTTACTTCCTTCTTGAGTAATTGTCAATATACGTTTAGTTCTCATAATTCTCTTCAACACCCTCTTCATAGTCTTCCTCATCCTCATCGGCAGTGGCATCCTGATATTGCTGGTACTCTGCCACCAGATCATTCATGTTGCTCTCTGCCTCTGTGAACTCCATTTCATCCATCCCCTCCCCAGTATACCAATGCAAAAAGGCCTTGCGCCTAAACATGGCCGTGAACTGCTCGCTTACTCTCCTGAACATCTCTTGGATTGAAGTGGAATTTCCCACAAATGTGGATGCCATCTTGAGACCAGTTGGTGGAATATCACACACACTTGACTTCACATTGTTGGGGATCCACTCCACAAAGTATGATGAGTTCTTATTCTGCACGTTGATCATCTGTTCATCAACCTCTTTTGTGCTCATTTTCCCCCTGAACATCGCTGAGGCTGTCAGGTAGCGTCCGTGACGGGGATCAGCCGCACACATCATGTTCTTCGCATCCCACATTTGCTGAGTCAGCTCTGGGACAGTGAGGGAGATATATTGCTGTGATCCACGGGAGGTGAGTGGTGCAAAACCCACCATGAAAAAATGAAGACGTGGGAATGGGATCAGGTTCACAGCCAGCTTCCGCAGATCTGAGTTCAACTGACCAGGGAATCTCAGGCAGCATGTTACGCCACTCATAGTTGCAGAGATTAAATGATTCAAATCACCAACTGCACACCAAAGATACGAAATTAAAGGTTTGCTCCCATCTAACAACACTTAACCAGGTAGTAAATATATACTCACAGCTTGGAGTGCTGAGCTTTAAGGTCCTGAAACAAATGTCATAGAGTGCTTCATTGTCAAGGACCATGCATTCGTCAGCATTCTCTACCAACTGATGCACCGAGAGGGTGGCATTGTAAGGTTCCACAACTGTGTCGGAAACCTTTGGTGAAGGGAAGACAGAGAATGTGAGCAGCATTCTGTCTGGGTATTCCTCCCTTATCTTTGAAATCAAAAGGGTACCCATGCCCGAACCTGTGCCTCCTCCAAGTGAATGGCACACCTGAAAACCTGTTCCATATAGCGGAGCAATAGGAGCCACAGCATTCACATTAGCCCGAAAATGAAAAAGACATGAACTGTAATTCTTGTTTTCTTTTTTTGATAGTAAAGGAGACAATGTTATAAATATGAAAAAAAGAAAGACATGAACTGTCATTCTAAAGTATAAGTCCCACTCATTTTGGTCCTAGATGAACACTCATTGAAAGCACAAACTGATTCACAGTAATGCCAAGTGCTACCCTCCATCCTAAAAAGAAATTGCTGATAATTCTCTCTCCTCTCTTCTTCTCTCTCTCATCTCGTTCTGTCTCTCTATTAGTTTCTTTACGAAGGAACAGTTATTTTAGGCCTGGCCTGACAAAAGTTCATTTATTTCATAGTCTGATGCTATAATTAACTCTTCTCCCACAAGGTTGGTGGTCCTGTCAGATGCACAAAAGAACAATATTGGGAGCTGTTTTTCACAATAAAAAGGATACCTGGACTCCATGAATGAACTTGAAATTTCTCCTACCCTAAATTATCCACAAACGTCAAATCCTTGGGCAAATCACAAACAGAACAATATAATGGTGCCAAAATAATTTTTGAGTAACTTATACATTCAAGAATGAAGAATATGACCCTTATCTACTTAAATGTCTCCACTTTAGGACAAAAGGGAACCTACTAATAATGCATAATGGGACCCAATCTGATCAACATCATAATTTAGCACACCAACACTGGTCAGCTACAAAAACTACACAACAAAATAAAAAAAATATATAACTTTCCAATCACAAGTCTGGCTCCAAAAGCCAGAGCCAGATCTACAACAAACATGAAACATCATTATAATTACAAACCAGAAAAATAATCATTACTGTAAAAGTCAGATCTGAAAACAAGAACTTATGTAGGAGAAATCAATTCCACAACACCCACAAAAAGTCAGAAAGGGACAATCCCACAAGAGCATAGTGATTATGCACCTCTCCAGAATTGTCATCCATGCTTCAAATTCTTGACTCTTGTGACAAAATAATCATACTAAGGACAAACAAAAAGTATAGGGGAATTCTCAGACGGCCAGCGCTTTTTGGAAAACCTTATTAACAGTAAAAGTTAAAGTTAAAGTAGATCACCCACCAAAAAAGCAAACACAAACCTTCACTATTTGGGAAATATCCATAACCCATAAAATAGTGTACTCAATCTCCATGAACACAGAACAAACACGATCTCTTTTTACTGGCAAATTTTCAAGTGAGTTATCGCACATTCCATTTAGCCCTTCCGAAAAGGAAATCTCTTAACACACCTGTCAAATATTTACCAGAACAGGTTCAAACCAAACAAAAATTGTTATATATCATACACGCACACCATTATACGTATCGAGTATAATTTAACAAATCCAATACAATCATAATGTGACAAAATTCAAACGAAGCAAAAGCAGATCCACAAAACTCTTTCTACAAACGTTCGCATCGCAACTCGTATAACATAACAGAGGATCAAAAGATCTAATAAAACATCAGGTAAATAAATCGACAAAACGATTTCTGAACCAAATCAAGGCACATTGCACAGATACACAGACACACACACTAAACAAATGAACATACGTGTCTGTATGTGAAAATGAGGATTTAAACAAATAGGTACCTTGCAAGCAGTCACAATTCTCTGCCTCCTTGCGAACAACATCAAGAACAGCATCGATCAGTTCCGCTCCCTCAGTATAATGACCTTTGGCCCAATTATTTCCGGCGCCGGACTGTCCAAAGACGAAGTTATCGGGGCGGAAAATCTGGCCGTAGGGGCCAGATCTGATGCTGTCCATGGTCCCAGGTTCAAGATCCATAAGAACTGCCCTTGGAACGTATCGTCCACCAGAAGCCTCATTGTAATAGACGTTGATCCTCTCCAATTGAAGATCGGACGACCCATCGCCCTTGTAACGACCGGTTGGATCAACGCCATGCTCGTCGCATATCACTTCCCAAAATTTGGATCCAATCTGATTGCCACATTGCCCTCCTTGAACATGTAAGATCTCTCTCATTGTTGAATCTCAAAGTTCAGATTTAGATCTGTTTTGTTCTAATGGAAATGGTGACAGAGAAATCTGGTTAGAGAGAGAGAGAAAGAGGGGTGAGGTGTGTGTGAATGTGAATGTGAATGTGAATGGATTGGGAGGGAGGGAGGGAGGTTTGCGATGATATAATTTGAAGAGGCAATGCATGTGATGGATGGGGGCGATACGGACATAACCGCTGGACATCCACGTGGCCACCGATCTTTCTTTGCTAGGCGCATATCTTTCGGTATCCTGTAAGCCGGTTTAATTTATCCGAGCTGGTTTTCACGTTTTTTACAGTTGTTTTATTGGCTTGGCTGCTGGGTCGAAAGGCTATTTATGTCATCTTCTATTTGTGTCGTTTGACATTAATACCATTTCCAATACAAATCAAAACTCTTACCTAAATTTTAAAAAAATAATAATAATAATAATTTAATTTTATATAAACCTCACTAATGAAAAAATTCAAATTTAAAAGAAGATAAAATAGAGTCAACAACCCGTTTTTGTGAAAAATAGCGTCAACAACACCCTTTCCAATAAAAAATGTGCAAACATGAGATTTGTCCCACCAATGAATTTGTCCACACCCCTATGTTTAATAAGGGCTTGGTCTAACTAAAATAATTATTTAATGGACAATTCTCAAGCCCTGTTTATGAGAGGTTTTAATGCCTATTTTAGGATTTTTTTTTTTTTGAATGAATTTTAATGTACAAAAATATGCAGTATAAGAAATTAATAAAAAAAAAATTCTTTTATTAATTCAGTTAAAAGAATTTCATTGAATATTTTTTAAATTTATATTTTTAAGTTCAAACACTGACACAAAAGGTCAGCTAGGACAGTTTAATATTTGTTTATGCAGAATTGCATTATAATATTACGAGATAATTAAAAAAAAAAAAATCCAACTAACCTAAGTAGAGATAAGCCAAAGATCAATGATATTTCGATAGTCATGATTCGCTGACCTAATTAACCACAATTATTGAATCAAAGAAAAATTTCAACCACACTCTTTTTAGTTTATTATATCTTCAAGAATATTTAAACATCACTGACATCCCTTGTTATTAAACAACTATTTATAATAAAAATAAATTATTTAAAATATCAAAATTATCCTTATATAAATCCTAAATAATTCTTTTATAAAAAATTTGATTACAATTAAAATTGATTAAAATTTATTTTTCTACATATTAAAATTTTCTTTTGTATATATTAAAATTTGAGTCAATTAAAATTCAATTTAAAATGACTAAATTTTATATATTTAATGTATTAAAATTAAAACTTATTAAAAGTTTTTTTTACGCATTACAATTCAATCCAATTTGAACTCCACTTCAACTTTTAATCCCGATTAAAATTCACTTCAAGTCAATTAAAATTTATATTCTTTTATTTATTAAAATTCAATTCAAGTTAATTCAAATTTATTTTTTACATATTAAAATTTAAGTTGATTAAAATTTATATTTTTTTATCTAGCAAAATTCATATTTTAAGACGTAAAAAAACATAATTTTTAATCAATTCAAATTTTAATACAAAAAATTAATAAATTTTAATCTACCCAAATTTTAATACATAAAAACATTTAAAAAATAAAAAAAATCTTATTGAAAATATGTCTATCTAGAAAGGGTGTGAATATAATTTTTCCTAAAATATATCTTGGACAATTTAATAAAATTTTATTCTAGTTAACACTTTTAATGTGATAGAAGGTACTAGTGAAAATTCAAAAAATAGAGCAGGCAAGGCATCTTTGAAAATATGATAAACTAGAAAGAGTATAACTAAAAATTCTCCTTGAATTAATAATAAGTCTAAACAAATCCTAAGACCCGCATAATTGATTAGGTTAACATTTTAAATCCAAATAATATTTTCCGGAAGAAAGAACATTGAATATATGCGATTATATAGCAAACAAATGAGAAATACACTTGAATATTTTCATCATATTACAAAAGCATTTCAAACTAGTGTCGAGCAGAACCTGTGTTTGATTTGATTAGGCTTTAAAGACAATAACGCCGTGGTAAAAAGAGAGCCAAATTTCCAATACTATGCCTCGTTAGACACAAACCAGACCTAATGCAGCAGCAATCGACACTAATACCGAAAGGTCATACAAGAGATTCATTCTACGTGATGCACATATTAGTGCATCAAATCGACAAGATTACAAACCTTGCGAGATCACACTAGCGTTGCTGAACAATATTCTCATTGCAATACTTCTTGAAGCTCAAACATTCTTCTACCAGAAAATTGCTGCCAAAAATAATTTGCAGCACAAAAATTAGGCATGGAAAAATCAAACCAGAGCCGCAATGTTTTTTTTTTTTTGAGAAACTCACAAGATCCGCTCGGCCATTTCTGATGCTTCCCATCTAGGACTCCATGGATATTCATTCAGCAGAGATGACTTGATGGGTGCACCATGGGAGCTGAAATGCTATTTTGTTTTTTTTTTTTAAAAAAAGGACAAGTTTGTTCAGTAAAGGAAGAATAGTTAGTGACTACTTCACACTAAGCAATATCATGGAAACATAAAAAGAGATGCTGCACTAATACCAACCCCACCCCCCCCACCCCCCGAAAAACGAAAAAACAAAACCCCCAAAACCCAAACCAAAGAATAATGGTATTAACCACAATGGCTGCTGGTCTAGAATTTGGGAGTAAGCGTGAAGCCTACTGATGAGAACCAAGTTATTCATATCTGCAACTCGTCTTTGCTACAAGCTAACCTAATAAGTTCATTGTTTTCCTCTCATAGCACACTGCCTATGTTTTTTAAACCATCTTGAAGTTAAGTCACTTAAATTCTCTCTAATTCACAATTGAAGGGATACAAACGTAACTCAAAACAACATCAACAGTTACTCTTTCCTGAGGAAATAGGAGCAAGCTCAAGATGATGGCTCTGACCTCTTTCTCCAAAGGCAATCTAAGGGTTGCCTGGACAAATCCCTCGAACGGCTTGTACCCACATCCTCACCTGCAGCCCATGGAATACCCCTTGGGAGTGAGGGCCCCCAAGAATAACCCACATACTAGGCAATGCGGCCCTTCGTTTCTCTATAGTTTGTCTCTGACCATAGGTCTCTGGCTGTAGCACTCTCCTCATAGTGGTTTGTCCCCAATCATTTCCCGTCTATGATGAGAGCCCCTTGCCTCTCCTTGCTTACTTACCTAGCTCTTGAAGATCATAGCCCCAACCTAATCATGATTACTCCTCAAACACACCTTAAGAAGGGCCAAAGGATACACTGTACAATGAAGTAATGCGACCATTGACTATCTCATGGCTCTTAAATCAGAAACACCACATGTACATAGTATGATGACCGGACCGAGGGATAACCAAGGTGCCATACCCAACCCATAGCATGGTACAATGGCATGCCCAGGCAAATAAGATATCCTAGAAGACTCTGCATGCATGTAAGGCTCAGAAAGCAAAATACTTCTCTAGGACATAACATATGCACTGCCTCTTCAAAGAGCTTCACAAGGGTGTTTGAACAGCTTGGATATAGAACTCATTCAATTTTATATCTTCCAAGGTTGTGATAATCGGGTGTGCTTTAACCACCACAGCAATACATACCCCAGAATTTCGCACTGAGCTCATCGTCTGAGGCTTGTCCTTTCTGTCAAACTATTTATTACGCTTTCTCCTTGCTGCATGTAGAACCAGTATCAGAAATCCCGCTGAACCTTCTCACAGAGATCACAGAAATTACAACGGCCCATGAAACTCCTACTCTCTCTCTCTGTCTCTCCCTCCTTAACGCTCCCCTCTCCTTTCCCCCAACAAAAAAAAAAAAAAAAATACACAACTACTTCAGGCTGCCTTTTGATTTTCACCTTCCATCCTTTATTCTTGTGACCCACTTTCTCATAGGGTCTAACCTTACAAAGGAACAAACTCTCTGTACGACATGCATATAGACCTCTTAATTTTTACTTAATCAACATACAATTACACATATATCTCTGAAATTTTCTAAACCAACATATAAGCACACATACACCCATGGGCACACCCACATGTAAGTATCCATGTCTAGGAAAAAAAAATTGTTACCTGAGAACTTTGAAGCATCAGAACAGGTCGTTGCTTTGGGAACTGAAGTGGAAGGGAAAAATGCACCTACAACATGCATTTACAAGTAAGAGATTAGCTACGACAAAGGGCATAGGGTACGAAAGAAGAGTTCAACAAAACTCTACAAAAAAGAAGCATAGAGAAAAGGGAAAAACTTATCAAAAGCTGGTTATGGGGATACAACCTATAAACAAGACAAAAATGTTCTTAATGAGCTCAAAGAATTTCTTATGCCTTTGAGAAGCCTCTGATTTCAGAAAACTTTCAAAACACTTTCAGCATTTACATATTTTTAGCTTTAACAACGATCCTAGGTGTTGGAAGTCTAGTAAATGCAAAACCACTACAGTACCTAAAGGATTTAAAAGCATAACAAAAATATTAAGCCCACTTCCAATGACAACAGTCATTATAAGACCATCATGGGAGTTTCCATTAACAGAATGAAACAAAAAAACCTATGGCATAAACTAGGTGAATGTAAATGTAGAACATACACAAGCCATTGGCATAATGTAACTCAGGTACTCGTGTAGAAATTCATTTCATGTTTTTCTCTCTTCAACTTATCTCATTTCCTGAAGCATCACATGCTGTTTTATCGTATAACTGATGAAATATAATATTATTATCTGTTTAAATCAAAATATGGACGTGCGTGCTTGTTCATCTGTATGCATGTACACACATAACACTTGAATTTGTGCTGAGTGGCTCTTTTCCAGTGCTCAAACAAGTGACTACATGGATTTGGTCCAGAATTCTGTAGTGTCAAATTCAAACTAGTGCAGTGGAAATCACATTGTATTAACAATTCAATGGCATATGGCATAGAAGCAAATTATTGGACGAACAAGATATGTAACCCCAATTTGCTGGACATGCTAACTAAAAAGAAATCAGAACTCCTCGGTCCTCATTATACACCCAAGAGTGCCAGGTAGTGTTGTGTTACTCTCATTTAATATGTTCTTTACATTAAATCCTCACTATTAGATAGCTAGGTAAGGTAAAGCTAGGAGTCGGTTAAATAATAAGATGGAACCCTAATTTTTTTGCAGAGTAATCAGGACTATATCATACCAGAAATATGAACACCCCAGAGGCAGCTAGAAATGTTGCCTTTCTGCAAAAAACCTGGCAAGCAATGCAAGGAGAGCTTTAAATCTTGTTTGACTGTCCATTCAAACATTCAGTTAAGTAAAAGTAAAGTATGCATACTGGATCAGCTTCCACTGGCCTTCCAAAATGAGGAGGTAGTGCCATAATAAACTTCCTTCTAACTTCAATAGATGAAACTGCATCTCTAATCTGCAGAAAATCATTGTAAGAAAAAAAATTGGAAAAAATATTTAATAAAACTGCAGACATGAATTTTTATTCATGTGACATTTGCTCGAATGTATCTCAAGTTGAGAATTCGAAAGTAGGTGATCAAACTTTATTTAGAAAGCAGCTGACCTGAGACTCAAGCATCTCTTCTAAACTGGGAAGATATTCAGCCATGCACCTTTGTAGGAAAAGAAACAAAAAATGATGAAGATCAACACAATCAACCAGCACAATAAAAAAGGAAAACAGGGGCAGGGGAAGTTACATGCTGTGTGAAGGCAAAAAAATAATCATAACTTACATTCCATCCAACCATGGAGGAAGTCTGAAATCTTCAATGGAAAACAGAGCCTTCAAGTCAGGAGAAGAAACCAATTTTAAACGTGGGGCTGAAGGGGGAGCTGAATATTTTCTACCGACAGGAAATATAACCTGCATCCATTAGGGAATCCACTTAAGTGAAACAGGGAAGTGAAATGCAGAAAAGAAAAAGTACCAAGAATGACCAAAGGATTTGTGTGTAGCTATGAGGACAGTACAACGATGGAAGAAAAGTCGACAAGTCAAGTATTTTGACATATTACAATGTTATTTCATACTTTAAAGATATCAAAGGAGAAACAAATGTCTCCGTTCTTCAATTGAAATAAAATCTCGTGACTGGCAAAGTACTCACAGGCTAAGCAAAGGAGGATTAGGCTTTTATTGATAATTATGCTCATAAAGCTTTCCTTCTACTGAATTGAAGAAAAAATATATAAATCCGAGCAAAATTTTTCACTTTCACATTTTTTTCTATAAAAAAGACTAAGATAGAGAAACAACAGACAAAAAACCTCAAGGAGAAGGCTTTCCACCATGGTAAAAGGTCTGAGACACATCAGTCGCGCCGCGGTATCGGGCGATACGACCTAAAAAAAAATGTTGATCTTCAGGTCATACCGCGGCGTCGCCGACTCATATCGGCTAATTCGTTGACAATAACTTGACAACTCGAGTTTGACTCGGATACAACTTGGACGACTCGGCCGAGACTTGGGGTTATACGTATCATGTAACAATATCGTCTCGGAATGTGCCAACTTGGCCGACTCATATCGGTATCAACCGATACATGCTTTCCATTTCCATTTTCCATTACACTACAACGATTCTTACTTCCTTAATTTTGTTCTAATTTCTCCCTCCATTTTCCCCTTTGAACGATTCACAGTGGCTAATTCAGAAGAAAGAAAGTTGGGTTTTCCTCGAAGCATCTTATCTTCTCTTCATATCATTACTTAATTTTCTTACATATCTGTGGATATGCGTCCACAGAGGCAGAAAATTTTGTTTCCAGTCCAATGTTATGGGAAAACTAACCTGTAAGTATATCTTCTGTTGATGTCGCCAAGAGCATCCGATGATCATTTTACTTATGTCCATGTCCAGTAAAGGCACAGCAAACTTTACCTCTTCTGTCTACACTACAGTTCAATGGCAAAGAAACCACTAACACAGTCAAAACATATAGTAGTTTACACCTTTCTTACAAGGGTTGGTCAGATGACACTTCAGCAGATGAGTCAAAAAACTATTTAGTTAAATGCAAGCATGCTAGTTGTAGAGAAATACCTTGTCAACGCCTGAGCTCATATGCATTTCAATGCCCTGCAAGATGATAAAGGTCTAAATGATAATCTATCCTTGCAATACAAACAAAATGAGAATAATATCAATAGAAACATACTCTCTAAGTATATATTATAGACAAAAGAAATGGCAGAGATCAACTTTTATGAGAAATCAGGCTGTGAAATCAGTGTAAAAACACGAGCAACCAAGGACAAGAAAGGCAATTGTATAAAATTCAACCCTTGGTGTAACCTCAAATCAGATGAGACAAGAAGGAAATTCACAAACAATTAAGACACAATCGACTCTTTGGTAAATAACAAAAATCTCAGAAATATCCAAGGATAAGCGACATTTATAGTGCTAACTACTACAAACCCTGCCCCATCTGAAGAGAATAAATAAATAAAAATTACATCAAAAAAACTTTGGATATGTATGATCAGCAATCACTAAGTGCTCAACCTTACACCAGTGTTCCATCTTCTCTCAAAAAATATCTAAAAGTGAAAAATAGTCCAAAAGTTTACCTCTCTTGAAAAAATAGTGCTAATTTCGAATTTCAACCTATCATCATCAACGTCTCCAACGCGTTTCCTCTGATATGCCATATACAACTCCCTAGAAACCAAAGAATCCATAACCTTATTCACTAATAAGTCTAGCTTTTCAGATAATACATTAGCATAAATAGAAGCAGGAGGAAGCAAAGGCAAACACACAAATACCCCAACCTAAGTTCAAGAATAAGGGACAACAGACGAGTTGGATCTTTGGGGTTCCAATCAGACAAACTATTCTTCGCAGACTTCGAATCCCCTTGTTCACCCAACATAGGAAATGGACGAAAGCTTACATCCTCAGGTCCAAAGATGATATCTGGTGCCGCCAATGGATACATTGCATTGTATATAACATCCCCTACATTTAAGCCACCAAACATTACAGTATCCACTAAGAAAAACACAACATTTTTGTAGTGTGTGTTCGTGGGTTTATATATACTGACATTTGATGTAGTCGAGGCAAAAGGGGATGACTAAGGTGAAGCGATCAAGCAAACTAGGTTTTTTAGAACCAGACCAAATCTGCTCAACCTGAAAAAAATCAGGGTGTCACAGGTATAAAATGAGACCTTCCGAGAAATTTAGGAACCCTAAGTAGAAGTTGTACGAGGTTTATTACCTTGATGGCGGAAGGAGAGTGACTGAGCAGATAATTGAGCTGTGTTCCGATAAGAGGAGGTATACTATCGACCGCCATAGTCGCTACACAGAGAGTTCTTCCAGCGATGTCCGACGATTTCAGTCGAACGTAGTGGAACACGGAAATGAAGTGAAATCAGGAGAGGTGAATTGTACCCGATTGAAAAAAATTTAAGAAGAATTAAACCCAGACCCTATGATTTAATCATTCAAATTCCTTAATATTTAATATATTATAAACAGATCCTTAAAATTTGTTTGAGCATAACACTTAGACCCCGTTGTAAATATATCCGTTTATAAATTATACTTAGACCTCTTGAAATTTATGGGTATGTGATACTTAAATCCTTTAAATTTAAAATATTGTCCTTAGGCCAAAAATACTTTAATCAAATATAAAATATAAAATATTTTAAATTTTACAATCAAAATTCATGTTTTATTGCATCATTTATTGAAATAAAATTAAAAATAAAAAATCAATTTTTTCTTAAAAAATTGTAATTGGTATACAATTATATTGTCTATTATAATTTAATTTAGTCGTTTAAACAACTAAATTAAAATATCAAACTATCTCAATTAAATTTAAAAGATATTGTGTCTATTACAGTTTGATTCGTTATTTAATTTTTTAACTTTATTCTAATAGACAGTATAAATATATACTAACTATGTTTTTTTAAAATAAATTTTTAATTTTAATTTTATTTCAATAAATGATATAATAGAACATGAATTTTGGATGTAAAAATCATGTTCTATTATGATTGACTTAGACTCATTGTTTGATTTTTTTAGTTTTATTTCAATAGATAATATAATTGTATATTAATTACGATTTTTTTAAGAAAAAAATTAAAATTTTATTTTTAATTTTATTTTTTATCCATCATACCAAACACAAGAAGAAAAATATATTATTTTTACTTTTATTTATTGAAGGATAGAAAGTCTATTCTTCTTATTTTTCATCCCCTCATACTTATTATCATTCCTACTAAACAGAACATTAATAAATTCAAAGAAAATTTTCATTTTACTCTTGAAAGATACAAAATTTTCAGTTTATTCTGTGAATACTTAATTTTTTCACATTATTTTCTCATAAAATTAAAAATGTTGTAATGTGGTGTACTATTTTACTTTTGTTTAGTTGTTTGTCTATTTTGTGTCAAATTAACTAATTAAAAATCACAAAATAGACAGATGACAAAAACAAAAATAAGAAAGTGGACTATATTGTAATATTTTTATTTCTTTGATGGATAATATGAGAAAATTAATCATTCAAGATAAGTAAATTAAATTTTTTTTGTATAAATGAGATTTATCTTAAATTAAAAGTATTATAATATGATGCTTTCGTTAAGTTTTGTTACTCATTTCGTCAATATTTTCTATAAATTACTTATTTCGTCTGTCTCGTCAAAGTGTCAATGGTACCAATGCATATTTGGCTAGATGCGTCATTTTTTTTTAAGTGAAATTTTTCTCATACAAGCAATTTATTATATTGTTTGATTATATATTTATAAATAGATAGAATAAATTTTGACGGGATAAACAACAAAATTTCGGCATACAAAATGAAGTTCCCCAATCAGGGGAAAATATTCATTACAATAGTGATACCACGTGATAAGGTGATGTGGTATCACCGACCAATAATAATAAACAAATAAACAGATCGATCCTACAAAAATTAATAATTAACCTGTCATGTAAGAAAATAACTCCCTAGTCTTCTACCATGTAAGCCTAAATGAGATTCATTTTTTTTATTTTAAATTTTATTATTNTGGATGTAAAAATCATGTTCTATTATGATTGACTTAGACTCATTGTTTGATTTTTTTAGTTTTATTTCAATAGATAATATAATTGTATATTAATTACGATTTTTTTAAGAAAAAAATTAAAATTTTATTTTTAATTTTATTTTTTATCCATCATACCAAACACAAGAAGAAAAATATATTATTTTTACTTTTATTTATTGAAGGATAGAAAGTCTATTCTTCTTATTTTTCATCCCCTCATACTTATTATCATTCCTACTAAACAGAACATTAATAAATTCAAAGAAAATTTTCATTTTACTCTTGAAAGATACAAAATTTTCAGTTTATTCTGTGAATACTTAATTTTTTCACATTATTTTCTCATAAAATTAAAAATGTTGTAATGTGGTGTACTATTTTACTTTTGTTTAGTTGTTTGTCTATTTTGTGTCAAATTAACTAATTAAAAATCACAAAATAGACAGATGACAAAAACAAAAATAAGAAAGTGGACTATATTGTAATATTTTTATTTCTTTGATGGATAATATGAGAAAATTAATCATTCAAGATAAGTAAATTAAATTTTTTTTGTATAAATGAGATTTATCTTAAATTAAAAGTATTATAATATGATGCTTTCGTTAAGTTTTGTTACTCATTTCGTCAATATTTTCTATAAATTACTTATTTCGTCTGTCTCGTCAAAGTGTCAATGGTACCAATGCATATTTGGCTAGATGCGTCATTTTTTTTTAAGTGAAATTTTTCTCATACAAGCAATTTATTATATTGTTTGATTATATATTTATAAATAGATAGAATAAATTTTGACGGGATAAACAACAAAATTTCGGCATACAAAATGAAGTTCCCCAATCAGGGGAAAATATTCATTACAATAGTGATACCACGTGATAAGGTGATGTGGTATCACCGACCAATAATAATAAACAAATAAACAGATCGATCCTACAAAAATTAATAATTAACCTGTCATGTAAGAAAATAACTCCCTAGTCTTCTACCATGTAAGCCTAAATGAGATTCATTTTTTTTATTTTAAATTTTATTATTAATTGATAATACAATATCATCAATAGTGACATGATATTATCGTTACATTCTATATTTATTCGCCAATGTGAGAGGCTAAATAGGGAAGCAGAAGAGTAAAATCGTTAACATAAATGTGGGGCCCTTTTGAAGGGTAAAGTTGTCAAGACAAGGATCTCAGAAACCCTACCGCACACTCCCGCATCCCTTTAAATATTCTTCTTCTTCGTCTACCTTCTCACTTCCAAGCAATTCAATTGAAACCATAGGCAGCTGAATCAAAGGTATTCAGGGCGTCTGTGTTTGGTTCATCAATCTTGTATGCGTTTGTGTCTATTATCACTTGGTTTTTCTCGCTTCTTATCCTCAGATTTTTCGAAACCAGATGAGGATTTTGGATTAAAATTTCTCACGACGGTCGTCTGAGACACCTTCGAAAGGTGTCGGCGCTGATTCAATAATCCGATTTTCTGATGGTTTTCTATTTATGTACTATTAATTTTCTACTTTTTCTTATTAATCTTTGACGTATTTTTATACGTGTTTTGTTATATTCATACGATGATTGGGTAAGCATAATGATGAAAAAAGTTAATCGTATTCCGATTTATTTCATGAAGGAATACCAAACCTCCTACTCATTCTGAATGCTTCCTCTCTTCTCGAATTTCTCCGATTTTGATTGATTTTCTGTCTGGTATTTGTATTTTGATTACCGTTTCTTGATCAATTTTTAATTGTAGAAATTGGGTAGGTTTCTATTTCTACACGCTCAATTGTAAGTGAAGTATTGCTTTTGGAGGGTATTGCTGTTGTTTAAGGTGGAGAGTTCGAACTTTGTCGTGTGTTTCACAAGGTAAAAAAAAAACCAATGATGAAAAACATGAACATGTTTCTATTTTCTCTAAGTTTGAGAATTAGCACGATGAGGATGATACATTATCAATTGAGATCGAAAGATCTTTGAAATATTGAACAAATATTACAAAAGTCCTTTTCATTCTGAGTGCTAGTGAAATATTGAACAAATATTACAAAAGTCCTTTTCTTTCTGAATGCTATAGTGGTTTGTGGAGGCTTACCCCCTAGGCCATATGACATTACATGGGTTAGAGTTAAAGGCAACTTGCACTTACGAATTCAAACTAACACAATTCGAACACTGCTACTTGATACTAACATGACCCGAATACTAGTACTTGTTACAACACTGTTTACAATTTCTACTTGAGTTCTGGGGCTGGAGTTTGGCTCTTTGGCAACCTCTGAAATGCCTTGGAGATGAATGCAGCACCCTATATCAATTTGGCCTCTTCCGTTGAATTTAGATAGATTTCTCATTAACCTATCTGAACTTCTCGGAAGGAAACATTTCACCTGGTTCATAGTCCCTTTGGTTAAGAAAACAATCAATGTTACGAACATTGCCGAATAATTTAAAAAAAAAAAAAAAGTTGGAGGAGAGTGTTAACTTGTTTAAACAGTGGCAGCAGTGGCAGCTGGTTTTCATTATCAGACGTTTGGTCAATTGCTTAAGGAGCCCCATGGTGGATTTATGAAGAGATGATTTGCTTCCCTTTGCTGGGAAAACAACATACACTGATTGTAAAGCACATTAGTCTGGGTTTAAAGATAATGAACATGTGTGGTTGATTTGGAGTTAGATTACATAGAGCAGGACTGGAAGTACAAGAGTGAAAAAATTCAAATACGAATTTCTTGTCATTTATAATACATTTTTGATGTAACATGATTTGTTAAATATGAATTAATAAATAAATTGGATATGAGTAAAATATTTTTGAACACAAACTCGTCTATTGACATGATTGATAGTCCAAACTGGATCGGTATTCACTCTTAAATTTCAAGTTTTTCAACCCAAATTTAGAGAATCCAGAATCCTTTTATACAGACCTTTTTCTTCAACACAAATACTGCCTCTGTACAACTAGGATTAGGATCCAAAAAGCACCAGGTGATCTACACAACATTATTGGTACAGAATCAGCAAAAGTGGCTGTTGCTTGCATTTCTAACCACAACATAACTTCGTACCTACAGGTTGAATTGAACAGTCCAGACTCAAGTAAGCAAGCATGAGTGATCATTACTTTCTTTTTCTTCGGGTATTCCATGAATTTGTGGGCAAGTTAAGGGCTAATAACGAGGAAAACATTCATTGTTTATAGAAAAATCTCAGATCACACTGATCTTCATGCTACACTCTTCAATCCAATCTCCAAGCCTGCAACAACCATAAGGAAGCTATTACTGGTGATCACTAAGATCTCAGTATTACAAAATGGATAGTCAACCAGACGAGTTCTAATTTTAACCTGGATCTTGCCATCAGAGGAGCTGGCAAAGAGCATTTCTCCATCTGCATCCGATGTCAAGGATGTGATTTTTACAAGTCCTTGACCACCTATCTTGATGGAAGCAACTCTTGTGACTCTTTCTTTTAGCCATACCTCAATGATCCCAACTTTTGTGGCCGTAAATATGAAGTCATTGTTAACTGCAATGCAGTGAATGTCGAATGCAGTTGACAGTGATCCTACTACAGCCTTGGACGAGAGAGTGAACACCTTCGACATGCAAATTTGTTGATTAATTTGTCAAACTAATTGGTCAATTTTACAGACAAATGACAAGAATAATAATCTTCATACCTTGCCTGCAGTCCCATCAACTGAAGAACCCCCAGCAAAGAGAAGACCTCTGTAAATATGTAGAGAATGTATAGTCTGTTTCCCCAACAATTTTCTTGCACCAGAATAGAAGATGGAAGACGTGTATTTGCACAAGTCCACCTCCTGCCATTGTTTTCCAGGCAGACAAAGAATGCTGGTTAAATATCGATCAAGTAGATGTTCAGGACATTATGAACTGAATCTGTTGAAAATGCTGTGAAAAAAACTTACCAGTATGCTGTAACCAGTGCAACCACAATAGAGTTTATCACCTGTCATTGCGAGACATTTAACAGTCTTGTTGAAGTTAATATGCTTTGGTACCCCCGACCAATTATAAACCTGCAACAATATGATGTTCAGCAAACATTTTAATTTTTAAGTATGGACCACATGTTTTACAGGAAAGGTAAAAGAGCTAACATTAACTCCAGTTCCTTGAGAGGAAAAGCATGCTACATTGGCATTGGCTGCCAACTCATGTACTGCCACTTTTACATCATGAACCTGAACACAGTGGATTTCTTCTTGTTTAATTGCCCAGACCTGCAGAAATGAACACTAGTGTTTAGCATGGGCCAACTATAACTGGGCAAGAAATCAATTGAACACTTCCATCACTAGAGCACTCTATTCAAGCCAATGTCTTCCTTTTATTTTCTTGTTATTTTTCCTAGACAATTTCTTTGAGACACAAGTATAAAGATCATCATAAATTAGGCTCCACTAGATCAAGTCAGTTAGTTATTTCACTCGTCATTTCTTAGACTTCTTGAGAATTGTGCAAGTCTCAAGGTATCGTATCGCATCATTTTTGTAGTTATTTGAGAATCAACTGAATGTCAAGTACTCTCTTCTCAATAATAAAAAGGAGTACCAGTAAAACCTTGTTAGTTTAGCGAAAAGACCAGTGAGTGTTGCTTATTCTAAATGAAGAAAAAATGTTAATGTAGTTGGTAACAAAAACTTGCTTCTGTAGTACAAGGCTAAGGTCATTCCTATAGAGTTGCCTAGCAATTTAGGAAAATAAGTTCATTTCACGAACAATGGTGTCAAGGAGCATCTGCACAAATGGAAATATTTATATCTGGATGCTATCTTTTTCTTCAATAAGGTAAACATTTTATTCCAAAAAACGATATATATATATAATACATGAATTAGACAAGGAGGAGGATGGCGTCCTAGCCTACCAAACAATGACCCACTTAACAAGGTAAGTTGGAAAATTCTCTAGGATTGAAACCAGTACCTAGCCTCTTTACCAAAGAACAGGAAGCAAACAAGAGTTGTGTGATCTTCCCTTCCTATAATCCTCTACAAGTCTTTGGAAAATTGTGTTATCACTTCCCATGGCATTTGGTAACAGCAAAAATTAGAATTGAAGGACACTCATTTGTGTTTCATTTTTTTTTTTTCAATTTAATGCATTCATTTATTTTTTATGTTTTTTAAACCAACTGAATCGTAGAAATGTGATATAGCTTACCCGAATTGTTTTGTCTAAGGAACCACTGTATAGTTTGTCATGTGATGATGAGATGGAAAGGCACGTAACAGCCTTTGTGTGTTCACGAACTTCCTGGATCAACCGTGGAACCCTCTTGCCAGCATCCCACACCTAAGTGCATGATGAATATGGAACTCTTGTCGGATGGGGTAATTAGCAAATGCAAAAGGAAGGACAATATAAAATGTAAAGAAAAACACAAATAGCCAGCATGGAAACCCAAATGTTGTGTATAAGTGAGTAGGCACATAGAGAGAAGGGCCCGTGCACACTCACATGAACAAGCATACACACGCACACGCACGCACATAGAGGTGCATCATGTGTATGCATGTTCATGTTTGTGAGGTCCATAGAGGTGCATCATGTCTATGCATGTTCGTGTTTGTGTGGTTCATACCTTTATGGTTCCATCAGAGTGGCAGCTTATGACCCGACCTTTCATATGGAGCAAAGACAGAACTTCGCCGTTCATGCTTGAGTCTAACTCAAAAGCTTCATTGCAGCACCACAACTCTGCCTGAAAATTGAGAATATTAGATCCATTTGATTTTTCAGTTTTCTATATTGCTTGAAAATTGATGGTGTGCATGTTCAAAAACTCACTGCATTGACAGATGGCAAGTTCATCAAGACTTTCAATATATCACTGACCACTACAGAATTCTTCTTAAGCTTCCTAAAGATTGGGTACGTGCATTTGGCATATACGCCCAATTCATCAAGTGTGCCTTAAAAAGTTGAAAATTGGTGTTAGTAACTCTTGTAAGTAAATTTTTGTAAATCATCATTAGCTAAGAGTAATTTTACCAGGATCAGTAATGAAGCTTCTTAAAGCAAGGGTGGCCAGAATTTTCTCCTCAAGGTTCTTCGATGATTGTAGTATACTAAAGAACTGGACAAGTAAGGACTTACGAGCAGCATCTCTTATCCCAGTATCAGGAAGATTATAAAGCATATGTATAAGCCATGTGGCCATAACAAGGCAAGACTTTGCTATCTCCAAGGAATTACTCTTAAGACACTTCCCCAAAGCTTTAAAAATGGCGCCACTCTCATGGTTGCAAAGTACAAAAGCTACTCTTTTCTCCCAAGAAGTTGCAGCTTTCTCTTCCTCCTATGCAAATCTTTTCAGGTTAGATATGCACAAAGGAGAATACAATTTGAACAAGCTATCAAACAACCCAAAAACCAAATAAATGCAAACCATTGTTTCTGTCAAATCAGTTTCAAATGTTTTTAGGTTCTCAGTTTTCACCAAAGCATTGTAAGGCTGATCAAACCCTGCAATCTTGAGTAACCAAGCTTCAGTGTAGGAGTTCCCTGTGGCAGTCAGACGTCCTGAAAGAGATTGTAAGGCATCAAGAGCCATGATTTGAGAATTGGGGAAGTCTTTTNTGAATCGTAGAAATGTGATATAGCTTACCCGAATTGTTTTGTCTAAGGAACCACTGTATAGTTTGTCATGTGATGATGAGATGGAAAGGCACGTAACAGCCTTTGTGTGTTCACGAACTTCCTGGATCAACCGTGGAACCCTCTTGCCAGCATCCCACACCTAAGTGCATGATGAATATGGAACTCTTGTCGGATGGGGTAATTAGCAAATGCAAAAGGAAGGACAATATAAAATGTAAAGAAAAACACAAATAGCCAGCATGGAAACCCAAATGTTGTGTATAAGTGAGTAGGCACATAGAGAGAAGGGCCCGTGCACACTCACATGAACAAGCATACACACGCACACGCACGCACATAGAGGTGCATCATGTGTATGCATGTTCATGTTTGTGAGGTCCATAGAGGTGCATCATGTCTATGCATGTTCGTGTTTGTGTGGTTCATACCTTTATGGTTCCATCAGAGTGGCAGCTTATGACCCGACCTTTCATATGGAGCAAAGACAGAACTTCGCCGTTCATGCTTGAGTCTAACTCAAAAGCTTCATTGCAGCACCACAACTCTGCCTGAAAATTGAGAATATTAGATCCATTTGATTTTTCAGTTTTCTATATTGCTTGAAAATTGATGGTGTGCATGTTCAAAAACTCACTGCATTGACAGATGGCAAGTTCATCAAGACTTTCAATATATCACTGACCACTACAGAATTCTTCTTAAGCTTCCTAAAGATTGGGTACGTGCATTTGGCATATACGCCCAATTCATCAAGTGTGCCTTAAAAAGTTGAAAATTGGTGTTAGTAACTCTTGTAAGTAAATTTTTGTAAATCATCATTAGCTAAGAGTAATTTTACCAGGATCAGTAATGAAGCTTCTTAAAGCAAGGGTGGCCAGAATTTTCTCCTCAAGGTTCTTCGATGATTGTAGTATACTAAAGAACTGGACAAGTAAGGACTTACGAGCAGCATCTCTTATCCCAGTATCAGGAAGATTATAAAGCATATGTATAAGCCATGTGGCCATAACAAGGCAAGACTTTGCTATCTCCAAGGAATTACTCTTAAGACACTTCCCCAAAGCTTTAAAAATGGCGCCACTCTCATGGTTGCAAAGTACAAAAGCTACTCTTTTCTCCCAAGAAGTTGCAGCTTTCTCTTCCTCCTATGCAAATCTTTTCAGGTTAGATATGCACAAAGGAGAATACAATTTGAACAAGCTATCAAACAACCCAAAAACCAAATAAATGCAAACCATTGTTTCTGTCAAATCAGTTTCAAATGTTTTTAGGTTCTCAGTTTTCACCAAAGCATTGTAAGGCTGATCAAACCCTGCAATCTTGAGTAACCAAGCTTCAGTGTAGGAGTTCCCTGTGGCAGTCAGACGTCCTGAAAGAGATTGTAAGGCATCAAGAGCCATGATTTGAGAATTGGGGAAGTCTTTTTTTTGAAGTGCTTCCATTAATGCTTCTATTGCTTCTTCCCTGTATATGCTCATCTTCCGAGGCTCAACCTACGCAACCCAAAAACCTAGATTAGAACAAAAAGTTATAAACTTCTATGACTAGATAATTTAGTGGATTATATTGAAATATCCGCTTTTTGTAGAGTCTCCGATGATTGGGTTTGACTAAGGTTTTCAAGGCAAACCAGAAGATCAAGCTGAAGAAGAAGAGCTGCAATCGCAGGTTGCTGCTCCATTGGAGCCATTTGTAGATAGACGAGAAGGGTGTGCATGGTACTAAATGCTCCTTCATCTTTAATAATCTGCAAAATCTGGGTGCATAAGGTTCTCCTGAAATACAGCAAGAACAGTACACCTATCAGCTACGTTACTAGGAGTATAAAGAGGATAGGGGTGGATTAAGATTGTTTCAGGAATTTCCAAATTATAAATGTGAGAGAGGCTAACTGGAAGACATACAGAACTAGTTCACAGATATTAGATTAAAAAAAATTCAATTTACCTGCTCTGTGCTAAAAAATTTTGGCTTGAAGAAAGATCAGTGGCTAAAATTTGAAGTCAAATGAACTGATTTAAGAGTTAAAAGGTGAGAGGGTAAATTTAAGACATACAGAACCAGTTCACGACCTCCAGTTATCCTGTTCTGTGCAAGGATTTTGGCTTGAAGTAAAGATCAATTCTCCAAAAATTTGATGTCAAACGAACTGATTTAAGAGTTAAATTGAGGTAACTAATATAATTCACAATAAAGACATGGATTATCACTAAACCAACTATAGGCAGTAAGTTACTTAGTGCCATTCCAAATTGCTAAGCATACAGTTTCTTACTTAGCAAGCTTAGGAATAAATAACAGATAACTTAAAAGGGTTTAAAAAGTTAAACTAGGTTCAGATTAGGACTTCGGACTCCAAAGCAGTTTGGATACATCTTCCACACACTTGGTAACACTAATGGTTTGAAGATGCTGTGATTGTAAAGACTACAGAATCTGAATCACATGGTGAAGGTAAAAGAAGCTGATGTCATTGAACTAGCTGATTTTTGGAATGACAAGAAGTTGGTTCAGAACCATCTGGTTGAAGTTTATGATAGAATTTCTGAGAAGGAAAGCAAGTAGCTTGTAGAAGTAATGGTAGTGGGGGCATCGTGATGTGTTGACTATTTTTAAGGGAGTGACACAATGAACAAGTATAATTTGCTTTAAAACCAATGGTTCTAAGATTCCTAATTAACAGTACCTGGGTATTACTTCATACAAATGATTTAATAAAAAAAACTAGATAAGCGAATAAGGATTTCCCATCAAACAAAAATGGAAATAGAATCTCAAAGTGGAGAGAAGAACGACAATACCTGTTCAATTGAACTAACTCAGAGAGAAATTCTATGCATATGCCTCTCGCATTATCACTTCCAGCATGAAATAATTCAAGAACAGGAGACAATTCAATTCTGCTCGCTATTAAGTTCCTGCAGCTCCTATCTGCCTGGATACAGCATGCCAGTATGGATATGACGGATTGCCTTACATCTACCCTGTCCAGGCACTTAAGTAAGGAAGGAATACCATTTCCAGATATGACGCTCATAGCATTATGAAACCTGGTGTTCTCATCTCCTCCCAACAAAATATGCTCAAGCAATGCTATTGCAGCATCCTTGGGATCCATGACTAGCTCAAGATCATTTGAATCTTCACTTTTGTTTGAAATAATTTGGACAAGTGAGGGTATAAAGTTGTGAGCAGATAACTGAGAGAACGCTGGTTTCAGCAGGTATATAAGAACAGCAGTATCAGCAAGACCATTTCTCAGTAGGATAGCTAGACAATCAAAATCAGAATCTACACTCGTAAGAATCTCTCCAACACTGTCATCTGCAAATAAGAGCTCTGATAGGATATAAATTGATGTTCTGAGAACTTCCCTATTCAAAGAAGCTGAGAGTATTTCCACAAAGCCGTTTACTATTGTGGGTGTCGATAAATAGGAATGTACCCCCGAATCAGCCTTTGAGTCCTTCCATATCCTGGCTATTGTCAACACAGCCGCTTCACATTCTTGCAAGTCCTCTGAAGTACAGAGACATGAAACATAAGGTTTTAACCCATTAATAATTGTTTCAACAGCAGCTTGAGATATCACACTTGTTGGTGACGTTGACACTGCAGCCAGTCTAAACCTTCTGGGTTTTTGGTTAATATAGTCATCCCTGCTCCTATGATTAGCGTAGTCATCCCTGCTCCTGTTATTGGAAAGATTAAATGTCCTTGAAGGGGTGGAATCTGATGGAATGTCTTTTGAAGAAGGGGTGCTGACTGAACTACTTGGTGTTTCAGAATATGACATTTCCTGGGAAATATCAGGATGCTGTTCTTTCCAAGAGGCAATTAGTCTCTTCAGAACATAGTTTGTTTTGGGCAGTGCAGATGCAGAGAGTGGCTGCCTGGTGATGGGGCATGTTGTGTTCCCTCTTTTCATCCATTCTTGAATGGCTTTTCTTTCATATGTCTGCCCCGTTTCAAGGGTTACCGGGTCACAAAAAATCTGGCCAGTTATGGGGCAGACAAAATCTTTAGGTGGTCTAGATTGAGGGGCCAACTTCCCAGGTGAAGGGAGAGAAATATAACTCTGGCTTCCTTCATCATTGTCAGTGAGGAAACTGCAACAAAGAATTTGAATTTAGTGAAGGAAAAGGGTCAACCTTCCTCCATACAACTTATTTGAAGAATTGTCGGTCAGTGCAACAAGGTAAAGGATGATAGGGAACGTACTTTATAAACTTCAGATATAAATCAACGAAGGGAAAAGATTAAAAAAGGTAATCAGAATAAGAACATACCTATTTCCTATTACTTCGCTAACACTCCGCATGTGACTTTTTCTCCTTACAATTTTCTGCTGCTCCTGATAGTCTAATACTGTCAGTTCAAACCCAAACTCAAGCTTGCATGACATGAATGAACAATAAAAAACCCGGTTTAATGTAAATTATTGATCTAAAACGTACTCTCATTTCACCATCCGAGTCTTTCAAGCTACTGCTGGATTCGCGACAGAGAAGTGGAGAATCAGGCAAAGAGGCAGAAACTTTGAAATCTATGTTTCGACTGGATAACAGTCGCAGCACAGACGTATGTTCCTTTTTACAAAGCATTTCAGGTTTTGGAGATGACACCTTCTTGGAAGGACTATTTGGAGAATCCACTGGAGAGAAAATTTTAGGAGAATTTTTTCGACTCATCACCTCTATTTGATGTACCTCTGGCTCAGTTTCAGTGTCCTTGTTCATTCCGATGCTGTTATGAGATACTAATTTATGAGCTGTATCTTTAGATTCCATGTTTGCATCAGGTTCATAATCTGAATCATCTTCATTCTCCTCGTTCTCCTCAGGAATTGCCTCCTGGCAATGAGAACCAAGAATAGAAATTACATAATTTAATAAACTTGTCACTTGATGATGGGATTGCGGACACAATAGTTTTTAGAGGCTCTTACATGAAGATCCCATATGGCCGAATCCTCTAGATTTCCTGAGTAAGTGGAACTCGAATTCAATCTGTGAACAACATAAATAGAATATTATATGTCATTCATGGCTTCCAACAAATGGAGTCTCACAGAAACATAAATAAAAGAAGTAATTAAGGCATCAAGGTACAAAAATCTCTCCACTACTAAAAGGAAAAATAGACGGCAACTAACCTGGAAGGTCCTCTAGCAGTTTCTTTAGCTCTCAGAACTGGAGAAAATCCAGCACTTTTAGGCAAGATGGGACCAAATTTTACGTACTCGGGAATCGACCGGCTCACCTCATGCAAAGGAGTCATTGGTGGCTCTACAATTGGCATCATTGGAATCACCTTCTTGCTAGTGGTAGAATCATTGTTCATACAGTCCTTATAGTATTTTGCATAAAGCCTCGTATTCTCATCCAAGGATTGCCCATATAACTGCTCCAAACTCTGCATTTTTTCCGCCTGATCCGGCCTCAAAGAAAAGATCAAAGACTCATTGAAGTATTGATCGAAATCAACGGTGAAGGACAAATCACTAGAATCAGGAATTGAATCCATAACAATCCCATGTCTCTCTTCTGAATACCACCCAACAATTGAGCTCATATGTGGAAGAAACAAATCTTTCCAAAGCTCAGGAGCAAAATCGATTCGCGAGAAGAAAGGGTCAACAATAAACATCTCTAGAACATGAAGAACTGCATTTTGGCCATTGTTCCGCAATTTCCAAAGGTATGAAAGGTTGAGATGAGCCCAAGCAGAGAGATAGAAATTGGGGACTCCTGCGGTTTTCTGGCTAGAATTCAACATAGCACACACTTGCAACATTTTTTCTGCGTAGTCTAACCGTGCTAGCTTAGTTTCCAAATTGGACGTGTTGATTGCCTCTTCAAGAGCATCAATTCCCCAATCTAAATTCGCTAACACTGCTTGATCGGAGTATCGAACTTCTCTGTCTTTGTCAGAACTTCCGTCTTCAGCTGCTAATCTCTCTGCGCATTGTTCCTTTTGCTGCGTTCTCTGATCTTTATCGATTAATCGATCTTGAATGAAACTTCCAACTGTGGTGATTAAGAATCTAACAATATCTTTCTGGTCCATCGCAAACCTATAGTTTCCAGCCATCTTTGTGAAGACACAAAGGAATTTCCAATTGTGATCGAAATTTCACTGTCTGGATTGTTCAAAATTTCATTGTCTGGATTTGAATAATAATTCCTGGCAAATCGCATATGTAATTTAGCTATGAATTCCACCAAGTGGAATCACCAAAACTAGTTTAATACCTCATCAACTACTGAACTTCAAGTGTCGAGCTTAACTTAATCCACAAATCAAGCTAATAAAGAAAATATATCAAACACAATAGGGGAGAACCAAGAAACATATCGAACATAAGCTGTACAACGATCAAACAGACAAAAATTTAAAAGACAATAGAGGAGTGCATAGATTGTTTACGCAACAGAGAGAGAGAGTAGTACTTTTTTTTCTGTAAGTGAGAGAGAAGTAAGTAATCTCTGATGCAAGGTACTCAGAATCCCCAGAAATTGATGGAAGAAAAGTTTCAGAAGTTCTCAAAAATTTCACACAACCTTTCTGAAGAAACTTTCAACGCACGCAATTCTGAAAGCTGATTTGATACTACATGCCTTCTCTGCAAAAAATAAACAGAAGTATCATTGATAAGATCAATCACTGACATGATCAATCACCAATCCTGGAGACTGGAGAGAGAAAATGTACAAACTAAAAAGAGAATGATTTTTAAGAAGAAGGAAAGCCGGCTTTTAGAAGGTAGTAGCTGCCGGCTTTGGCTGTGCGAAATTGTGATCATCATGATTCCAAAGCAAACCGTGAACTCATTAATTAAAATAAAGAGGGAAACCCATTTTGTATGATAAAAAAAATTTAAGAATTTTTATTTATACCCTCAACTATTAAAATTTTCATATTATACCCTAAAAGTATTAAAAATGGTCCTTAAACGTGGTCTTTCATTAATTTTTTTTGTTTATTTTGTCAAAAACTATCCCATTCATGTAGACATAATGAGCAACGAAAGTTAGGACTGATAATCAAGTTGATTTTATCGAGTTTGTTTTCCAAACGAGTCTAAACTTATTTAGAAAACGAGTTAAACCTGAATCGAGTCTAAAATGAACTGAACCAAAACCGAGCTCTAGTATTTACATATAAACAAATCGAGTCTGTCGAATTTATTTTTCTAAACAAATTTAAAAAATTATTCAAACAAGTCGATCCTAAAATGAGTCAAATCTGAGCTGAGTCTGAGTAGCTTAATTCAATTAGTAACCCTAGCAAAAATTAATAGAAAGATCACATTGTAATACTTTTAATACATTGAAAGTACAATTAAAAAATTCAATCATTGAACGTGCAAAAATAGAAATTCTTAAATCTTTTAGATGTAAAGTGAAATTAGCCCTAAAATAAATTAATTAATGTAATCTATTTGGGCATTTGAATAAAAAATGAAAGGTTAGATGTCAAAAAGGCGTTGATCATTTTTTATTAGTGTGAAATCGTCGTTTGTCTCATCTCTTAACACTTAACAACATTCTTAACTGATAGGGAAAAAAAAATAAAAAATAAAAGAGCAATGCTATTAGGACCTAATTTATTATGACCTTTGGATTGATTGTGGGTTCCATCAAACATTAGAACTTGATGTTAATCAATAATTTCAATGAAATCACGTCATCAGATCAATAAATTATGTTAAATTTTTTTAGTCTAGTATTTTTCAAAAAAAAAAAAACACACCTTCGGCTTCTGTGTTTCAGCAGCTTTTCGTTTTCTTGGTGGTAAGAGGCCCGGTTGTGATTCAGCCCAACACTTTTTTATGGCTTTGGAGGTTAGCTTTGTCAATGGGTCACATTTGAATTAATTTTTTTTTATTTATGTTCAATTTAAACAATTAGAATTTACTTGGGTTATTTGACTTCTTTTTTTTTTTCAATTTATATTAAAATTTTAATTTAAATATTTGTTCCGATCCAAGTAATAATTAAAATAAATTTTTGTACGTCACGTCTAATTTTCACAACATCTTTTAGAATTGATCTTCAGCATGGAAACTAAAAGAATGGAGCAAAGGGAGAATTTTATCATAAAGCTTACATCATACCTTGGGCAAAAAGCCTTTCAACGGCCAAATATCCCTAAATTTATCTGACAATCCTGTTAATAAAACAATGACACAGTGTAATAAAGCCAATACATTGCCTCTAAAAATACCTTTATTGTATATCTTCATCTTCCTTAAGTAATTCATGTCACCTGAGCAATAGTCTCTGTTAGATGGTGAACTATTTTTACTCTTCAACGGAACGAATCACTTTTTTTTTTGAACTATAGGTCATAGCCCATATATTTCAGCCCGTGTTATCAAATATCAAAATCCCACCTAACTCAATATCCCTCAAAATACCAGATGCAAGACAAAGTACCCGAATTGATTGAGGCTCTTAAGGCCCGTACATACATATGAGAACTTAAAATTTAAGTATAAATTTTTTCAAGAGTTGCAGGGAATCAAGTGCGTTGCTATGCTAGCAGATATTTACAAATACGAACGGAGAAGCTCAGAGTCACGTCTCTATCACCACCATTCCAAATGGCCAAACTACGTTCATTGCCATGGACAAGTTTGTAGCTTTCTAGCCTTGGCCCCGCATCTGCCCAATCAAATTGGGACAAGACAACTATTTTTTTATGATAGAAAAATTTTTGATTTGTCTTACACGCAGTGTTTTAAAGCCCGGCATGGCCCGGCGGGTCAATTCGATGAACCGATCTCCTAACCAGGTCGATTTAAATTAAAAATTATTTCTATACAAAACCCGGGGTTAACCAGTGAAATCGGTCAAAAAAATCGGTGAACCGTGAGAACCGGTCGAGTTTACAAAAATCAGATGGTTATATTTAAATTTTATAAATATCAGATTTTTTACCTTCCTCATTTATTTTTTCCCCTTTTGCTGCCCTAAATCAATCGTTCCATTCCAGCCCTCCAAGCTCCAGCCTCCCCTCCACCACGCCACCAACAAATCAGATCCACAATCTTCTCTCCAAGCTCCAGCCTCCCCTCTAAGCTCCAGGCGTAAACGATCAGCCCAGCCAGCCAGAGCTAGCGATCAGCCAGTCCACTCCGGTGAGCATCTCATCTTCAACCTCTCTCCATCATCTTTTTCTCTTCTCTGTTCAATTTAATGAACACACAGTATTATCGGGACATCTTAGATTTTGAAAATATTAATGACATTTTCAATCCTTCTGTGGCTTTGTTGTTTATGCAGAGTTCTTTGTCTGATAATAATAATGTTGGGTAGTGCGTTTTAGAATAATACTAATTTCTGCGCATGTTATTCTTTGGCTTACGTTTATTGATTGAGGCTTGAGTCCACTAAGAATGTGGATAATAAAGTTGTTTGGGGGTGTATTTTTAATGTAATGGGATGTGTTTAACAGGATTTATAACTTTATATTCAATTTCTTGAATACATTTTTTAGGTCTAATTCCTCAATTTGTATATACAAGCTTGTAATTTGGGTTTTTTATTTTGCAATTAGATTTTTTGATCAATGGAATGAAGGATGTTCATGTTGTTCATGTGTTTATGATTTTGTAGAGGAGTCGATGAGTTTTATGTTTTGCATTACACTATTACAGAATAAGGTATATACTATATATAGTAATTTCATTTTTTTTATGTATTATAATGGTTGTGAAACCTGTGATCATTGGACTAGTTTTAGTTGGGAACTTTTATGGAAATGTTTCCCGTCAAAATAGCCTCTTTTCTTTTAGCTTTGTCCAAGAGAATTGTGAAAGTTATGGACTTTGTGAGCACAACTCAACTAAGTAAAATGTTGTCCCAATTATGAGTGTAGCTCTTGTCCCTACTTTAAATTCAACTCCAACTTTTATACTTAATATTTATCACTAAAGTGAGATTTCTACAATTTACAAGTTATAAATTATTTAAGTACACGAGTGTTCTATCACTTCTATTCTATGTCATATGTTGTGTTGTGGAGTTTAATTACTTGTAACTTTTTGATTTTCGGTGTTATATTAGAATGTCATCATCCGGAAGACCAATTGAATCTCAATCTACACCAACTAGCCTAACACCAACTAGCTCTACCCCGCATGGGCACATTGTCGGAAAGACTCTGTGTCTTCAAAAAAAGGAAAGAATTTGATTTGTATGTATTGCCACAAGGTAATTAAGGGAGGTGGTATCAATAGATTCAAACAACATTTGACGGGGATTAAAAGAGAAGTAGAATAATGTACTAGATGCCCTCCCAATGTTAGTTATGAGATGAGATTGGTTCTGAAAAATACTGTGACCAAGAAAAGAAAGACACAACAACATTATGATGAAATGAATCCATATAGACCAGAGTTTCGAAATTATGAAGAGCATGAATATATGCAAGAAAATGATGATGTTCAAGAAATTTCACCTTCTTATAAAGCAAAAGGAATTTTCATTGGTGGAGGTCATGGTAAATCAATACATAACAAGGATGCAGGAAGAAAAGGTAAAACAATTGACTCTTACTTTGTACCAACGACTACCCCCGGTTCTCAGCCTACTATCAAAAGTGTTTTGCAAAGTAAGGAGACAAATGAGAGGTGTAATCTTGCGGTTTTCAAATGGATAATGGATGCTTGCATTCCCTTTAATGCTGTGAATTCTATGTATTATCAGCCTATTTTAGATGCAATTACTGGTTTTGGTGGTGGTTATAAGGGCCCTAACCTTCATGACTTGCGTGGTTATTTGTTGAACAAGAATGTTGAAGAAGTAAAAAATTTTGTCCATAGTTTTCAAACCACATGGAAAGAGACTGGTTGTACTATCATGGCTGATGGGTGGACAGATTAATGTAGGAGAACATTAATAAATTTCTTGGTTTATTGCCCTAGAGGAATGGTGTTTTTAAAGTCTGTTGATGCTTCCGATGCTTTTAAGACAGCATATATGCTATATAAGTTATTTAAGGAAGTTGTGTTACAAGTTGGTGTAGAAAATATGGTGCATATAGTGACAAACAATGCTGTCAATTATGTTGCTGCTGGGAGGTTATTGGAGCAGGAGTTTCGCATAATATCTTGGTCACCATGTGCAGCTCATTGTTTGAATTTGATACCACAAGACATTGACAAGTTGGATGAGGTAAATCATGTTGTCTCTCAGGCTTCAAAGATTACAAAATATGTATACAATCATTGTTTTCCATTACATTTGATGAGGAAACACACCGGTGGAAGAGAAATACTTTGTCCTGCTCCTATACGTTTTGCAACCAATTTCATTGCATTGCAAAGTATTTTAGCTCAAAAGGATGTCTTACGAGCTATGGTGGTATCAAGGAAATGGATTATGTCAGCATATGCGAAGGATAGCAAGGGAAAAAAAATTCGTTGACAATGTGTTGGATTCTAATTTTTGGAAAGAATGTGCTATTATTGTCTAACTCACAGAGCCTCTTGTGCGCGTGCTACGCCTTGTTGATAGTGATGATAGGCCTTCAATGAGTTACTTGTATATGGCTATGCATAAAGCTAGGGAGGAGTTGCTGAAAAGATTTCAGAGAAAGAGAAAAAGAGTTAATGTTTACTTGAGAATCATTGATAGTCGTTGGGATCGTCAACTTCATAGAAATCTTCATGCTACTGGTTATTGGTTGAACCCAAGTAATCAATATAAGTCGGATGAGATGACAAATCATTGACAAACAATTTCAGGGCTCTTGGATGTAATTGAGAGATATGCTTATGGAAATCCTATTTTGAGTAGTAAGTTGACAAATGAGATGAAATTGTTCAGAAATGCAAAAGGCGACTTTGGGCGAGTAACTACTATAAGCGATAGAGAGAGAATGCTTCCCGGTATTGAAAATATTTAGTATCCTAATTCAAGTTATATACTTCACTTTTTTTTTTAACAATTGATTATGATGCATTACATTATTAAATGCAGATGAGTGGTGGTTGTGCTATGGAAGTAGCGCGCCAAACTTACAAAAATTAGTCATTCGTGTCTTAAGCCAAACATGCAATTTTTTCAGTTGTGAATGAAATTGGAGTGTATTTAAACACATCCATTCTAAGAAAAGAAATAGGTTGGAGCATCAAAGGCTTAATGACCTTGTTTATGTTTACTACAATTACAGATTGCAACAAAGGTACATAATTTTTATTAGCATTTTACTACAATTATGGTCAGTTTATTTACGTGTGTAATTTTCACCTTGTAAATGATAATGTGTAGGAATTACTTGAGGAGTAGAAATTATGATCCTATTGACTTTGAAGATTTCACAAATAATGCCTCATAGATTTTAGAGGATGAGCCTCCAACTTTAACAGTGGATGAATTAGAAATTTTTGCCGTGAACTAGTTGCGTGCAATATCCAAACAAACCCGAATAATGGTAATTTATTCCTTCTCAATTATTTATTTCAAATTAGTTTTTAATTAGTCAATAAATAATGTTTGTTTGGATATAATGTAGATGAAACTTTGGTTTTTGACTTGGATGATGATGATGATGATCTTGTATACCCTCGAAATGAGGAGTGTAATGAGGAAGGTGTTGGCAATGCAACTACAAGTAATGCTGAAAATTTCAATTGTCCCGGAGTTGAGAATCCTCTTGAGTTTGGCAGGGATTGGGGTTCGTGGAGTAGGAGCGCTCGTTGGAAAAATGAGAATGAATAGATATGTCTATTACATTATTTTCATGACGGGCTTTTACTTTTGTGAACATTGTTATTTCATATTTGGGATTTTGTATTTGTAACTTATGGATTGTGGTATTGTACTTTTCATTTGTGTGTTTTATGTTTGTTTAAGATTGTGAACTTGTGGATTGTTTATTGCAGTAAGAGCATTATGAATTGTGATATTGAACTTGTGACTTGTTTGTGATTTTTATTAATCATTATATATAATTGGGTTGTAGATTGGTTAATTGATAATAATGGTAATATTTGCATTTTCAAGTGAAACTAAGTAATTGTTGGATAATTTATTTTCAGTTTCGTTTATTTGAGTTTTTATGCTATGCTCATGTGCTTTGTTTTGTTTTCATGTGTCTTGCAGCTTGTTTACTACAGTTTGATTTAGACTTGGAGCTTTGAACTTCAATAGAGGTATTTTTCTCTACTTAACTTTACAAGTTGTATTGAAAATTGAATACATTGAAATTAGATACATGTTTGATAATTTTTCTCTACTAAATTTTATATATTTGATGTTATTTTTATAATTATTGTGATTTTTTAGCCTATTTATAATTATTTTTTAATTTTTTATTATATTACCGGTTGAACCAGTGATCCATTGACCCGGTCCCTTTACCGGATTGATGTCCAGGCCGAATTTTAAAACTATGCTTCCACGAGTAGAAATTCGCTTTATATTTGATTATACTTGATTTTTTTATTTGCGATGTATATACTTGGGTTTATACTAAAAGAGTTTATTTAATCAATTCAATTTTTTTTTTTTAGTAGCGGAGAAAATTTCTATTCTCAACGAGTAGAGACACACTTATATTACTCAGGTTCGAAAGTCCGAGTAAAATTGAAGGTACCTCCTGGTGCATAAACCGGTTCATCAATTCATATAATAGTTAAATTAAGATTTGTATTTCGATGGGAATTCAAACTCACTCTAGGGACTTGAATATGATTAGTCTAACTAACTGAGATTCGTCCTACCAACCAACCAGAAAACTTGAATCATTGATCACAAAAAAAGAAAATTTTTGCAAGACAAAGACCCGTTAGTTAATCAACTTATTAATAAAAAACTATATTAATAGTTTTAGCTTCAATATTATATTTCGTTAATAATTCATATTAGAAAATAGTCAGGTTAATATATATATATATAAACAGAATAAAAATAAAATTTTTTTGGTGTTAAATTAGGTTTAAAATAATCCGAACCGCCTGCACCAACACGTCATCTCGGTGGAGCCTATCACCTTAACAAAAGACATTCGCAAATGGACGTGGAGAGCAGATAAGCTAACACTTTCTAGTCCCCCACTACATTTGCACGACACGTATCAAACGTCGACGGTCGTGATGCAACCGAGAAAGATATCCCTCAAGCGCCGATCTTATAAAAATCCACTTCGCCTGAAAATATACTTCCAGCGCACTGATCAGTGAGAGAGAAAGAGAGACTATTTTATCGTGAAAATGGCAAACCCTAGGGTGTTCTTCGACATGACGATTGGCGGTCAACCGGCCGGTCGAATCGTGATGGAGCTATTCGCTGACACGACGCTGCGGACGGCGGAGAATTTCCGAACTCTCTGCACCGGCGAGAAAGGAATTGGCCGGAGTCGCAAGCCTTTGCACTACAAAGGTTCGAGTTTCCACCGTGTCATCCCAAATTTCATGTGCCAGGGCGGAGACTTCACTGGTATCAAAATTCGCTGACGAGAACTTCATTAAGAAGCATACTGGTCCAGGGATTTTATCGATGGCGGACGCGGGTCCGAATACGAATGGATCGCAGTTCTTCATTTGCACGGCGAAGACCGAGTGGCTTGATGGAAAGCATGTGGTGTTTGGACGGATCGTGGAGGGAATGGATGTGGTGAAGGCTATTGAGAAGGTTGGGTCTTCGTCTGGAAGCACCTCGAAGCCTGTTGTGATTGACGACTCCGGTCAGATTTCATGATCCACATTGAGTCTCTTCACATAAACTTGTACTACGTAAATAATCCTTTGCTGCTTTCCTTGTTTTCAACTTTTCCCCCTTTTTCTTGCTATCTGTTTTGTTGATGTTGCAGTGGGTTATAATCCTTGTTCTGTATACCTTTACGAAGAGGTTCTGAGTTATAAATACTACTGTTTTACTCTCAATTGTTAATAGTAATCCTCTTTCGAAGCTTAACCAATTATCAGTGATTTATAAGTCTGTTAGTATAAATTTGTAATCAGTGCATCATCCTCTGGTGCTCTGTTTTTCTTCCGTTTTTCTTGTTCTGTTTTGTGGATGTTACAATGGGGTCTAATCCCCAGTTCTGGGATAAAATAGTGAATATAATGACACTTGTTGTCACCAATCGGTTATAGAATACTATGTAGATTTAGTGGGTATTTAGATAGTGCGGTTGATAGTGTTGGATTGGCATAGAGGAGGTGAGAAAGGAAGAACCACTGTGGCCAAGTTTAATTCATGGACATAAGCCTCACTCGTGTTGATAATTGATGGGTGGACTGGATCAAGCTTCACCGCTGAAGAATAACTAGTAGGATGAAAAGGGGTTACCCTGGCCCATTTACTCTGTGGACCCATCCTATGGATGGTGGTGTCTCAAAAGGAAATACAGGATTATACACAAAGTTAGTTTGTGTAAACTCCAGTGATCAAAGCCTAAACCTTGAGTTTAAGTCCTTCTAGTTGCATTAGGGTTTGTGGGTGATTTGTCTGGGTGGAAGCTGGCGGCGGCTTGCTTAACCGGATACACAGAATTGGGATTTCTGTCAGCATGGAAATCTTTCTATGGGGAAAGTCTCTCTTATTCAAAGGGTTGATTCTTTATAACATTTTTTCCTCATAAATAAGCAAGGGTGGGTTGGTAGGAGCGGTGGGATGATGACGAGTATATAAATCAATAAAGATAAAAAAGAAGAAATGGCAAGAAAAATGGGAAAACTATGGAGGAAATTACGACGTATGAACCTAAATAGCACTTGGTTGGAAAAATTCTGTTACAAAAAAAGTGATTGTGTGAGAACGTAAAATGCAGATGCTGATCAACTGGGGCACAGGCTCTTGTTTCTCAAAGTTGTATGTACACAGTTACATATTTTGACTTGTTTGTTCCAAGAACGCGTTCAAAGGGTTGCTACTACTGGATAATTTGTCTGTTGTGGGAGAACAATACGTAGTTGAAATAATTAATGTAGATGCCATGCTTGTTATTATTATCTTCTGCATTTTCTTGTGGGTTTCCTGTTGTATGCAAAGAAACCAGGTTGAGGTTAATTTCAGAGGTTCATTCCACACAAGAAAATAGAAGATGCTTAAAACATAATACGAAATCAAAACATGTGTGTGTGTGTGAGAGAGAGAGAGAGAGAGAGAGAGAGCTTTGGAATCGTCTTAGGTAAATAGGTCAACTTCACTGAATTTTCCACTTCATGGGGTAGAGGCCTTGGATCTCACTCTAACTGCAGACAAAGACTAGCTGGTCCAGTGAACTACATCATGGCAGCTTTATTTGAATTGAACCTCTAGAAGAGTACACAATCCTCCATTTTTTCTAATGCAGCCCATGAATTCAATTGAAGTTTCCCATGATTTTACCCAAACAAAAAGCTTGGAAGTCCCAATTAATGCATTAGTTGAGCAATGTGTTGTTGCAATAGAATGAATAATTTACCAATATTTGGAGTTCTTTTCAATACGCGCTTATCACATGTGAAGTCAAAATTTTAATACGTACAGTTAAGTCGGTCAAGTCTGTCAGATTAGGTAGATTTATGGCGGATTTTAACGAGTTTCTATAAAAAAAAATGTTCTACACATATTCAATTTGTTTTATTAATTTGTGCAGTCGTGTCATATTAGATTCATGTTGTATATCAATCATGTATTATTGATATATAAATAAGTTGTGTCGTGTATTTTTTTTGATTGATTTTACTTATACTTAATTTATTTATTAATCATGCCGTGTCAGGTCCTCTCATTTATAAAATGAGTGACTTAAAAAAAAATTCAAACCCTCTAATTTCATATCGTATTAACGAGTAATGTCATATTTTGAGTTATATCATGTATTTATTTTAATTGATTTTATGCATACCTAATTTATTTATTAACAAAATGTATCATATTTTGATACCCTTAATAACAATTGTTAATACTCATAATTTTTTTTATCTATTTTATATAATATGAATAAATATTTTTTTTTTACTACAAGGTCTCCGAACTTGTGCTGATTATTCTCTCAGGCTTAATGACTACCATTGACTTGAACTTGGTTAAAATTCACAATTCACAATCATACATAACAATAATTATTATTCACTAGCAAACCTTATTGGCACAATGAACTCTAATCTTAGGCTGACAATCAAACCTAAGATTATTAATAGATAATGTTAAATCATATGAACTCTAACCTTGTTGGTACTATGTCGTCCATTGAACAAGTCAGATATCACAGTCAAACACTAAATCCATCAGAAAATTTCAGAATCAACCAAATTTAGGCAGCGGATCGGATAGATTAGGTGTGAACGTAACAGATGCTTGGCGCCTTAAATGGGGTTGGGTAGTTGAAAAATTAATAAAACAGGAATACGGTCCACATTGGACCAATGAGAAGGTTCCACGTAGCAAAATAACAGCCTCACGGCACGATAAAAAAAAAATAAAAATAATCTAATGAGCCGTAGACTTTTCTGCTCATTCAATTAATAAAAAGTCCTTTTTGCCATTTCCTACGACCTATTCCATTCAAAAGTGCCAAACAGTACTTAGATTCTTTTACTAGTCCCTTGGACCCTGGCAACGCTGACTGACCCAATGTTTTGGTCAAAGTGACTATTTTGCCCCTTTTGGATTTGGTTAGCCTTGGCACCTTGATCTTTTTGGCTTTATTATAAAGTTTTGATTAAAGAGGGATAAATTATACTTATACTTCCTAAACTATCTACTTTAACCCTTTAATTATTAGATTTCTCATATTATACCCTTAATTATGTGATTACTTTCACAATGCTCACATTATTAACATTTGTTACATATTTAATAAAAAATTATTTCATTTTAACCTCTAAATTATGTAATTTTTTTTACTTTACTTTAATATGTCAGTGATTTTTATCCAAAAAATAACCGACATTCTAGATTGGGAAATGTGAAATAAAAATGTTAGTTTTGAATATAATATGAGAAATCTGATAGTTGAGGGAATAAAATAAAAAATATGGTAGTTTAAAGGGTGTAAGTATAATTTATCCATTAAATAATTAACTAATGTGAAAGTATTGCAGTCTTCTTATATAAAGAACATTTGACCGGGAACAACGCAAAATCATGTACAATTAAAAAGATTTACCATGAGGAATACCTCTCATAAGTGCTTAATAGAATACAAGGGAGTCCTTTTCGATGGTAGATGAAGTTTCACCAAGTAGATTTATATGTTTTTTTTTTGGGTGGGATTTTTTTTTTTTTTGGGGGGGGGGGGGGGAACTTTTGCATCGCAATGAGCTTATCACCTCTTTGCCAAAGAGGCAAATATTGGAGATGCCACAAGAAGTCCAACCATGAAAGCAGAGGATATAACACCATCTTCAAAATTGTTCAAGTCAAAATCACCCCTGCATACAAATAGAAATTGAAGATATGGGCAAATAACATACTTGCAAAAAATGACTAATGATGTTAA
>CAUOFW020007279.1:1444086-1479065 GCA_963454935.2 Ilex paraguariensis | reverse complement strand
TTTTTTTTTTTTTTGGGGGGGGGGGGGGAGGGTACTATTATTTTGTTGGGTGACATATTTTCTCTAATATTTATTATTGAATTGTTTGAAAATATTTGTCAATTTTAAGTGTAAATCAAGTGGTAACATGGATAAAACTTTTAAAATTAGTTGTCCTAAATTTAAATCTTAATAAACTCTTTAGGGTCAGATGATGAGAGATTTATCTTTTGTGAATACCCTAATCCTGAAGTGAATGACTTGACTTATACAAAATCAAGAAAGAAATTTAGTTGAGGTACGCGTAAACTAACTCAAACATTTTTAATCGTTAAAAAAAAAACTATTTGTCCTAAATTTGTGCGATTCTAGAATAGATATTAGATTAGTCATTTTTCTTATTATAATGTCATTTTATAAAAGATTATTGCATTTGTGTAATCATATATTTTATTCTGTATTTTGGTGGTTGTGATTTTTTTTTTTAATACAATGAGATGTAGCGTCACATTTTCAATCAAAATTAAAATCAAAGATGTATAATAATTTTTCAAAAGCAAAAGGAAAATGACAAAAAAGGGAATATAATAAGGTAAAGACAAATAGTATATATTTATTTATTTAATTGCTAAGACAAAGATACATTCTACGCGATCAAAACCAACTCAGAATTTTTTTATGGGGCAGGCCTAATTACGTTACGACAACACAAAGGGCAAAAAGGTAAAGTGGGTCATTAGAAGACTGACAGTGACGTCAAATAGCGAACAAAAACTCAGACGGTGGGCGGGACGACTTCTTAGCCTTCCGCCCTCATACTCAGAAAACTAGAGAGAGAGAGAGAGAGAGAGAGAGAGAGAGAGAGACGGAGAATAGTCAAGAGTTTCAGCTCATCATCCCGTTTAGTCTGGTCAGGTTTTTGCACTTGACATTCTCCTTCATCTTCGCTCAATCCGACTGAATTTCCAATCCAATACGCGCGAGATTTGCGAGGGCTCAAAGAACGCGGTATTTACTACTGTTTCCATTGAATCGAGACGTATACGAATCACATCACACTATTATTTTTTATTGAAGAAGCAAATTCAAGATTTATCAGCTCTTTGAGTGTATTAAATCTGATTCTTTCTTCAAATTTCTCATCTTAACAGTAGTTTTTAGAGGTTGATTGTTCTTCTCTTCGTTGTTGTGCTTTGAATTTGGATTGGCTATCGGTATGTTAGTGTTCTATGGTTTATATTTGACATTGCTATGATGAGAAGGTTCTCTTCATCTAGGGATTTTTTTTTGATATTATTTTTTTGTGTTTTTTTGGTACATTTACTTTTTACTCCGTTTGGTTGCTGGGAAAATGGTGGAATAAAAGATGACTAAGAATCTTTGAATTCAGTGGATTCATCGTTTTTGTATGGAGAAATGGTACTATTGTATTAGGTTGAATTTTTTTATTCCTGTTCTTCTTTCCTTTTGATTTTCCTTTACTGGGAAAATGGTGGAGAAAAGATGAATAAGAATCTTTGAATTCAGTGGATTTATCGTTTTTGTTTGGAGAAATGGTACTAAGGTTGAATTTGTTTATTCCTGTTCTTCTTTCCCTTTGATTTTCCTTTCTTCTTATGTCTTCCTGAACTCATGATTAAGGGAAAATTTGAGATTTTGAAACCTTATTCATGCTCTGTTTACTCTTTTCTCACTGCTAGAAAGCGGAGCCGTTTTGAATTCCGGTTTTTCAATTCTTTTTCAGGTGTAAATTTGTTTACTGTTTGAAGTTGGATTGTTAGGGAGCAAAATGGGAGGCGTGTGCTCGGGTGGGATAACGAAGCAAAAGCCAGAAATCCGCAATAACAATTCAGGGTTTTCAGGCAAGCTCAAATCCATGAGTAGTTTTGGAAAACAGAAGGATTATTCTTATTCCTATCCCGATATGGATGTGTTTGAGAAGACGACAAATTTGTACGACTCAGGTGAGCTACAATTCTCGATTTCCAGAGAATTGAAGCCATCAACCCCAGCCAGGGCAGGGGCTACGAAGGTATGTCTTCTCTCTTCTTATAGATTACTATAACTTTCTGTTTATTGTTTGCTGAATTTGATACGTGATGACCCTCACTAATTACACCCCTTGATCACAAGAACAAGAAGAAAAGGAGGCTTTCAGCATGGATCGATTGCAAATGAATCTTGTTTTTGTATTTAGTTGCTAGCTATGATGATCACAACAACTCATAGCGGAAGGCAAGTTGGAGACGGTGGATTGGGAAATAAGAAGTAATAATTTATTAAAGCAGAGAATGTAGTTGCACTTACTGTTTAGTTTTGGTTTCTGGTAATATGCAAAAGTGCACTATAAAAAGCTCTCGGTTCAGCTACATGTGCTTCAATCAGCAATTTCAGCATGTAATCAGGTTGATACCAGAGAATTATAATACTAGCTTTCCTGGAGGAGTTGTTACTAGCAATTGCAAAAGAATTAGGTAGCAGTGTATTAGAGGAAAGAGCATAAAGAAAGAAAGCTGGGAGGATGTTGAAAAGAAGACATGGGATTTGGTCTAAGGTGTTTGGACTGCTGCTGCAAGTTTGTTTATCTGCTCTGTGGTCTTTCTGAATATCACAAGTTATTTAAAGTTTCTACTTGTATAATCAGTGTGATCTCCATGATTGGCCATGGCTACAATTTATGACAACTTGAGGACATCTAAGAGAAATTTCGGGAACCTAAATACATGAACAAGAGTCTGTGCCCTTCTTGGCTGAAAATATTGTTTGCTAGACCTGACACAAGGGATGGCTTCATTTGTATGTACTGATATCCGAAATGGAAAGAGTTCTAGTGACATGGAGGGTTAAACACAAATTTTGCTGTCATATTTTGTGAGCAATGAGTTTTCTTGACATGAAGCACAAAAATCTGCAATTTAACATCAAATGGTCTGAAATTCGATTGGGCAAACTATAAGATATAGATTTAGGCTTGATTATCTGAGACTGGTTGAAAACAGAAAAGTTCGGTTATCTGAAACAGACAAAAAAGCTCAGTTATCTGAAACAGATAAAAAAACTCAGTTATCTGAAATAGAGAAAAAAGCTCAGTTATCTGAAACAGACAAAAAAGCTCAGTTCTCTGAAGCAGACATGCCATTTTAGAACTAGATTTTCTTATAACTCAAATCAAGAAGTAAAAATGACAAGGGCTGATGTCTCAATTCTCTTCATCCGTGATGAATTATTCTGTCTGACAGCTCAAAACATAGTTCAGAGGCACAAGATTTCCTACAGCCAGAAATGCTCATAGTAGACAGGGGAGGCAGTCTCTTCACTATTTATGGAATATGTCTACGCAGGCGGGAATATTTAGCCAATGGCACTTGCATCTATTATTGTCAATTTCTATGATTGCAAGAGTGGGATGGTTTACACTTTACAGGAAATATTACCTCCCTTGGCATCTGTTATCTGGCATGATAACCTCAGAATATGTCCATCTAAAAGTTGGAAATTTGTTTAGAAGCTTTTGTTCTTAAACAAATTACTGGAAATATTACCTCCCTTGGCATCTGTTATCTGCCATGATAACCTCTGTATATGTCCATTTAAAAGTTAGAAATTTGTTTAGAATCTTTTGTTCTTAGACAATATAATGCTAATAAATAAAGCATAACTTGTTCTTGAAAATTGATAGGTGCCTCAAGCGAGCTCATTTCTTGGAAAAGCTGGTATTGTAGGCCTAGAAAAGGCAGTGGAAGTTCTAGATACGCTCGGAAGCAGTATGTCAAATTTGAACTCCAGCAGTGGATTTGGGTCTGGTATGGCTTCAAGAGGCAATAGGATATCTATTCTCGCATTTGAGGTTGCTAATACAATTGCCAAAGGTGCCAATTTGTTGCAGTCTCTTTCCAAGGAAAATATCCAGTTCCTTAAGAAGGAAATTTTACATTCAGAGGGGGTACAGCAGTTAGTTTCAAGAGACATGAAGGAGTTACTCAGTATTGCTGCTGCTGATAAAAGGTTAACAGCTTCTCTCTGAAAACATCCTGTGCTTGCTTTGGACTTTTTATCTTCTTGTTGAATAGGTTAAGCCTTTTTTTTCTAATATTAAACGTTGAAGTCATATTATGTTTCTGCATTTTGTAGAGAGGAATTTGACGTATTCTCCCGGGAAGTAATTAGGTTTGGAGATCTATGTAAAGATCCACAATGGCACAACTTGGATCGATATTTTTCCAAGTGAGAAGATGGTTTATAATTTATAATAATCAAGTTGTTGCTGTTTGATTTTGTTGGAAATAATGTTTCATGACATTGTTATTATATGTCAGATTGGACTCAGACCCCATAACCCATAAACAAGAGGCAGAAATGACAATGCAAGAATTGACCACTCTGGCTCAGCATACTTCTGTAAGTTTATTGTTGTACTAGAAATGTTATACGTTTCTGCATATTTGAAGTTAGTTGATAAGTGGGAAAGGTTCTATTGTTTCTATATCTCCCCCCTCTTGCCCTTTAATAATGAATTCACAGATACACTCATTGTTTGTGTTCAGAGTCTTCTAGTTGGTGTCAAACATATCATGATGACAGTATCCTCAATCTGCATGTGTAGGAATTGTATCATGAGTTGCATGCTTTGGACAGATTTAACCAAGATTATCGACGGAAGATGGAGGAAGTGGAGTCTTTAAATCTCCCTCGGAAAGGTTAGACATGAATATGTTTTCATTTCAGTGAAATGATCCTGAAAATATACGTCTCCTATGAAAAAAGGGAACTATTCTTGAATGTAGTTTTTGGTTTCTGAGATGGATATTTGTTCTATTATTTTGACCTAATCGATGTTCGTAAATCGCCTGATGAACCACATATAGGCATGAACTAGCAACAGAATTGTAATGCAGTTCTTACATATGAAATTTGATGCACAGCACTCTTTTGAAAGTTATCTTTGATATGGAGCACTTTTATAAAAGTTGATAGCATAGTCCTACAATCCTGCACTTTATGCCAGCATTGGTAAACAAGTGAACAATATGTTATTGCAGTAATTGCTGTCAAACCGATACTTAATAAAAATTTGATGTGCTTAAAATGGTCCTTCTTGTCCTATGTACATATGTCGGATGCTTGTACGACATTTTGTTGCTTGGGGTCTGATGTGATATGCATTAGTTACATCAAGGAAATCAGTTAGAACAAATTCGTACCAATTTTGCAGATGGGGTGGAGCTAGAAGTTCTAATCTGAGAACCAATTAAGAGTTAAAAAGAAATAATGTTAGAAATTTTTTTTTTTTTTTGGGGGGGGGGGATGGGATTTTAAAATTTATGGGAAAGGCCAACTTCAGACAATGGGTGGAGTGGATTGTGGAACATAGGCCCCACAGATGATATGTGGCTCTTTACTGATTTTTAGAGTGAACATTCGAAGGCATAGGAAACTTAGGAGTGTTATTTACAAGAATCCAGTGGTCACTGAAAATAGCAATGGTGGTTTGTCATTCTGTCTGTCCCTTCCATTCTAAAATTTGTTTTTCATGCTCCCCCAAAATATTCATGGCTACCTGCTTTTCTTTTAAATGAATTCCATTTACTTTTCTTCTTAGCCAAACGAGACATGCATGAATGAATGTACATTTTCTTTTTTTCTTTTTTAAATATATCTAGATGATGTTGCTTTTTTTAAACTGCTTTCACTAATATCTGCTACTGTAAGGTTTATCATCTCAATTGACATGTCATTTTTTTGTAATTGTAGGGGAGAGTCAAGATATATTACTGAGTGAGCTAAAACATCAAAAAAAACTTGTGAGGAGCTTGAAAAAGAAATCTCTTTGGTCAAAAAGTTTGGAAGAGGTAATTGATTGGACCCACTGATTATAAATTTGTGCAAAGATGAAACCCCAAATATGGTGGACCTCTTGAAGGAATGATTCTCCTATTGCTTCTGTCATTCTTTGAAGCAATTTTGCTTCAATTATAGTCTGCTTTGTTTCCTTGTGGAGAAAATTATACACATTAGCTAGTCAATGTGGATAGGAATCATTGACTTAAACATCTGCTTTTTTCCCTATCCTGTATTTACTATTTTAGGTGGTGGAGAAGCTTGTCGATGTTGTTGCCTTCATACATCAAGAAATTTTGGAGGCATTTGGAGATAATGGTATGAATAACATGCTTGACATATTTTCTATCGCATTTTCAGAGAATGTTGTGCATTCTAGGTGTGTAAATTCATAAGCATGCATTTATGAATGCAAGACATTACATGCATTACGATCATAGATGTAATTAGGAAACCACTTGCTTATTGCTTTGCTGTTTTTGCTCCTATGCCCTTTGTTATCTTGTGTAATCAATTTTTTTTTGTTCTGATGCACTCTTAGTGCACAGTAATATCCCAAGAACTAGTATATTTGGGTTTCCTTATGAATTATCCTTTTTTTTTCTAACAACTGGTTGAATACAGAATTTACTCTATATTTCACGTTTGCTGCAACGATTTAAATTATGCCCCATCCCTTCTTCCCTTCTTTGTGGGAATCTATATTGGAATTTCCCAGGATGCCCTAATCCTTTATTGTGGTCGGTAAAATGGTGATTTTAGAAAGTGTAAAGATCGAAAGATACCTAATTCATAAGCAGGGCAACATTATATGAATGTCCACGCCATGAAAATACTAAAATCCTTAGCCTCAAGATCTGATCAAACCAATGTGGTTGTCTTGCAGTTGTATGCTTATCTGCTATTCGTTTCCCAACCTTATCTGCCATTAGTTTATAAGAGACATGGTGTGATTTTCATGTATCCAGTATTTCAAATCATGATTAATTTATTCTAGTTGTTGATATTGAAAAGTATATCTCAGATAATTCTTTTTCCGACTTTTCATTTTTGCTCACAATTAATGGCAGGAGGGAGATTTGTTGCTAAAGAGCCTATCAAAAGACCAGAAAGACTTGGTGCAGCTGGTCTTGCATTACACTACGCAAACATAATTACTCAGATAGATAACATTGTAAGTCTTGGTATATATTTCATTTCTTTTAGAAGTGCCTTAGGGTTGGTATGGTTCAACCCAGTTGGTGTTGATTTTTAATGGGATTCCATCTGATATTAGGCTTCGCGCCCTACCTCCCTTCCTCCTAATATGAGGGACACACTATATCATGGGTTGCCAATCGGTGTGAAGATCGGTCTACGTTCCCGATTGCAAACAGCAGATTCCCAAGAAGAGGTATGGCTCTACAATAAAATTAGTCATGCTGCTCTTTTTCTTTTATATTTGTATGTGTGTGTATGTGTGTTAGGGTATATTCTTGTAATGCTTCGATCTGTTTTATCTTTCTTCCGCATGGAATTTAAATGTAGTTGTCCTCCCATCCCCCACCGTCCTCTCTCTTTTCATCTAACACATTGGTTGACTTCCCTATATTATACTGTACATGATATAAGTGAAGCTTCACCTTGTGCTTGCTGCAGTTCACAATTCCTCAAATCAAAGCCGAGATGGAAAAAACTCTTCAATGGCTTGTTCCAGTAGCTGCAGATACTACAAAGTAAGTCAAGTCCGTTTGTATTGCAATGTGTGCGGCTTCATGTTCTGTCTTTCCTTGCTGCAGTTTTTCTTTGAATTAAAATTTAGACGTCTGATTTTTATGTTTCTATCACTTCTGTCATTATATTTTTATTCGGTAAGTATGAGCTTGCATTAACATTTTCAATCTTTCTTTTTTCTTGTGGCAATTGGAAACAGATCACATCAAGGTTTTGGGTGGGTCGGAGAGTGGGCAAACACCGGGTTAGTGAAGGACTCTTTTTTGTCAGTGTTTATTTTGTGCGTGCACTAGTCCCGTGTGAGATCTGACACCAATCGAATTTGTTTGACAGTATTGAGTTTGGCAAGAAGACGGGTGTACAAAATAACCTAATTCGCCTCCAGACACTATATCATGCAGACAAGCAGAAGATGGATCAGTACATCCTTGAACTGGTGACTTGGCTTCACCGTCTTATTGGCCTAGTAAGATACAGAGATAATGGAACCAGGGCTTTGCCTAGTCGATCTCCAACTCGCAAAGGCCTGAATCAGTATTCCGAGATGTCGAGCAATAATTCCAAAACCCATATGGTCCAATTGTCTCCAGAAGATAGAAAGTTGTTGGAAGAGGTCATGAAACGAAGAAGGTTGGTTCCTGGATTAAGCAAAAGCCAAGAGTTTGTGATGGCCAAGAAGAGAGGGACAAAGGTTTGTGCACTAAGTAGGAGCACTGGGAGCTCTCCAACCAGGGAGTTGGAGCATCCGAAAGCTAATGTTTTGGATGTACTGGATGGTTTAGATACACCATTTTAAGCTACTTTTTTTTTTTTTTTTTTATTATTATTATAAAATCTCAACCTAGGTATTCATTTTTTATTTAATCTTCATTATTCTGCTTTTTATCTTTTTTCGTTCTCTTGTACATATCTTAAAGTATGGTATTATATCATATCATATAAATTATAATGATATTGAAATTCTGTTGTTTGGAGCAATTATTTTGGAATAGCTTAGTTGGATTGCCCTATGATAGTTTGATAGGGTATTAAAAAAGTTCTTCTATTCATTCGGTGGTGCGAAATTCATCATTGGTTAAACAGTAACTATTGAATTGTTTGTACCGGTGATGGCCTTTCTAATTTATATAAACTTGAATTTGCCATTAAGAAAAAACGTAATGAAGGGAAGACAATTTCGAGAATAGGTATGTAGTCATGAAACAATCAAAAATCTAAAAGTTTAATAGAGTATACTACTAACTAAAGAGTGTCTATAATATTAAAGAAACCCTCTAAGGGGTGGTGCTGTATGTCGGTAGGGATAGGAAAGGTGCTGGACTACCAACCTTCTGATAAACTTACTGAGACAATGTCTCCTATCTATTTGCTAAGTAATTTCCCATGTAAAGGGACTGATTCTATATAAATAATGTATGAAATTCTAACCTATACTAATCCTATATTCAATGGCAGAGTTCTCATATAATGGCATTCACAAAGAAGTGAGCCTTCCACATTTAATGGCATTTTCAGGAATATGAGCTTCATCCCTGGGGGAAACCTTTGAAGGGTCGTTTTGTCCCACCTCCTTCACTCTTATGTAGAATTCTTGCCCCAGGTACCACTTCTCTGCATCCTGTGATCTCAAATTCCACATTCCATGATTGTCCAACTCTACCATAATTGCCGTCCACGACCCTGGATAAACCTGTTCAATCATAATCATCATCAGGAAATGAACCCATGATCACTATTTCATAAACACTACAATTCAAGTGTTTTCATATCTGTAATGCAAACCTGGACAGTGGAACGTGAAACAGCATCGAACATGTTGTATGTCTTCATTGTGGTCTCATTCCACTCCCCTAATCCCATCCTGCAATACGATTCAACCCATTCATTAGAACTCACAGTAAATACAGGGAGAGGGCTAATGTCAGTAAATATTCAATACAACGCGCCATACCCAACAACAAAGAGGTTGTAGCCATCAGCATGCCATGTTTGCAAGGAGGGAAGAGGGTTTTGGAAGATAATGTGGAGGAAATCATGATATTGGGCATCAATAACAGAAGTGCCTAATCCAGGAAGATCCTTTTGGGGCGTATCAGAAATAATACCAGTCTCAAAGACATCACTGAGCATGAAGTAATCTGCTAGCTTCAATGGTGTGTCAGGATGAACAAATGAGACCCCATTAACAGTGTACCGAAGTTTGCCTCCAATTTCCGCAACATCATTCTCAATAATAAGTGTGCGACTGACATTAATGCTTCCGTAATGGAAAGAGCCTTGTGGATTTGGCCTAGCTGCTCCTGCTGCTAAGTCCCACCTGTAATTTTGCCAATGAATTAGGAAAGTACGGTTGATTTGTGACAACTTTCGTCACCATCTTTCTAAGTGGTATGGTACGCTAGCTAGTTGACGGGCTTTTAACCGCGGTTTGGTTTCAAAGACTGGACACCTAGAAGTATACTACTAGATTGAAGGCCTTTTGACGTTATCATGAACTCTGTTAGCTAGGTGAGGGTCCTCCCCCTCCTAGTTCTCTTGGGGGAAAGGATCTTAGACACACAGAAAATGAATATACTAGGGGTCGTGCACACACTTCACTTGGATAAAGAGAGAGTGAAAAAAATCAGGTAAATCTAAGTAGTCAGGGGAGTAATGAATGATTAAGCGTTACCGATAATACAGTTAGACAGAAAGTAGAATGTTCGGAGTTTATTCGAGCTTGTGACAAGGCTCACAACACTTGTCTACCTGATAGATTGGGCTTGTTCTGTAGAGAAAGCATAGTCATACATAGATGGTCCAGGAGGCATATTATCCAGGGGGTGGCCCTGGAACCCAGAATATCGTATGACCCCAACACCAGAAAGCTCAAGAGGAATGAACCGAGAAGTGGCAACCATGTAATAGGCCTTGCCATCAGTCTGGTTTTTAGCAGTGACCAAGACTGAGTAAGATTGGCCGACATGGATGTCCAAGCTTGGGTAGTATTCTTTCTTGGTGTAAGAACCTTCAGTCTCCACCAACTGCATCACATGGTCTTGAATTCTGAAGTTCAATGTTGTCTTCAATCCCACATTTGATATTCTCAACCTGTATGTTGAGCCTGACAAAATGTGTCGCATAGTCAATCGTCGTAACTTCATATATGTTAGAGCATTCAGTCCAATACTAATTAGTAATGATTAGAGTTATCCATCAAGTATATAAATCAACTTTGTATGCTTTTAAACTTTCGACGTGGGTATACCTTTCCTCACATGTGATTTAAATTTGCATGCTAGATATTACCAACGGACTGTAGAATTCAACTGAGTGAGAGAGACTTGACCCACCAACCACCTCATATATATTTCCTATCTTAGTTGCATGCTGGCTAACAAACTGAACTAAAAAAGAGTCAACTGGGTCAGAGAGACTTAACCCACCAACCACCTCATATATATTAGAGCATTTGGTCCAAAATTAATTAGAAACGGGTGAAGTTATTAGGTTTGCATGCTGATATTATCAACGGACCGGGTGAGAGAGACTTGACCCACCAACCACCTAAGACCCAATATTGATACCATATTAGAGAATTTACCTGGTTCAAAATCAAAAGTTGCTTGATTGGGTGCAAGCCCATTGATGAGAATTCCATCTGGTAAAGGCAAGTTGCCTCCCATGTCAAGTATGGCTCTCAAATCCTGCAACATATCAAATCCATCAAGGAAGCCTTATTAGTACCAACAATCTGATATAAAATCAACACGAAATTATTCAATATAAATTTAGTTTTACTAATTTAAATTATAATTTTAATTGTCACACCTATTTATTAGATAATCAACATGAATCCCGTTGTATACAACACAAACAAGATAATGAACCCAAGCAAATCCTACAATACTAGTCCAACTATAAATGGAATAACTATAGCACTTACTAAACCATGTCAACAATGGCAAATCTACTAATGCTGCTTACCTGGTGATCTGCATTGTACCAATCACCGATCAGTACATCATATTCTTCCTGGGGACGAGGGAATGGGACAGCAATGACGGCACGGTTGTGGATCCGAATGGCGCCATATCCTCCCGCCGCCTTTTGAAGAAGAAGAGAAGGGAAGTAAAAGAAACTGCCGATCTGATCCTTCATCTGAAAACTGTATGTCCAGTTCTGTCCTGGCAGGATTGGACAGTTTGTTTCCTGTACTCCGTCTTGCCATGAATTTTTCCTCATCTGCACTCCATTCCTACCCAAAAAAAAAAAAAACACAGTTTCATCCAACTTTGAAATTCACTACTAATCTAATTACAGCTTGTTCGTATAATAATATGTCAAAAGATACTACCATGTCATCAAGAATGGCTCTGTCAAGTTGTTATGAATATTAATATTCACCACGTCGTTTGTGGTTGTGTTCAACAATGGCCCTGGAAACTGATCATTGATCACGATCACCTGATTTCGACATAAACCCTCATAATTAGCAGTACAATATATGTAAACGCAAACAAGAAAAATATACATATAGGAAAGAAGGTTGTTCATAATTGATCGAATCCCAACTTTTTTTTTGTGGCTTGGAACGGACCCACCCTTATTTACTAGGAAATTTCAATATGATATCGAAGTTTGTACTATAGTTTTACAATTTTACATGCAACCACACACATGCAAACAAACACACCACACACACAACTTGTTAGCTGTAGTATAAAAACTGTCATGAAGAATAGTGAAAGACCTGTTTGTCAACTCCAAAAGGTGCACGTTGGGACAAGGAAACAGTCCAATCGAAGTTCAGGTGTGGAGAGTCGCCATTGACAAACGCTACAAATAAAGAGAGGTAACAAAGAAGAGCTGCTGTGATATATCTCATCTTCGTCGTCTTCAGTGCTGCAGGAAATAAACTCGAACCCACAAAATCCTAGTGGTCCTTCTGCAACTTTTGTTGGCAGAAGAATTTATTCAATGACAGCAATATATAGAGAATGAATAGGAAGAAGGAGAGTCCTTTTCTACTTACTTTTTTTTTGTGTTAGTTTACCTTTCGAATTCAATCTCTCCAATGACGGTCCAATGAATGGGATTACAGGTTGGTCACGAGGACTTCACCACAGCACCGGCCCTAGGCACAGGTTTAATACATATATTTGGGGCAAAAAAAAATTTAGAATCACTTTAAAAAAAATTGGGGCCTATAATTTTAAGTATGGAGTGCAAACTCAATAGGAAATTAATACAAAAATAACAAGCTTGGGTTTAGTTTTAGTAAATACAGATGATAAACAAATAAATTTGGTAGATCTCTCAAATAAACGGGTCAATATAAATCTAATTGAACACGAAACAAATCTGCTAAATACAAGTTATATATAATACAGATCCGATTATACAAGATTATAAATGGAACAGGTATTTTATTATCTTTGTTTTTTTAGTTTTATTTATTGTTTATGTAAATACTAAAAATATGAGTTATCACAATATACAATACTTTACGTTAAGTTAGACTTTTATAATGTCTTGTCTCCTTAAAAATTTCAAACAACTTTAGGATATGTTTTTTTTTAATTTTTAGGCCCATTGAGGAAATATTCTAGGACATCCTAAAAAGGGAACAAATTTAAATAATATTATTTTTATAAAAAATATGAATTATATGTGCAATTAAATTAAATAATAAATTAGGTGCTCAATAATTAATTTGTATTTTAATTATTATTAAATTTAATTATCAATTTATTTTATAAGTTTTTGAGTACCTAATTTGTTATTTATATAGGCATTTGTACATCTAATTATTATAGAATTATTAATTTTTATTCTGTCAATAAATAAAAATATAACATATATTGGACCGTAGAATTCAACCTAATAACTACATGAGTATAATAATTTAACATATATTAGATTTTACTTTTTCATATAGAGATAAATAATTGAGTTCAAAAGAAATTAAAACTCTTTATAAAAGAGTCCAAAACAAGTTGAAAGTTAAATAAACGTAAAAAACATAAATTAGATGAAAGTATATTGGTTGGTATAATTGACTTTATTATAATAATTAAAGATAAAATTAAAAATCAAATTTTTTTTACAAATGCTGACATTTATAAATAGTATAGATAAATATAGATTAAAAGACTAAATATTTGCATAGAAAATTCTAAAGCCACCATAAATGTATAAAGTTTGACAATATCATAATCATTCATGGTAAGACGAAATACTTATAAATAGATAAAGAGTTTCATTTGCAAGAACCAAAAAACAAGCAATCTCGTCGGAATTTTTACTTTATTATTATTTTTTTCAATAATAACAAACACACACGCAATAGTTATGAAAAATTATTTTGTTATATTAATAAATTTTAATCCTTTTTCTTTATAATTTTAATTGATAACAAACATTATTATATTTTGGTCTATAAACTAAACTTCAATTAATGGAATTATATACAAAAAAATTTGAATGCAAAACAGAATTTGTATTTTTGCATCTCAAAAATAAGAAAAATATTTTAAACACATAATACTAATATTTGAATAATTATTTTTCCGTATCTATATTATATTGTCAACCCCTTTAGGCATTTGTACATCTAATTATTATAGAATTATTAATTTTTATTTTGTCAATAAATAAAAATATAACATATATTGGATTATAGAATTCAACCTAATAACTACATGTGTATAATAATTTAACATATATTAGATTTTACTTCTTCATATAGATATAAATAATTGAGTGCAAAAGAAATTAAGTCTTTAAAAAAGAGTCCAAAACAAGTTGAAAGTCAAATAAGTATAAAAAATATAAATTAGATGAAAGTATATTGGTTGGTATAATTGACTTTATTATAACAATTAAGGATAAAATTAAAAATTAATTTTTTTTTACAAATACTGACATTTATAAATAGTATAAATAAATATAGATTAAAAGACTAAATATTTGCATAAAAAATTCTAGAGCCACCCTATATATATAACGTTTGACAGCATCATAATCATTTATGGTAAGACGAAATACTTATAAATAGGTGAAGAGTTTCGTTTGCAAAAAGCAAAAAACAAGCAACTTCATCGAAGGTTTTACTTTATTATTATTTTTTTCAATAATAACAAACACACATGCAATAGTTACTATTCAAAATCCTACTAACATTCATCATATGAAAAATTATTTTGCTATATTAATAAATTTTAATCCATTTTCTTTATAATTTTATTTGATAACAGACTTTATTATATTTTGGTCTACAAATTAAACTTCAATTAATAGAATTATATACAAAAAAATTGAATGCAAAGCAAAACTTGTATTTTTGCATCTCAAAAATAAGAAAAATATTTTAAACACATAATATTAATATTTGAATAATTATTTTGCCATATCTATATTACATTGTCACGAGGTTTCATTTAATATTTTTGCCTAAGGCCAAATTTGAGTCGGGCCGCCCATGCTTCACCATGAATTCGATATGCTCTATTTTATAGGGAGTAGTGATATCTCTATCACACCATCGTCATTATCACGTGATGCACAATTAAATAATAAACTTACAAATCGATAAAGTAAATCTCCTTTTTTTTATATATATAGGGTAATTATTTTTTTTACATATATAGGGTAATTATAAAGTAGAATCTACTTATTTACATGTTAATTTATTATTTAAATAGTGATATCACATGATAATGATAACGTGATGAGATTGTTATATTCAATATTTTCTTGTATTTTACTTACCAACGAATTTGGGTTCTTTTGTTTTCAAATTCTGTCAATTTTGTTCAAGCTTTATTGTCCATCCATAAAATTATTGGGCTCTGCAAACAGGTTCAGGCCCGATTCACCGACATCCAACGTGAACGAATAAATTTAACCCTTGAAAACTAAATTTGATTGGAAAAAAGGAAGAAGGGTTTTGCACTTTGAAGGATGAAAGATTTTATGATTCTCATTTTATACTATTATAGATTAAATTTTTTATATTGTTTTCTTCATATATCAAAAGTATTTTAATGAGACTCTTTTATTAGCTTCTGTTATTTATTTTTTTTAAGTTAACTCATTGACATTGACGACAAAACTAATAAAAAGTCAATAAAATTGTCACATTACAACATTTTTTATGCATTGAAGGTACAATATAAATATTTTAATCTTTGAGAGTACAAAATAAAAATTTTAAATTCTTTCAAGGTACAAAGTGCAATTTACCCAAAAAAAAAAAAAAAAANAAATCCTACTAACATTCATCATATGAAAAATTATTTTGCTATATTAATAAATTTTAATCCATTTTCTTTATAATTTTATTTGATAACAGACTTTATTATATTTTGGTCTACAAATTAAACTTCAATTAATAGAATTATATACAAAAAAATTGAATGCAAAGCAAAACTTGTATTTTTGCATCTCAAAAATAAGAAAAATATTTTAAACACATAATATTAATATTTGAATAATTATTTTGCCATATCTATATTACATTGTCACGAGGTTTCATTTAATATTTTTGCCTAAGGCCAAATTTGAGTCGGGCCGCCCATGCTTCACCATGAATTCGATATGCTCTATTTTATAGGGAGTAGTGATATCTCTATCACACCATCGTCATTATCACGTGATGCACAATTAAATAATAAACTTACAAATCGATAAAGTAAATCTCCTTTTTTTTATATATATAGGGTAATTATTTTTTTTACATATATAGGGTAATTATAAAGTAGAATCTACTTATTTACATGTTAATTTATTATTTAAATAGTGATATCACATGATAATGATAACGTGATGAGATTGTTATATTCAATATTTTCTTGTATTTTACTTACCAACGAATTTGGGTTCTTTTGTTTTCAAATTCTGTCAATTTTGTTCAAGCTTTATTGTCCATCCATAAAATTATTGGGCTCTGCAAACAGGTTCAGGCCCGATTCACCGACATCCAACGTGAACGAATAAATTTAACCCTTGAAAACTAAATTTGATTGGAAAAAAGGAAGAAGGGTTTTGCACTTTGAAGGATGAAAGATTTTATGATTCTCATTTTATACTATTATAGATTAAATTTTTTATATTGTTTTCTTCATATATCAAAAGTATTTTAATGAGACTCTTTTATTAGCTTCTGTTATTTATTTTTTTTAAGTTAACTCATTGACATTGACGACAAAACTAATAAAAAGTCAATAAAATTGTCACATTACAACATTTTTTATGCATTGAAGGTACAATATAAATATTTTAATCTTTGAGAGTACAAAATAAAAATTTTAAATTCTTTCAAGGTACAAAGTGCAATTTACCCAAAAAAAAAAAAAAAAAACTGACATCTACGAATGATTTAACTCTTGATAATTAAATTTGATTAAAACCAACAAAATTTGAAATTAAGAGGATTGGGGAGAGCCCGGGTTTTAGCCCAGTTGACAATGAGGATACAAAGCCCATAAGTCAAGTAGGACCCAATTTGTAAGTAGAGGCTCAGAGCCACTACATGCAGGCCCAGTCTCACGAAACCACACCCATGACAGCCCATATCATTAATAGGATTTGGGAAGGCCCGGGTTTTAGCCAGGTTGAAAATGAGGATGCAAAGCCCATCAAGTGAAGTAGGACCCAATTTTTTTTTTTTGATTAAAAAAAAAAGTAGCACCCAATTTGTACGTAGAGGCTTAGAGCCACTACATGCAGGTCCAGTCTCACGAAACCACACCCATGACAGCCCATATCATTAAAAAAAATGTTGTTTTAAACTAATCATTTACAACCACTCAACGTGCGGGTCTACAGCTTGCAATGTATTAGGCTTCAACCTCAAAACCGCACATTTCGAATTGAACCCAGTTAGAAATTAGCCATGACAGATTCCGTAGATCAAAGTAGTATAATGTTCAAAGTAATAATAATATCACATCGTCGTTAACACATAATATCACTAATTAATTACACTATATAAACCGAATAAGCTTCACTAATCTAATGTGATAGTTATCGATGATTGTTGAATTAAGTGAAATTTACTTAGATTTTATTATTAATTAATAATAATGCACATCAATAATGATTGTCATATTGCATACAATTGAATATTATGTACATGAGTAATGCTACAGTTTTTGTAATTTAGGGACATAATTAGGAATTTAATTTTATATAGTCATTGAATTAATTGTGAATTTTAATATTAATGAAGATCATTTTTAGTCCAACAATTATAATTAATTAGGGTCCCATATCAAATAATCGAATTAAGTTTTTTATTTTTTAACAAAAAAAGGGGGGGGAGGAAGAGACGGCCAGTAGATAGTAACCCTTTAGAGGTGACCATGTGAGTCTTATTCAATGTGAAATATTTGGTTTGAACCATAACTATTAATTCGGAAGGATAGTTCATTACCATGATACCATCAAAATCAAGCAGTATACCGCGTTACTCCCGTAAATCAAACTTAATAGCCATATGAGAGTTAAAAATGACCCTAAATAAGTACGACTTACCACTAAACCACCAACTTTAATAATTATTCCAATTAAGTTCAAATATCATTTTGCCATCTCCTATTTTGGGAAAGACATTGAATTCATCCAATAAAGTTGATGCCAAACACAAAACATGCTTTTGAAGTCAATGGATAAGCCTAAACAAACACACAAAATAATCAATGGATAAGGCCCCACTCCATGAGCCTTAATCCAAGAGGTGGGGCATTTAGTATTTGCCCAAAGTCCTAATTGGGATGACCAAATTGCAGCCAGGCTGTGAAGGCGAGCAAATTCAATGCATTTTATCTGCTAATCAAGCAGCTGCCTAGCGCAAGTTGCGAGTGACAGCCTGCAAATGGCCAACAAAGCCAAGACCTTTTCGTGGTGATGCACGCAATTTTGTACAAATTGACCTTATTTTGGTAAATTCGTCCGACATCTCATGGCCAGAAATTAGGTTGTCATGTTGACATAAAGTGACATAAAGTATATGTAACGTGTACAATTTATTATCCTAAAATAATATTAAAAGATTAAATTTTTTTTTAAACTGTTCATTTTATAACGGCACAAATGAATAAACAAATCGGATACAAAATCAATAAACTAATCAAATACGAATGAAATTAATAAAAAAATACCTGACACGACTCGTTTATGTATTTGTTATATACAATTCATACACGACATAAATTTGATATAACACGATTCATTAATACGAATTAATAAACGAATCAAATATGATTAAAGTATTTTTCAACATGAACTCACAAAGACTCCAGACAAACTCACTTCGCCTAATACCATTGACATACTTAGGTTTATGTATACAATATCTCTCGATTGTATTATTTTGCATGATTTACAATTATACATACAAGTGACTGTGTAAAAGATTCATTTCTGTATAGACGCATTATACGAAAGTTTTGATAGCCAAGAAGGTGTAAATATTAGGTGTAATCATCCAAAAAAAAGAATAAAATAGGGTCCATTTTCTTTTATGAAGGTGATTATATATTTATTACATGGTTGGGTGGCTATGCGTTTTGGTGGGACTCACTTACTGATTTATTTATTTATAACTAATTATACTATGTTACAATGCTAATATAGTCTAACAATTACACTTAATATTTTTTACTCGAGAAGGATGATATGCTGAGTCAGCATCAAGACAATTATACAGTAAGTTTTGATTGTGAATAAAAGAGTAAATATTACCTTCCGAAAAAACAAAAAAGAGTAAATATTGGGCGAAAAGGTGAACATCTTACCATGGATGTAAAATGATGTCACTAATTAATTATAAAATAATAAATAAAATAAATAAAATTATTATTATAATATGACAATTATTAGATGAAATCTTGGATTTTTTGGAACTTCTTGTGAACTTTTATGAGAAGAAAGGCAGACGCGTTATTTCTGGGACTTTGACGATAACTATCCTTAATTAAATAAATAGATATATTACACAATTGATAGCAATAATAAGACGGTAACAATAACAACGAAATAATAATAGTAACAACAAGAAAATAACGATACATTATCAGTAACAACAGTTACTGTTATAATAACACGATTACATTAACAATAATATTCGTGTGGATGGGGTTTAAGGACTGTAACAACAAGATGGTAACGATAACAAAGACAAAGTAACAATAATATCTGTGTAAATAGAGTGTAAGGGACGATGGCTAGAAATGAAAATACTATAGAAAGTGGCCAGATTGGAGGATATAGTGGTGGTGTACTAGACAGTAATACGATCACAGTAATAGTCACAATCATTATCAAAATTCAACAAAACTAGATAGTAATATAAACTATATATCACATGATTACAGTAACAACCACAACTACTAATAGAATGATTCATAAGTTTGAACCAAAAAAATAAATAATTAATTTTCGCATTCATATAAAAAAAAATCCAATATCAATATATCAAAACAATCAAGTAAAAATGGAGATCTATAAAATATTTGCACAAAAAATAATAAAAACCTTAACTCATGCATTTAATCGAACATGCATAACATAAATTAAAAAATATCAATTTAGAACATTGTAACGAAAAACTATTAAAGTTCAACATAGTTTCTAATTTTAAAATATAAATATCGATTTTTTAACAGTAACACCACGACCCCAATTACAAAACAACTGTAATTTGCACAAATTCGACTAAATACATATAAAATTTATATATAGCCCCGCGAGAAGATACAAAGCCAAAACAGGCTAAGAAAGAATTCAAAAATACAAAAAGAAACGAAAAAGCAATAATGGATAAGAAAGGCAAAAAGGCAGCAATAGAAAATGACCCCATGGCCCAAACACTCTTTCCATCTCAGCCGAGAACGTCCAAGACAACTACAAACAGTACTGGTCTTCCTTCGCTGCCCAAAGAGATCTAAAAAACCGACTTTGTCACCGACGTCTACGAATAGGGATGGACGATGGGACTTTTCTGAAATATTCTATGATGAAGACACGTGTTCTCGGTATTTATCAAAACACTGTTACTAAGATCAAGTACTATCGGCGCATAAAGGTCCTCGCTCCCGAGGTACTCGTCATATAGGATCATGGCATTTCAGTACGAGTTACAACCAACACGTAACATCGGTCTGATATGGTACCTCGGTCGGTATACCTCCCTCGGTTCCGAGATGAGCCTTTCCTCGGTGCCGAGAGGTACCCCGTCTTGGACGCTTCCTCTACTCCAGGATAAGCTATTGACGTACAGGTCATTAGCCTAGGCTAGTCTAGACTATTCATTATGACCTCGTCTTACACAATTAGTGTCAGAACGTACTGGAATGCAGAGGCTACAACTAATGGGGGATGGACGCGTGGCGTATGATATCACATCGAAGACAGAGAAACCGCATGCCGTTGCTGACACGCGACTTGGGAAAGCAAACGATTAATTACACCATTCCCTTGATGAGACCGCATTCAATGCGGTAAGGCTCGGAAATGAAAGGCAATAAATGCTCCTAATACAGAGTATTTATTGCATCCTCCCCGAGAGGAGTACATTGTACCGTCGGCATCCTGATGACCCAGCATTGATTGCTCGGGACCCCGAACAGTTAAGAAGAGAAGACATTCCTCATCAGAATCAGTGCGCACACTGCCTGTACCTAATGATCACTTACTGACTACACTGACAGCAATCATGAGCTTTTGAGGTATAAATACTCCTTGCAAAAGGCAAGACGGGGATGCAACAAAAAACTCTTTACTACAATACACACTCAGTGTTTTCTCCTTCCTCTCTCTTTCTCAAAGACTGACTAAATCGTCGGAGGGGATATTCCAGAAAACACTCCGGCGCCCTTCTAACTTGTTCTTTTTTGTTCCAGGAACCTCTTTCAGCCTTACTGGATCGTTCTTCCGCTCCCCCAGGGTCTCCCGTTGCCGTTCCAGGTTACCACCGGACCTTGCAGGCTGTTCCAAGCAGCGTGGTTGGTCACTCAACTGGCTCACTCGAGTTTACCAAGAGAGAGATCTGTTCTCGTTTTTTATATTGTGCAGGATCTTGCACGCACAATGAATTTAGTATACACCAAGTAGAAGTTGTGTACAAATTTGAAGATTAAGAAAAAAAAGATTTGAAGTCGCACGACCTATAGTAGATGTGTGAATTCAACTTCGACTTAGAGAGAGAGAAAAAATTCCAATCTCGCCGGAGCTGCTTTGCATGAGAGAGAGAGAGAGGGGATGGTACAGTAGATGACATAATAAATAAATAAAAATATATATTAGACCTACTTATAAAAAAAGTGTATCTTTAATAGCCTAAAAACATTACGCCCGAATCTATTGAAAAAATTGAAGAAAGGATAATATGCTGAGTCAGCATCAGGACAACTAGATAAGCCATAGAATCTTCCCACCTTTATCCATACACGTATTTCACAATGCTTCAACCATCCCTCCCCACTCTCTCAATCTATATATCAACTCCACTCCACTCCGCATTTCTCTGCATAAAACCCTTAACTCAATAACACTTCTACTACCAAACACACATCATGGTTTGCGCATCGTACTCAGTCTCATCCAACATCGTAGGCCCAAAAATTTTCCACACATCGCCGCCGTGTTCCGCCAGATTCCGACCATCCCCAAATCGCGTCTCCGCCGCTTACGCCACCACCGCCGAGAGGACCAGCTCACACATTTCTTCACAAAAATCGCCGTACGAAGTTCTTGGGATCCAGATGGGCGCCACTTGTCAGGAGATCAAGTCTGCTTATCGGAGATTGGCTAGAATCGTACATCCCGACGTCGCATCTACCGGTTTGAAGGACACGTCAGCCGATGAGTTCATGAAGATTCACACTGCCTATGCCACTCTCTCTGATCCCGAGAAACGCGCCGTTTGCGATCGGACGTTGTTCAAGCGACAACGGCCGGTGAGTTCTACGTCTGCGATGTCTTATTCGGCTTCTGGATTTTCCGGGTATACTTGCCGGAATTGGGAGACGGACCAGTGTTTTTAGCGGAGTGTCGACTTAATTTTTTAGGAACACTTTATGGATCGAGCAAGTGAAAGAATGTACAAACAAATCGTTGGCGTGGAAACTGGGAAGCTGACTATGTATAATTGTGTACGTGACTTTCGGAGTCAAATTAAGATTCAAGGCTTTGACCGTTGCTGGAGTCCTGACCGGTGACTCGGTGCGAGTTAGTACTAGGTAGAGATCGGGATTCATATTACTTTTATAAAGTCTTGTACATAAACAACTTACAGTTCGTTTCAAATTCGAACCATCTATAATATTCATATTTCATTGGACGCTGTTTTCTTGTATATAACAAATAGTAAACAATAGTCAGCCGCTGGGATAGAAGTCATTACAAACCTGGGACACTCAGGAGTGAAAAACAAAAAAACAAAGCGATTTCAATGCTTAGGAATATGACTTGATATTGTTAATTAACTCAGTTAATCATCACAAGACTATAACTTCTCAATAATATAGTCTTGCTCTCTTAAATCAGCTAGCTGGGCAAGCTTCTCTCTGCATGTACAGAAGCTGGCCTTTTCAAAAGGATAGCCAATTGAAAACAGCCTCACCATCATACCAATGTCATCTAGATTCTAGAGTAAATCAGGGGGAAGAAGGTCTTCAACCAAAAAAAAAAAACGAAAGAAAACCTATCGTTGTAAGTTGACTATGAATAAAAAGGCAAAAATTGAATGTCTGAATAAATCAAGTTCCAAAAAATAGGCCTGAATGAAAGGTAAGATAAGAGAAAACAGAGCATGCTCTGCTCATTGTGGTGTTGGCTACATGAGACTTCAATGGGAATCAAATAGAGGAAACAGAGCATTAGAGTATGATAACAGAGCATTCTCTTGATGTCGCCTTTCAAAGTATGTGTGTTTGATGAAATCATCTCCTGTACTATGTGTATATTGTCATCTCAGGAGTATCCCAATAGCAGACTGAGACCTCTGTTTAAGACAGGGCTTATTGAGACACAAACAAAACACTTGGACAGCCTGGGGTTTTAATCGAGTTGAATTCGAGCCTAAATTGAACTGAAATTACACATAAACGAGTTGACTAGTTTAACTATTTACATATAAACGAGTTTTAAAAAATGTTCAAATTTTACTTGTTTAACAACCCTAATCCCACGCCAGTGTCACCTCACTATCTATAATTCCAATTTCTCTACTTGATGAAATGATATACAATTAATGTTTTGGGTCAAAAAATAAAAAAATTAAACAAATAGCATATTCGTACCTCCACCTTTTGGGTCGCCACTGCCACCACGACGTGTTGAATCAACCATTAAGTAAAAGTGTACTAGAGAGGAAATGAATTTCTTCCTTAGATATCAAAGGACTTTTAGTTCAATAATATTTATTATTTCGTGAAGATTTTATTTTATTGAGTTTATATCCTCTTCTTCCTCCCTTAAAAAAAATAATTCTTCCTTTGATAGTCCATCGGGCCATCAATAAGTTCAGACTGTTACATAACAGCCCATTAGCTTGAAGATGTGCACGTGTGATTAGGGCTCAATGAGGCTCTCTCATATACCATGTTGGTACACGGGCCGGCCACTTTTCCCGACTCAAGACAACTCAATAAAATTCAAGGAATAAAGTCTGATTTTATTGGGGTTAGTACAATGGGTATTCGGCTAAAGATCCTAGTCTGGCCCGTTTACCAATCATCAGTTCAGGGCGGGCCATTAACAAGTGGGCTGGGACAATTGCCAACAGCTACTATTTTTCAGGTTCATTTTGTAAACATAGATAGACACGGGCCGTTAGCTGAAGGGTTGAGCGTTCTGCCCACATCTAGGACCTATAATTGAATCGGATCTTAATTCGGATCCGATTAAACAAATATAAATTAATATTTTTATGGATAATTTGAATTTGAATTCAATATATTATATTTAATAAATTTAAATATACCAATAACCTATTCAAATTATATATTTATATTTGTATAAATTAAAGAAAAAATTAAGTTATTATTTGATAAAATTAAATCAAAATTTATTTTTATTTTTATGGGCCTAACCCGGCCCAGCCCATAGCTACCCTTGGTTGCCTTCTTGTTAAGAGAGAGAGAGACAACAAACGGACAGAGAGCGCATAGACGCGGAGAGGATGGTGGCTCAAGTAGTGAGGCCACTAATGCAATGGCCGAGATGGCATTACCAATGCTTGTCTCGTGCAACTTTCCATCATCTCCTCCCCCCACCCTCACTACTCTCCACCAACGACAGCTCTCGTCCTCTACTCTTTATACCATACCCTTCTTCTCATCGGAACGTTCATTTCCGATCACGCGGTCTCAGGTTACCCAACGCTCCGTTACCGTCCTATTCCACGGAGAGCGACAGCGACTCCGATGGCAATTCAAAGAAGAGCCGCAACCAGAAAAAGCGGGAAGCTCATCGCGCCGTCCGGTGGGGTATGGAGCTCGCTAATTTCTCTTCACCTCAAATCAAGCGTATTCTCAGGTAGCCCAAAGGTGCCCTTTTGGTGAAAAAATTGGAATATTTCATGAAATCTACGAACATCAGCATTCGAAAATGGCTGCATTGTTTGTTTGATGGATACTTTGGTTTGTTCTTGAGTGCAGAGTGGCGTCACTCGAGCAAGAAGTATTCGATGCGCTGATGCTAGCGAAGGTAATACTTGTATATTTTTTTTGTTGCACAAAAGTTATTTTTTTGGCGGGGTTGGGGAAGGACAATTGTTTGGTTCGTGAAGTTAAGCTGTTTGTTTGTTTGTCGCAGAGACTAGGTCGTGATGTTCGAGAAGGAAAGAGAAGGCAGTTTAGTTATATAGGTACAGGAATCGTAAGATTATGATAACAACACTCATTTCTGAAACAAACTTTCCAAAATTTTTGGTGCTTGTGTGTTTGAGTATACAGTAATCTCTCAGTGAATGTGTTGGAACTGTAAATGAGAGATTTTGAATGGAAGAAGCTTTTTATTCAACATTTCAACTCACAATACCCCCCATTTGCCTCACTTTGTGTCAAGATTCTGCAAAATTCTTCCTCAATTTTCTAGAATTCATTGGGGTTGACCGTTTAGTTGCAATATATTACCTTTATATGGGATTGGTAATGTTGGTGGCGCACATATACTGTATTTGTGCATTCAGGCCTTTGTTCCTGCAGTCGCATGACATACTAATTTGCACAGCATAGGACTTGTAATGTTTTTGCTGTATTCCATTCAAAGAAGAAATGGTTTAGGTTGATAACTTCAGTAAAATCCATTTGAGCACTCAGACCAATGTTTATACGGTGGATGCTTTACTAATTTACATAGCAAATGACTTCAAATGTTTTGCTGTATCACATCAAAGAAGAAACAATTAGATTGACAACTTTATTAAACTAATGGTCACTTGTACATAATTTGGGAGATTCTTATCCCTGTATGTATGGCCTGAGAGTTTCCATTCTAAGTTTGGAATAAGATGTTATGAGATTTCTAACAATTTTTTTTATGTGCATTATGTGGGCCAAATTCTTGTTAGGAAGACTGCTACGTGAAGTGGAGCCTGAATTGATGGATGGTTTAATTCAGGCAACAAAAGATGGTGACATGAATAAGTTCCAGGGTTTAGCTGGTTCAGCATCATGGGTTAGTGATGATGAAGAAGAGGAAGAAGAAACTATACATGAGGATGAAGAGGAGGTATGATATAAACTCTTGTTCATATTTCTGGGTTTCAATTGATAATTGTACAAGATATAGTGGTTGGTAATCTTTGACCTGTTTTGGTGATTGACATAACTTGAAGTAGTGGACTAACATTCTTGTTAATTTCTAAGAATAGAGTATTTAGTGGAAAATAAATGAAAAGGTACTAGAGTAGGCTATGGTTTTAGCTTTCCACTATCTTGCTTTGCTTTGCACGATAGTTATGAAGGAATTTAGCTATAAATTACAAAAACTCAAGGTCAAGTATAAGCACAATAAAATGATTTTGTCCTAGGGAGTGTGCAGACCTGACTAGATGTGTAGGTGTTTCTTGATTCCATATTACCTCCCTTGTGTTTTAGAGCTATATCACCATTTCGAATTGGGGAGTGAATTTTTGAGAACCTGAATGATCTAGTTTTGAGTTTTTTTTCATCATATCACGACAACTTTTCAGCAAACATGACACTACTTGTTGTGTCAGTTGTACTGAAGGATGTTCCGAGATTGGCAGTAAAGGAGAAAGGATATCCTTACCATATTGTTTATTTGTTTATGATATGATAAAACAATAGCAAAGTTCACATGGCGTCTTACTTGCTTCAGCATTGTTTGCAGGAGTCTCATGATTATATTCTAGCTACCAGATGGTTTGATGGTCTGATCAAGAAGGACAATGACATTACCAATGAAGTCTATTCAGTTCATAACGTCGAGTTTGATCGCCAGGTTAGTTCACTCAATTCTTGCAGATTGCAAATTCTATCTGTGTCATCTCAATTCATGAACCTGATTTATATTCACTCAGTTCATAATGATATCAATTTTTGTCCTGAATGTATACTGCAGAACTATCAACTTGTGATTTTTTGGGGTCTTGATTGTGAGCTCATAAGAATTGCCCCTAGTAGCTATACCTCCCCGTGATAATTGCTGCTGGGTTCAGCTCTTAGTGATAAGGATGACCAGAATTCTCCTTGTTCATACTGAAAGAAGGCTTGCATCAGTTGGTTACCTTCATAGGCCTGATATTACTTTAGGCCAGTCAAGTTGGCCTGGATAGAGGTGCAGTGAGTCTACCTGAGACTTGGTGAAGGGTTTAACCAACCCGACACCTGGCCGCTTGTTGCTGAATTAGTCAAAAGAAAGAAGTTATGCCTTCACTAACACCTGCGGGTTTTGGTGCAACGGTAAGCGGTTCGGTCCAACAAGCCAAAAGGGGCCAGAAATAGTTGTTTCAGGATACCAAAGTAATGAATGTCATCCAACTTGGCGCCTGTAATAATCCTAGGCTGGATAATTGGTGACAGGTTCAGCTATTGATCAGGGTAATCAAAATACTCCTATTGCATACTACACAAATGCCTGCACTTGCCCATAAGCTTGCAGGGTCTTTTGGCCAACTTTTTGGGGCTGATGCGGCTTAGCCCAGCCAATATAGGACAGAAAGAGGGGGTTTTAAAATATGCAGAGCAGTGAAAGTTATCTATCTCAATACAACAAAATAATTTTATTCTGCTCTATATATGATTAGATTGGCATAAATCTTGTGTTAAGCATATCATGGGCGCAATCTCAGCAGTTACCTTTGATTAATGGGCTTGGTGTCTTGGCATAGGCTCAAGTTCAGTCCTTTGCATGAGTTATTGCGCTTCAGTAAGTCAATTTATGTCTGATGGCTGTTGCTAATATACTTTCTCTGTATACTTGCCTTCCTCAAAATTTTGTTGACAACCGCGTTCTAGTGTATGTGTTAAGCATATATGGGTTTCTACAAGAAAAATGAAGCTGAAAACCTCCATGTTGAATATTACAAGCTGCACAGTTCTGTTATAGATACATATCCCCATGTAACAAAGCTAGTCTTAGCTTTGTTTTCCAATCTACCTGATGCTGTGTCCACAATGGGGATATTTAACCAGTCTGGTACATTAAATTCATTTGTACATTATATAATGATTTCAGTCATACTAGGTTGCCTGGTCCGCTACACTTTGTGACAATGTGAGTTTATGCACTGTTTAAGTGCATCCTTTTTAAATAATGACTTGTGTGCATGTCTCTTCTCTTGTTTTATCTTATGTTGGTTTCCTTAACAGGAATTGCGCGGACTTGTCCGGAAAGTACACAATATTGAAGAGCGTTGGGCCAATGCGGAGGAAAACAAAGGAGAAGTGGATGTGGCACTTATGGGAGCCAAGAGGTCTCTCTCTCGTTTCCTTCGAGGCCTTGCCAAGCAGCTGCCAACTGAATAGATTCTCAGTTTTGGGCATTTATTATTCTTTTGCAGCATCAGGTAGTTCTATTAACTTATAAACTGGGAATTTTGGTGGTTCGGGAAAGCGATGCCTCCTTTTTCATGCTTTTTGGTTGAGGCAAATTTAATCAATTCTTATGCCTTTTTTATCTCACTCGACATACTTCAGTGCTCCCACAAAAACTCCCTCTTCGCCAATTTTTCTGCTGAAAAACACCAACCTAGCCTTGCAATGCTTTAAGTTAGATGATTTGCATGAACTATCTGGCAAGTTTCATGCAAATACTTTCGTGTAGAACACTGCAACTGAACCGGATTCCCAGTTGCAACGGTGAACCTGCAACACCATGTTGGCATTTGGAAATCATATACTATAAGCTGATGGATGACCACAAGATAAGAACCTATTTTGTCTTGGCTCTTAAAAAATTCAACCTCTTATCTCAATGATGATGCTTAATTTTTAATATGGCTTCCTTTTTGCATCAGCTGATGTGATTTATAATTGAAGCATTCACACCTTTATTACTTTGAGAATATTATCTTTTTGGGTGGATTGTTGAATACAGAGTATATGATGTTATGTGTTTCAGATACATTTAATCAGCTGAAGTTTTCTGTGTTGAGAATTGTGGCGACTGATATAATATTCTGTAATAATTGAAGCTCTCATGATGTGAACGGGAGCTTTGAGAGTGTATCTCCTAGTGTCGAAGCACTAAGCTCAATTCTTAGTAATTGTTGTTGCAATTGTCTTGCCATTAAATAAGTACAGAATTTTGTTTTCACGGGAGAATACTTTTTTGCCCAAGATGATGACTTTCTTTCTACTGATATGGACACTTACATTGTGACATTTTATTTTGTTTAAGCTTTGCAATGTTCCTCATTTAGCAGGATTGATTCATGTTTTTTTGATCCCCTAGGATTTCAATTTGCTATGGAATGATGTTGCTGTCGGAAACACAAGTGGAACATGGTCGGCCATCTGTAAAAACGTTAATTAGCAATGTCATTTTCTTGTTAACCAAGAGGCCAGCTGTTGTTAGACACCTCTCTCTTTCAAGATTTTATGATGGCGGCGCCACGCTTTATGACAAAAATCTTATTAATATCTTTTGGTGGGTCCTCCACAATATGGGCTTGATTTGGATCGAGTTTAGACTGTATCCCCAATGCATGTAGTCGCTCGCAACTAAAGCATTTTTTGAATTCTATTTTGCATCCTCAAACATTTAAGAATTTTTATTTTATACCCTCAAAAATTAATTTTTTTACATTACATCTTCAATGTATTAAAATTATTGCAATGTAGCCATTTCATTAGTTTTTATTACTCTTTTTGTCAACGTAAATGGGGGTGAGTTTTGACGGAATAAACAACAGAAATGTCACATTGTAACATTTTTAATACATTGAGGATGAAATGTAAACAATCTCATCTCTGAGAATATAAAGTGAAAAAACTTAAATCTTTCGAGGTTCACAGTGATTCTTCCCTTTTTTTTTCATATACTACCAAGTCTTACTCGAGAATTAAAAATTTCTACATATTTTGAGTTAAATAATAGAAAAATGTTGTACAATTCAAATTTAAATTCCAAATAACATCACAAATGAACGAGAGCTATTAGATGAGTGAGTTCTGTCAACTTTTTTAAATAGATCTCATTGATCTAATGGTCCTTATTTGAGATCTCAAATTTAGGTTGCATAACATTATTCTAAATAATGAGTTGGTCCATCTAAAATACACGCTGCATCAATTGCCATTTCGCTCACTTATTGCTGACTTCAACAGTGCCTAATTATTCTGCTGTATTACCGATATTGATTGATATTTTTACTAACCCATCTTCAATATGTTGACCCACCCACTTGGGGTAATGGAGTCCCATTGTGTGGGACAAAGGGATAAAGATAAGCTCATGATATGCATTGAATGACGCTAACATTCGCTGTCCTTTGTTGAGCATATTCCTCCGTCAGCCCAAGGATCTCCCCTTAACAATGCGCAGGAAGTCCCCAACGGTTGAGAACAACTGTTACACTTACCCACACATGTTGTTGCTATGAGACGTTGGATTCGTGAAATTTAGAACCCAAGTCATGAACCTGGAAGAGTTGTTCGTACCAACTAGGTTAGTTGTGTTGCTCTCCAGTCTCTGCATAGATCTATTCTTGGGGAGTTGGATTTTTTCCTGATAGGTTAGGCATTAAGCACTATTGTTTGCCAGGCCTACAAGAAAAGTACCACTACAAATCAGTATGGCCTGGACTCTAATGAGCTTTTCATTGCTTGTGTCTTTGTTTAAGCCGGTTAGAGTTAGGTGCTACGTAACTTGTCCTCTGAGTCTCAGCCTTGTCGGTAGCTCTTGGACAGGAATAATTAGTGTTTTCAGAGCATTACTTGTAGTTAGTTCGTCTACCTTATGGTTCAGACTTCAGAGGATTACAACCAACCTGATGCAGCATTCTGAATGATTTTGATTAAAAATGGGTGTGGATGTTATTGTATTGCTTAATATTGATATTTTTTTAAATATATATAATTTTTGAGTGAAATATAATTGTCAAAAAAACTAGAAAAATGTTTGATTACTATTTTCAAATATTGATATATGTGTGTGCATTATTTATACACGCTATAATAATAGGAAAAAATAATACGAATAAGAAAAATTAAAAATAATTATCCAAAAATACTTATCTACACATTGGCAGGAGCTTCATATATTTTTTTCACTCGGCATAAGAGTCAAACGAATGAAATACGAATTGGTTACGAAATTGACCCTTCTTAGAAAGGATGATATCTTTTACAAAACGTGTCTTCAAAACTCTTGCATTTGCCAACTAAAAAGTTGGACAAGTAAGACTCTTTCAACTCCAGCTAGCTTAGCTTAAATAGTAATTGAAAAAAATTATAAATTTAGATGTTTTGAATTTAAATTTTTATAATTTCTTAGGATCAGATGTCGATATCTTATTTTTGATCGGATCAAGAAGGTGATTAGTCGATGTTGGCATAAGTTAGTTTGGACATTCCGACCATTGAATAAAAAAAAAGTTAAGACTTTCTATCAAAATGTGGCTGCCACCGGCATTTGGACCGTCGGATAGTGTACACGAATCCCTCACATGGGTCTTTTCCTAGTATAGGCCAAGCCAAAATTGGACAGTGGTTTTACATATTAGATTTTTGGGAAATTTGGAGGCCAGTCCTTCTATGTGAACTTGTTTGTAAATAAGTCTAGTAAGGAAACTTATTGGAGTCTAAGTCTGTGTTAAAACTTATATGTAGATACTTAAGTCCATTTTTTTTTTAAATCTTAATATTATCTCTAAAGATGTTAGTTTTGTCTAATTATAGAAAGTTTAATAGGTTAGATCTTTAAAGTATATATAAAAACCTTAATTTGAGTTATATATAGAAATCATTTTTCATTCAAAATCCTAATAATTAAATGAAGAATATATGAAATGTATATACTTTGCTAGCTATTTATAGAAATTTAATTGATGAATTAATTCAGATCACAAGTTTTCCTTATTAATTCAAATTCGAATTTGAATTCTTAATCAATTTTAGTATGTTATACTTTTGAATAACAAGTTTTGTGTTTGGCAGGGGGTTTGAAGGTGATAGAAACAGTTACGAGACTCTGTGTTACTAATGATGTTACTGTCAAGGTTACTATATAATGATCATTACATACAGTAATCAATCGTGCAACAATATTACAAATTCACTTGATAATGAATAATTACAAAGGATTTTAACATATCAATTTCACACACAACACAATTTTAGCATTCTAAAATTGAATGGTTATGTTAGTTTGAACATTTTTTAACATGCTACTGTTTGAGTTACTGTTGCACTTACAAATTGGACAAAATTTCCTTTGTTTTTCAAACATTCCATTACAAACAAATTCCCAAACTTACATCAAGATATCAATTTAATATCAAGGTGTAACATCCAAACCACAATTCTACATGTTTGAATACTCCATTTAAACTAAGTACCAATTAGTAAACAATTACAACCAATTTCTAATCGAGCTTACAAGTAGCTAAAGAATGAATAGCTTTACAACATCACCAATTTTTATTTTTTTGGTATATTTTTTTCAATCTTGATCTTGTCTTGTAGTCTTCAACAGTCCATGCATTCCTATGGTTTATGAATTTAGTCACCATATGTATTCGTAGAGCATTAAGTTGTACTGATTTTAATTTCTTTTCTATTTCCTGTAATTGTCATCAACCTGTAGCACAACGTTGTAATATCAATATGAATATATTGAACAGTTATAATATCAATATCTTACACAAACATATAGTATAATGATACAAAATAGTAACACACAACATATGGTAACATACACAATAGTAGCATACATAATATAGTAACATGATACCAAACATAATGAATATAAACCAATTCTCAAAAATTTTGTGCAAAAATAACATTAACAGTTGTACCAAATTACATGATGTAAATATAGTAACATCAGGTTAATAACATCAAAACACACACAATTCAATAACATCATTTTTCAATACAAAATTCCATTGCAAATTCATTGTGTTCCTTTTTTACATTTAAAATTAAACAACAACCCCTAAACTCTTCATAAACAACATATGGTGCATTAAAAGTAAAAATCAAAAATGGAGTTGATCAGTAACATGTCTATAGTAATATCAATTTGTCAGTACCATTCACAGTACCCAAAGCACAAGCATACATTGAAAATATGAATTCAATTTTTCAGTTATCACACAGTAACATAAAAAGGTTCAAAGTACTCTTGAACCAATGATATTTGAATTTCTTGAACAACGAAGAAAGTAACAAAAAATTTATACATGTAATTATATAATAGACTTTTAATTCAGTAATTATATTTTTCATTATACAATTGTTTCCATTGGAAATCCATTGAGTCCCCAAGTTACAATTTTTGGAATGTAAATAACAGTGTTCAAAAGTAACTTGAACATTTTTTTGAGGAAATTTGTGATATTTTCCTTTTCGTAACCAACGGATTGTGCATTAAACAAATGTTGTGATCAGTAACACATGTGCAGTAACATCATTTTCATAGTAACATCGACAATACTTAAGCATATCAATCCATTGAAATTAAGAAATCAATTTTTCATGTTAAGACAGAGTAACATGATATATTTCATGTTACTTTGAAACTATAGTTTTTGAATGTCTTGAACGACGCATAAAACAACAAAAAAATGTTCACATGTAAATACATAACACATTAAATTAGTAACACTAACATGAATAATTTCATCCAAAGGCTATATTGTATTCACAGTATTATCAAATTTCAAATGGTTATAGTAAACATACAATTCTAAAATTGAAAATTTAAAAAATTCTCAATTGTAGCTCACTATCAATGCTTGAATTAGGACACCCAACACCGATCAATAACATCAAAATATTTAAATTAGGAGATAAATTTATTCAACTCCTCACATAGTAACCTCATATATTTCACAAAAATATAACCAACGAATTTTAACTGTCAAACACATCAAAAAAAATGACAAAAACAAAATACATAACACTTTTATTATAGTAACAATCCATCTTAATTTTAATGTTATTAATTCAAAAATAAAAAAAAAAAAAAATCCAAATGATAATAAGAACGACACATCAGGCAATGGGTTTCCTAATACCCAAAACTATACATTAACATTAATCTAAAATCACATACCTTTCAATCTTTTTATGAATCTCAAAGATTGTTGATGATGATTTGAATGCAGAGACAACAACAATAACTTCTTCAATGGAGTCCAGATTAAACTTTGAAGAGTATATTCGGATTTTGATCTTATGGTATGTAACTTTTTTGAAATTTGAATAGGATTGGTTTGGGTAATGACAGTTACTGGTTTTCAGGGAAGAAATTTATGGAAGATTTGATGAATATTGCCGAATTTCAAGGCTTGAAAGAAAAGGAAATTTTGGTTTACAGTGAAAGATTTATAGGGTTTTACCATCTGAAAAAGAGACGGCAAATTGGATGACGTTTATGTTTTTCTAAAAAATAAGGGTACAATAGTAAACTTGTCAAAAAATGGATTTATAACCAAATAAGTTTCTTTGCCGAACTTATTTCCAAACAAGCCTATCTAGGAGGACTCACTCCTAATTTTCACTAGATTTTTTTGCGATTTGGATTTAGCTACAAATAAGAGTATAAGGAAGGAGTAAAATTGTTTTACTTAAAAAAATTCTATTTAATTTATTGATTTAATTATGTGTTAAGAATTTTTCTTTTCTTTTCCTTTTTTGCCGAACCACTGCTAAAAGTTGTTATTAAAACTTAGAATAATGTTATTGAATTATGTCAATGGTTATGTCCCCCCCCCAAAAAAAAAAAAAATAAATAAATAAATAAATAAATATATATATATATATATA
>CAUOFW020007279.1:1407570-1441408 GCA_963454935.2 Ilex paraguariensis | reverse complement strand
GGGGAAGAGAGAGAAAGATTCATTGTTGGGTGTAAGAAATACTATATGATACCTGTAACCATTGCATTTGGTGTCCAGTGGAGAATTTAATTATCAATTTTGGTTCTTTCTTTGGTGTTTCTGTGGCTATAAATGGAGTATTTATACATCAAAAGAATAAAGCAACTCACTAGGCATTAAAGAATTGAAGAACTGATTGGGTATTGCTCAAAAAAAAAAAAAAAGTACTGATTGGGTGGATCATATAAAAAAAGCTAAGGATGAATTGCACTTTGAACCCTAAAAGATTTCACAATTTTTATTTTTCACTCTTATAGATTAAATTTCTCACATTGTACCTTAATTATCAAAAAGTGTTGTAAGGTAGCCTCTCTGTTAGCTTTTCGGTAATTATTTCGTCAGTGTCAATAGGTTGGTTTTTAATGAAAAGTTAACAGAAGGTTCACATTTTAACAATTTTGATACATTCATGGTGTAATGTTAGAAATTTAATATTTGAGAGTGTAAAGTAAAAATTTTAAAATCTTTCAAGGTGTAAAGTGCAAAAAACCCTAAAACAAAAGACTGAATGGGAACGTGGATGGTAATGCTGGCACTTAATTACAATCTAGCAACAACTTGTTGCCTCGTGGGATTTCATTATCGGGAGTCATGGTGGCATGTTCAGGTTTTTTTTTTTTTTTTTTTAAATGGTGATATAGACTTGCTTTATAAGTGCTTTGCTTGCATAGGTGAGCATAAATAATCTCAAATGACAGTTGACCAACTGCTAGTTTTGCCTATATGATTTCATCAGTACTACTGCAATTTTGTTTATTTTTAGTTCCATGTGATATGTTTGGTTCATATATGATCATTTTATTTTTTATTTTTTTGGTTTAATAGTTAAGGGTGATTGGACCAGTTTATACGCATCTCGATTAATCTCTTTCCTGATCCGCCGAAAACAGACCATTCACGCCAAAATTAGAGTATTCATGCGGAATAAAATCTTAATGACCTGACTCTATTACCACTCGAACTACCCTTGGAAGTTTATGTAATCTGCAAGGAGATATGAGTGGTGTCTAAGAAAAAGCATCACATGTATAGATGTTACTCAACACCAACCCAACCGAAAAACCTGTTAATGCCATTGGCTGGGGCCAAAAGAAAATGACATTTCCTGTGAGCCTGTATGAATCTATGTTTGTCAAACTTAATGACTTGTAAATTTGTAATTGATGACCACTGAGGTAAAGTTGGTAACATGCCGATGGAAACTTTTTACTAGTTTTGGTTTGTTTGGTTTGAGTAAACGATGTCAAATAAATTTTAATCGTGAGCAAGTTCTCTGGTCTGGCAATGGATAAAGAAATTCGACCAACCCACATGATACCAAAAGGATAGAGACCCCCAACTGAACCAAATGCAGTTGACCAACTCATAGGGGTGTGCAGTGATATTTCAAAACTCAAAAGGGGTGTCAGTGAAATATAACCAAAATTCTGTGTAAAAATGTCAAAAGCCCAATACTTATTATACACAACATTGGACTAGTCCTTGTATGGTCCATGGTTTCTTCATCCTTTGGACGAAGCCCAAAAGTGACCTGGCCTTGGGAGTTATAGAGAGTAAGCTTTCCTAGAAGCCCAATAAAAAGAGTAAAAGAGATCCAAATTACTACCAAAATCGACTTGAGTTATTTGAGCTCGCTCGCATGACTCAGGCTTGATTTGTTTTTTTAATAAAACAAGTTTGAATAATTTTTTAGATTGGTTTAAAAAAACAAGCTATCAGGGCTTGGCCTGAGTTCAAACTTACATAACTCGACTTATTTATATGTAAAATAATCAAGTTATTATATATATATTTGAAGCGGATTTGACTCGATTCAGAATCGATTTGTTTTATAAATGAGCCGAGTTTGAACAAAGTTTTAAACTCGTTTAGAAAAATGATTTTGACAGACTCGATTTGAATTCACAAAACTCGCTTAATTATCAGTTCTATAATATTGAGACAATATAAAAATAAAAAAGAGACCAATAATATGATATCAACATCCTGAGTAAATTAAGAGTAATATTATTGAGACTTTAAAAATTGATTTTTTTTGTTTTGTTTTAATGATGTTGCAATAATGTGGTACAATAATATTGTTGGAACTGTAACTCTTAAACTTTTTTATTGAGATTCCATCATTTTTTTCTTTTACTTTTTTACTTGAATTAGATTTTATCGCTTGATACGTCTATATAATAAAGTAGATTATAATTTAAATTTTAAAAGATAAACAAAATGACTTTTGTTTTTTGCGGTTCAAATTGTTTAAAATTTTACTTCAAAGTTAATCTGACGGCTAATATTAACAACTCAAATTTAATAGAAAAAATAAGTCTACAAATGTGTGTTTGAGTGATTTTTTAAAAGTACTTTTAGAAATTATTTCTCATAAATATTTTTTTTTAAAATAGTATTTGAGACCACTCCACCATTACTATTGTTGCAGCCAATACCACTACCACCGCCACCGCCACCCTTATTACCATCGCCGCCACCATCACTGTCGCCGCCACCCCCACCACCGCCATCGCCACCGCTGCCACCACAATTACCACCGTCGTTGTTACCACCACCACCACCATCGCCGTCGTCACCCACCACAACCATCACCGTCTCCTACTACTACCATTGCCCCCCACCACCTCTCACTCCCACTACAACTGATGCTTAAATTCATTTATCACTTTTTTATATTTGTGATTTAATTTTGAATATGAATACAAATATGTTTATTGTTTATAATTTTTTATTATTCTGTGCCTTCAGACACAGATAATAACTAGTTATTATCAACCTAACATTTTTAGTTAGGGAAAGACCAAAGCCGTTATCAATCTTTTCAGTTAGTAACATAGCATTGTCTTAACCATGCATTTTCTAGCTCATGACTTCAAATTTCGAAAACACCTTACACATATGTCTCAAATTTTATGTGTTTAAAAAGTTGGTAAGACACGAAAACTTAGCTAATAAGATAGTAATAGAGAAAGATGTTCTTTTTACTAATGTATCTGATAAAAAATTTCATCAAATGGCACTTAACAAACAGTAATGGATAATACGTAAGGAAAACAAAAATAAAAAAAGACTTGGACGTTAGAAAGATGAATCCTCCCTCTCCAACTTTCTTTGTCATCGCTATGGATGCCATGTAACCTCCACCTTACAAGTCTCTTTTTTGACCTCTTCTCATAGTAATAGGCTCGTGCATGCTATATAAAGGAAACTTTTACTTTGGAGCAATGCTCCTTGGATACCATTTGCTGACTCTATTTGCGATTCTATCGATCAATTGTTGTGATCGATATAATCAACAAATGGAATTCAAATAGCATTCCTCTTTACTTTGCGACTATGACCTTCAGTGACTACGTAAGTGGACTCGATGACAATGCAAATACTGATGTGACTTGGTCGCTAGCTGTTCCTATTAGAATTTAAAAATCAACCCTCAAGAGGTAGCTTTTGGGAGGATGACAACTCTCATAAAGAAAGAGAAATAGATTTAATTGAAAAAAGTAATCAAAAGAGAAATCATTATCCATTTGGATCTTTACACGACATATAACATCATCTAATAGATGATGTGGTTCTTGTTTGATTTGATCGAATTTTAAAAAAGTCTTTTTAAACATTTAAAATAGTAAAGTTTTATCTTCTTTTGAATACATTGTGATATGAATCCATGTGTAGAACTTTTCCTATAAAATTGGTCGGCTTACGAAGAAAGGGTTTTAAAAATTAACATCTAAGAGCATTTACAACCATGATTCAAATTTAGATTCAAATTTGAGTTGGTATAGAATACTGTAATAGGCAAACTCAAATATCTATTCAAATCTTTTAAAAAATTTCCTTATTGTCTCAAAACTCATTTTTAATGTCATTCAAATCATGATATTTGATAAAATAAATAAAACTTTCATATTTCTCCACAAATGAGTAGTTCAAAAAAAAAAAATGAATATGTATACAACACTATATGAAAATAAAGAAACCACCCCAGAATTCTAACATTATTCTAATCCCTTATCATTTTTTATAAATCCAGATAAACAAAAAGAAAAAGAAAAAGAAAAAGAAAAAAAATATAACTATTTTGACATGGACTTAGTTTGGAGAACACAAAAACATGTTTTTAACAAAAATTGAAGATTGAAGAAATAAAATGACAAACTTTTTAAATTTGTAGGTAACGAAAACATAAAATTTTAGAAAGAATTGATGAACTGAAATTATATTACTGATAGTGTTTAACTCGAAAAAATAAAACAAAAATTTGATGGGTAGATTTAGGGTTTATATAGTATGAAAGATATTAACGGGTATTTGGTCCAATAGTACTCCTTACCTTATAAATGTTTTGTATATATATAGTATGAAAGATAGGAGAGATTAAAGTTTTGAAAAATACATGAAATCAAGAAAATGGAAGATGAAAAAGAAAAAACTTACCTACATGCCTTAAAATGATTTGTGAAAATTTCGATGGTGGTCAACGATGAAAGCAGCGTAGTAGAAAGAGACAGAGAACAAGTCGTTGAAAATTTTTGTTAGGTTTGAATAGATTAAAAAGTTATCGTTAGAAATTTGATATAGAATTTGAATCTGCTTCAATTTAGATCTAGAATAAGTTTTACCTTGATTTAGTATAAGTTTGAATCCAATGATGGAGAAATTTTTTTGACCATTTTGACTAAAATTTAAATTTGAGTTTACATTTAAGTCAATGTTGGAGATGCTTTAACTCATACTTAATTGAGTTGAATTTGAATAATTTTTTAGGTTCCTTTAAAAAAATAAGCTCGCTAGACTTAGGCTCAAGTTTGAAAAGTTGGACCCGATTAATACCTTTACGTGAAACTTATTAATTCAACACCTCTCCCTAGCGAGTAACGGGTGTAACCCTTAACCACGTCAATATTATCACGTGGTATAACCGTCTAATAATAACTGATCAACAATAAGACAAAATCGTTTACACTTCTTCAAATAACCACTCTGACATGTAAGATAGTAATCACCACATATTTAAGAAATAGAGTTCATTTATCCACTTGTTTGTTAATTATTAAACGATTACACCACACGAAAATGATAAACTAATATAACATTAAACCCAATATTTACTCTCCGTCGCGACAAAAGAAAAAAAAAAAAAAAAAAAAAAACAAGGAGGGGGTGGTTGTGATTGGCTTCCACATCACATGCATATTCTCAAAGCAGAATTCAAAAGTTTCTGCAGATTGAATCTTCTACACATAATCGAAGCAGTGTGGCATTGTCTTTCTGTGTGTACACACCTCCTTTGCACGTCATAAGGCGGCGTTTTCCGACATGATGGTACCCTAAGATTTGCAGGGTCAAACACTCAACTTTAAAGAACTACAATGTAGATCTACTTGCAGCAACATCTAATGTGTGCTTGCTCGATCTGTACAGCTTGCCTTTTCTTCTATCTTATGCTGAAACATTCTGCTTTCTAAATAAAGCTTTCCACTTTATATGTTTTACTCTGAATTCTAATCAGTCAGCCGATGCAAGAGGTTTTTGGTAGATACATTGGATTTTTGTTGATAGAAAAACAATGCATAAGTGACAAAGAAGGGAAGAGAGATTGGTTGTTTAGACGAACTATATTCAAGTTTCTTGTGTAATTTTAAATTCTTATTGAAATGCAAACTTGGAGTTTTTCTTCGATTCTACTTGAACTTTGAGATTTACGCGCTTGGGAGACATAAACACAACTCTACTCGCCGGAGATAATTCAAAGATTTATAAATGTCACAATAATTGAATTGCTAAAAAAAATTATATATATATATATATATATATATATATATATATATTATACTATTTATAAATGTCAGTATCTGCAAAAAAATTTTAATTTCCTATTTTATACTTAATTATTATAATAAATTCAATTATACCTACTTATATACTTTCATCTAATTTTTATTTTTTATTCTTGTTTGAATTTTAACTTATTTTAAACTGTTTTATAAAGACTTCTAGATTCTTTTAAATTCATTTATTAATAGTCTACTTATATACAATCTTCTAAATCTATATGAATAAGTATAGTCATGTACATATTAAATTATTATATACATGTAATTATTAGATTAAATTTCATAGTCAAATATATGTTATATTTTATTTTTTTAGTATATAATAATATTATAAATGATCTAATCAATCTATTTAATAAAGTAAAAATTAATAATCATATAATATAATTAGTTGTGCAAATGCCTAAAACAAATGACAGATTAAGTACTCAAAGACTTATAAAATAAAATAATAATTAAATTTAAAAATAATTTAAATACAGATTAATTATTTGACATCAAATTTATTATTTTATTTTATTAACACATAATTCATCATTTTTAAAAAAAATATTATTTAAATTTATTTACGTACAACACATGTCATGCGTTGCTAATTCTAATAAATATTAAAACCCATAATTAAATCAATGAGAGTAATTAAAAATCAATAAATCATGTCTGCATGTTAGATCTAAATAGCATTGTTCAAACACAAAAAATAAGCATGTGTCAGAAGTGGGATTTGAACCCACGCCCTCTCTCGAAGACCAGAACTTGAGTCTGGCGCCTTAGACCACTCGGCCATCCTGACTTTGAGTGCTGATTTTTTTATTTTATTATACTAATACTATGTTTATCCAGTTGCAAATTGTCGATGAGTGTCCCTTTTCAAGTGCATTCCACTTCATCATGGACAAAATGACGTGGAGATGCATCTGTATGTTCCCTTTAAAATTAAAGCAACAGGAGTTTCTCCTCTTTTCTATAGAGTTAAACTTGAATGAATTATAGACTCCGACATCAAATATTCGATTCTAATTGATATTTGTGATTTATAGATGATTGCAGACATCTGAAATTTATTCTCGCAAGGATGAGTCTAAAGTAATTTTACCCTGAAGAAGTTGTTACTCGATAACATAAAAAAAAAAAAAACCATATATCACATGTTGGATTTAATCCGAAGGTATCTAGCTACAGAAACTGAATTAATTAACATATCTGGCAGGATTTACGTAGTTGTTGTTAAACTTTTTCACCAAATGGACGGCTGATAAGCCTTAAAGATCCCTCCTTTTTTTGAGCCGACTTGGGTGCGTGGTTCTAATCTTATGAACCATTTTGCTCTCTTTGGTATCCAATTCGGTCATAAAGATGTCGAGACCATAGAAATGTAGGATAGCTACATGGTATATAAGAATGGAAAAGCCTAGATTCTTTAACATAGTTTTTTTTTTTTTCTCAAAACCGTTAATTAGGTGGAATTATTTAATGTTCACCTCGGTTTTAATGGTAACAGTATTTACTTACATCATTATGTCAATAAATTAACTCAATATGAGAGTCTTGTATTGTGGAATGTATTTGAGTCATAACTACTAACTTGAAAGAACAGTCTATCAAACAGTAAATCGTGATCAAAAAAGTAGTTCTAACTTCAATATCATTCAAACATTTATAAAGTCAATCCTCTTGTGATAAATAATTAATTAGAATCCCTTCCACATGGATGTTCTCGGTTCATTACTTTCATTGGCCGGCAAAAAACAAAAATGTCTACTCCAAGTAAAACGTTTCTAAACTCCTTTAACATTGCAAATGTACTTATATTCCTAATAGGTTCATATGACATGTAATAACCTACATACATTTTTCATTGGAAAAACTTAATCTGAATAAGGTTTTTTTTTCCCCTTATATAGCAATTTGATGTAGCTTACTCCTAAGGAAGAAAGACATGTGAGGCACTAAACGAAATGTGGGATCAAATTCAGATGTTTAAAATGGTAAGAATTTCATCTTGTGGAGTTTCAGGAATCTTAATCACCTGATGGTTCATAATGAAAATTATTTGTAAATAATATCTAATATACCTTACATTTCGTATATAATGGTGCACAAAATAGGCTTGTACACAATTAACAGTCGAGTGTATGATTCAAGATAAATAATGAAACAATCAATAAAACAATTAATAACAACAGATAAAAATTAGATCAACGGGTAGATGTATAGTAATTCGGTCAAGATGACGTACTCGACTTTCGAGGGAGGTGACGGTGGTGGTTAGAGAACTCTATTGATAAAATAGAAGGTGGGAGAGAGAGAGAGACAGAGTAAGGGTAAGCTATAGCACTACAACAAAAATTATTTTTTGCGACGAATTTTAATTTGTTGCAAAAAAGTATACTATCCGCGACGTTATAATATTTTTGTCGCCAAAAGTATTTTTTTGGGAATTTTTTTGCGACGTTTTTTAAAATTGTCGCGAAAAGGTGATTCGATTCAAATTGTTTTTGGCGCGAGAAATGGCGAAAAATTAAGATTTTTTACGACAAAAAAGTATTGACTTAAAATGTTTTTTTGCGACGTTTGAAAAACGTCGCGGAAGATAAATTTTCATTATTAAAGTTAAATGAAATAATAATGTCAATTGACGACATTTTTTTTAATTCGTCACAAAATATAAATTTATTAATTTTAAATTAAACTTAAAATATTTTTTCCGACGTTTTTCAAAAACGTTGCGGAGGATAAATTTTCATTATTAAAGTTAAATGAAATAATAATGTCAATTTGCGACGTTTTTAAAAATTTGTCGCAGAATGTAAATTTATTAATTTTAAATTAAACTTAAAATGTTTTTTGCGACGTTTTTTAAAAATGTCACCAAAAAGTCATATGCTTTTAACATTTATTGGCGCAATGAATGGTGGGAATTGATGATTAGAAATTTTAAATTAGACCTTAAAAGTTTTTAACGACATTTCTAAAAATGTCGCAGAATATAAAATTTTCCTATCTGACTGTCTATTTCCCATAACATGTTTTTCGCTCAATAAGTGTAGCTAGCCCAGATAAATCCCTCACGCCAGTCTCCGCCTCTCTCTGGCTCTTCATGGATTATCCACAAAACCCCATTGATCCCTGCCTCTCTCTGCCTCAAAACTCCATCGAAGCTTTAGATTTGCTCAAAACTTCAAGTATTCTGCCTCTCTTTGCCAGACTCAGACCATCTAAGCTTCAGACCTCCATCGAAGCTTCAGACCATCGTTCGCTGCTTCAGACCATCGTTTGCTAGTTCAGGTATTCTCATTTCACCTAAACCCCTCCCCTTAACTGAGTTTCTTATCGATATGCGAAGGTAAAACCCTAAAGCTTCAAATTTGTTTCTTTATGGTTTCAATTGTGTCATAGTTCTTGTTTTTTGATTGATTGAATCTCTGTTTGTGGATTTATATAAATTTTTGTTCTTGTTTTTCCAAATATTTTTTGGTGAGTTGTTTTTGTTAATTAGATGTGTTCTTATATTGAAATCAGTTGGTGGATATTGAAAATTTTTTCCTTTGACCCTACATTTTGGTAACAATGGTTGATTCTAACACTGATTCTCAAATCTCTCAAGATTTGATCACTCCTCTCAATACCCATTTCGCCTCTCACTCCAAATCCTCCGCCATGGAACCACCACCACCAACACCACCAAAATCCTACTGGCGATTCAGCAAACAAGACTTTTTCCTAGCACCCTCCTTCCAAAACCTCTCCACAACGATGCTGGCCCAAGTATAGTTCTTTCTTATGCCACTTCAGGCCTCTCTGCCTTGCTATCAGTATTTTGTTACACTGAATTTGCTGTGGAAATACCTGTGGCAGGTGGGTCTTTCTCATTTCTTCGAATCGAGTTGAGTGATTTTCTTGCTTTTATAGCTACGGGTAATATTTTACTAGAGGCCGTTGTTGGTGCTGCTGGATTAGGGCATTCATGGTCTTCTTATTTTGCTATTATGATAAAATCTAATGCGGATTTCCTTAGAATTCGAGTGAACTCTTTTGCTAAAGGGTTTAATTTATTGGACCCAATTGCGGTTGTGGTTTTAGCGATTGATAACACTATAGCTATGAGTGGGACACACAGGACATCTTGCTTGAATTGGGTTGCATCTATTTTCAGTGCTGGGGTCATAGTTTTCATTATAATTGTTGGATTTATGATTGGTTGCTTAGCTTGAACTAATTATGTGGAAAGGAATTAGTTGATTTTGCTGTTAGTCTTCTGGATGTTTCTAAATTTTTGGACAGCTATGGGCATTGGGTTAAATTGTTCTGTTCCTGTTGGTATGATATTGAATTGGGTTTTATTGAATTGCATTGGGTTTAATTGAATTGCCTTTGCATTGGGGGCTGAACTATGGAAAGTTTGATAACTGATATTGAGGAGATCCAAATATTTATCTTTATAACCTTTATGGCCTACTAAAACACATTCATTTATGTGAAGACTCCAAACCATTAAAGACTCCAAACCATTCAAGTACCCCAAAACATTACATCAGGAGAATAGCTGGTTAATCTAAGTATTAAAGAGAATCAGCAAAAGGTTAAACAAAAAATAACTACACATAATTGTAAGGGCATTCAAGGTTATTTCCAAGAAAAACAATGGCTCATTAAGTGAAGATTCGACTCTATTAAGTAGTTTTTCAAGCCTGCTCTATTAGTTTCCCCACAAAACATGCAACTTGCATACCATAGGCAGTAGAATGCATTTAGATTACATGCAACCTGAGTCTTAGTATCTTTTTACTATCGTTTTATGTTCAACACTTAAAAAGTATAAAAACTAAAACTTGGAGCTAAAAGGGCCAATCGGCTTGTTTCAACTCCGTTTGCCGTGAAAGCGAATGGGGAACAACTAAAAATTTCAACACTTAAGATTTAGAAAACCTGTATGTTTTTTAAAAATTTGACTGATAATTTATTAATGTATTTCTTTCCTTTTTTGTACCAGATGAATTGAACTTGTGACAACAATCTTGTTCTACCATTTTTGAAAGTTATCAAGGCTATCACATATTGACTTGCATGCGTGGCAAGGCAATTGACTAACAGTTTTACTTTGTGGTCGTGTTTCTCATTCACTGCATTTTCTTATTTGAGTTTCATGTTGATGTAGGAAATGCTGCATAAGAAAACTTCTACAAAATACTTAGCAAGTGTAAATCCTGAGAAATGAAGATTATTGGTTCACTTTCTACTTCTCTGGAAAAAAAAAATCAACCTTTTACTGAATTGTTGTTCAAAGTTAAATGAGCAAGCTCCTGACTGTGAAACCCTGTTTCAGAATCTACTAGACCATGTAAATGCTAATGGAGAGCAGATGCCTATAGCGTCCTCAAGCATGATTCGTTCCCATAGTGTATCCGGTGACCTGCATGGTGTTCAACTTGATCCTGTAGCAGCTGATATTCTTAGGAAAGAGCTAGAGCATGAAACTTTTGTACGACTCAAAATTTCCCCAACTAGTATTCTCCATCTTCTTGCCTTGGTGTATGTCATTGTTACCTGAACTCGCATTTTCCAGTTATATTACCTTGCTTATGTTAGAAAATTTTGTGTTGGTGGGTTATTGCTGCAGAGTATGCAAAGTAATTATCTAAGGATTGCATCTTATCAAAAATGTTCAATCTGCATTCTGCAGGTGAACTAGACCATGATGAAATATCCATAAACATTACTGATTTCATTCTTAATGGGTCGGGCAGTTCATTTTATAGCCTCCAATAATGATTGTGGAGTTAGAGACTTTGATATGGAAAAATTTCAACTCTGTAAGCATTCTCGTTATCCATGGCAAGTTAATGTAAGTCCTCTGTTTCTCACTCAGTTTGTTAGTCTGTTAAACTGCGTAGCATTTTTGCTGATCATTTGGCTGCTTAAGTTACAATATGAGAAGATTATATGATATTCACTTTATTTTTAATTGTTATTTTTTTGTTATTACTTATTAATGTTTTTACTTATGTTCACATTTGCATCTAGTTTCAAGAAAACTTCGCCTATTCCTGAGTCTCTGTTCTTCGTGTTGATGAGCTCACCAGGAATGTGAATTAAATACATTTAAGAGAAATATTCAGTACGTTCTTCTTATTCTTATCTTTGGGTGCACACTATTTTTTCTAGTAATATTCTTCTATAGTTAACCGAAAATCATGGATATTACTTTGTGGAAAGTTGCATTTCCAGATCAAGCATGTGTATCAGGATGCCAATAGCATTGCAGAATTTCTGACTTCTTATGTAGTCCTTTATGGTAGAAACTCTGATTTTTCTGAAAATGGGAAGCTGCCCACTGCTAGAAGAGTACTTCTTCAATAGGACCAAGGCATGATGCCTTCTATAAGATTGAAGAAGATGAGTGTATGTGATAACAGACATGGGGTTGGATGATATTGTGATTAATGTGGATGTGCAGGTGCTGCTTGGGGTGCTGGGCAGTGAGCTATTTTATTGTCTGAGTTCAGTTGGGAGGAGGAGTTTTGTGTAATGTCAGGGCTTTTCTGTTATGTTTGGTGAGGTGTGCCTCTGGTGTCACTTGTTATGCTTCTCTGTCATTTTGGTTGTGCTCATTGGCTTGAGGTTGGTTGTTGGTGCCTTTCCTAGTTGGGTGCTTCTGTGCTGTCAGTCTGCTGCTATGTGGCTGTGTGCTATGGTGCATGTGCTTTGCTGTGGTTTGGGGGTGATTGCCTTGCTTGTTCCTCCTTTCTGGTCATCCCCTCTTTTGCTTGTGTGCACTGTCAAGGGATTGGGAGATGTTATCGATGTTGTGGAGGTGCATGTGTTGCTTGGTGTTCTGGGCAGTTTTAAACGGCTTCCTTGGTTCAGTATCAGTTTGGATGCAGTGTGTGATGTGCTTCTGGGCTGCTGGTTCTGGGGCAGGGTATTTCCAGCTGGTTGGTGAAAGTTTCTACTTGGTTCTGACTTCAAAGGTTTTTTCATGTTGAAAGGTTAAAGCCAACCCTTGTTGGCCTTCATCTTCTTCAGATGGTTTTCCTGCTATTGGAGGTTCTGGCTTGGTGTTGCATTGTTCTGTTTTGACTGGAATGGTGTTGTGTTATGCTGCAGGGCTTCTTTTTCTCCTTTGTGTTGTGTTGTGCACTGTTTACGTGACTGTTCACGTGAACAGTCTGCCTGTTGCTGCTGATGCCTTCTGTTATGCTGTTTTTTGGATTTTGTCTGGTATGGAGCTGATCCTTTGCTGGTTTACCAGTTCATTTCAGCTGGATTCACAGCTAGAATTTAGCTGCTCTCTTTTGGCTCTCCCTTTTCTTCTTTGCCACTTTTCTGGCTTACTTTGCTAGGCTGATGTTGATGAATTTTCAACGACTCTCCTCAGCTGCTGGCTCTTAGCTGCTGCTTCCCTGCTGGACTTCAGCTGGATTTTAGCTTTATCTCATGGTTTTTGGTGCTTTCAGCTGGTCCTGCTTGCTGTCTTTGTTGGACAGTCACTGCAATGTTCATTTATGGTGCCCAAATCAGCCCAGCAAATGAATTGGAACTTTTACGTTATTGTTTTGGTGAGTGAAGCACATTCTCTTTGCAATATTGATTGACATAGGGAATTAAGGAGCATTCCTTTTACACTCTAGTCATTTAGTTCAGACATAAGCTTCATGGTGAGGTAATAGAGTTAATTTTTCTTTTACTATAGGAGCCTCACTTACTGCAACGTGGTTTTGGAGATATTTTTTGCATGTTTGTTCTGATAGATAAAAGGAGTTGAAGAATATTAGTATTTATACTCAATTCCTTGAGCATTGATATACGAGTTATAAGATTTCTCGCTTGCCTACAAGATAAAAAGAGTTGAAGTATATTAGTTATTTATGCTCTTACCTTGAGCATTGATATACGAGTTATTTATGCTCAAATCCTTCTTAACATTTCTCTCTTGCCCTATTGATAGGGATCTTCTGATCAATGCAATTATTGAACTTCAGAGGTATTAGTTCACAAGAAATACCAGATTAAAAAGCTCTTGAATTAGCCATGATAAACTGGAGTTCTTTACATTAATCTGTCATAAATAAAGAGGCTCCAAGCAATGTCACTGTTGATTTAAACTACTCATACTGATTTGTTGAGCTTGGAGATGATATTTCAAGATATGGAGCTGGACTGCTGAAGGTGTTCAAGTTTAAGAGACATTAAATTTAATTAGAGATGGTTTAAATCCTCTTGAAGGATTAAAGCCATTTTTTTTATTTTTAGAATTTCATGTTCTTTGACTCTTGTAATTCATTTTTTTTTGAAATAAAATTTTTTTTTTTAAAAAAGTGCAAAATGTATTAATTGTATTAATTTTTTATTGAACACAGGTATTAATGGTGTACAAGTGAAAAAATTTATTGAAATATTATTTTTATGAATTATTTTTTTAAAAAAAAAGAACATTTTTGCGACGAAATTAAAATCGTCGTGCAACATTGTTATTCAATTTTTTTTAACATAAAAATTATTAGCGATGATTTTTTTATGTCGCAAAAAATTAATCAAATTATTATTTTTTATATTTTTAATTTATGTAAAAAATTATTTGCGACGATTTTTTTATGTCGTAACAATTAATTAAATTATTATTTTTTACATTTTTTTTATCAAAAAAATTATTCGCGATGATTGTTTTACGTCGCTAAAAATTAATTAAATTATTATTTTTTATATTTTTTATTTATGAAAATCTTATGTGCGACGATTTTTTTACGTAGCGAAAAAATAATTAAATTATTATTTTTAATATTTTTTATTTATGTAAAATATCATTCGCGACGATTTTTTTACGTCGCGAAAAATTAATTAAATTATTATTTTTTATTTTCTTACACTGGTGGAATAGATTTTAGCTACGTTTTTTTTTACTTTTAACAACGTTTTTTTTTCGTCGCAAATTATTTTTTTTTGCGATGAAAATAAATTTGCGTCGCAAAATACTTTCTGCGACGAGACTATTGCGACGAAAAGAAAATGTCGCAAAAAATAATTGACGACGATTTTTTTTAATTTGGCGACGAAAAAAATCTTCGCAAAAAATAATTTTTGTTGTAGTGTAGGTAGTCATGAGAAAGATAGTTGTGTAGAAATGTGTGTAGAGATATGTCCCACTATATGGAGAGGGCTTACAATTTATAGACACAAAGCTTTGGCTTAGGCGATGGCGTGAAGTGATAAGTGACTATTTTTTCAGAGTAGTTATCCCGACAATTATTTCCCACGAGCGCTAATCTCACTGAACCCCTTGAACTTTAAACTGGATCGAATCTATGAGTTGGGTTTGACCTACTTCGTAACTGATTTGGGCTTATTTCATGAATGAATTGGGTCTTAACCCAATTAGATATAGCCTCGTCACCTTACATTTTGTATATTAGAGTTCAGAATCCCAATGCATAGTTCAAATGATAATAGTGACAAATTGTAAATTCAGGCGTTCTAAATTTAAATTTTAATAATTTTTTAGATGTATCTCTCCTAAATATTCTAATTTCAAACTTGTTTTTGATTGAACCAAAGAAGAAGAGATTACATCAAACGCACATAAATCGGCTCAAATACGTTGAACAATATATGTGTGTGTGTGTGCAGAACTTAAAAAGTTACTATGCGATGACCAAAGTGGGATAGAAACCAACTTTGCTAAAGTTGGGGCAGCCATACCACGGGTCGTTTCTAAGTTTGGCACCGTAAATGACTTGATTTTGGCTTTACACAACAGTAGATTTTGTTCTTCTTCCATATATAATACCCGTATACATAGAGGTTCTCATAGCAAAAATATATACATAGAGAGAGGTCCATTTAACGCAGCCAGTTTTCTCATTAGAATTAGATACTCTCATCTTCATCCTTGTTCCTGAACAACTTACTTTAGATTTAGAAAGTTTATGTGTAGTACAACCCAACTCAACCCCCATTGGTCTTGTCTCAAACCCACTTATCATCCCAAAACATTCATAAAAAGATCCAAATCTTGTTTATAACTTTGTATCTTCAAAACTCATTCGTCTTTCTCCAGATGGAACTGAACTCCTATTGTTCTTCCTCTCTGTATGCTACCCTCCTTTTGCTGATCTGCAGAGGTAATAGAACTTAAAAGTTTCCAGTTTTACAATCTGGGTTTTGTGTGTGTGTGTGTGTCTTTGCGTCTTTCTATGTGTTAACATGAAATGAAGCTCTTCCATAACATAATAATGGCGGTTTCTGTTTTCAAAGTTTCAGACTTTACTTACCAACGTCAACTGTCACATCTTCAGTCTAGCATTACTCGTGTTTTAATTTGAAATGAAGCTCCTGTACAGTATTAATGGCGGTTTCTCTTTTCTCAGGCATTTCAGGGGCTACATTTACGTTAATAAACCGGTGTGACTACATAGTATGGCCTGGAATACAAGCCAATGCGGGTAGCACCAGATTGGCTAGTACCGGGTTTGAACTCCCACCGGGTGGGTCAAAGTCATTCCAAGCTCCACCAGGCTGGTCTGGGCGGTTATGGGGCAGAACCGGTTGTTCTTTCGGCATGAATACGAGTGAAGGAAGCTGCGCCACCGGTGATTGCGGTTCCAACCAAGTAGAGTGCAATGGTGCCGGAGCTACCCCACCGGCAACTTTAGCCGAGTTCACAATCGGATCGGGTACTGATTCCCATATCCAGGACTTCTATGATGTCAGTTTAGTTGATGGGTACAACTTGCCAATGATTGTTGAAGCAATTGGAGGGTCCGGTAATTGCAGCTCAACCGGGTGTGTGACCGACTTGAACAGGATGTGCCCGAATGAGTTACGGGTCGGGGATGGAGGTGCATGCAAGAGCGCGTGTGAAGCATTTGGGAGTCCAGAATACTGCTGCAGCGGCGCGTATGGTTCACCGTCGACTTGTAGGCCGTCCGTTTACTCGGAGATTTTTAAATCGGCGTGTCCGAGATCATATAGCTATGCCTACGATGATGCCACCAGCACCTTTACGTGTTCCGGGGCGGATTATACCATCACATTTTGCCCTTTATTAACAAGGTAACATTTTACTTTTTCAGTTTATAATATCTTACTCTAATTTGATTCCATTCTATTTTGTCCTTTCTTTTTCTTGATACATTTATTCTATATCCATTTACACTTTTTTTTTTCTACTTTTTCCAAAACATCCTGTTTTAGCACATTTTCAACCCTTATTCTTATTTTGACTTAAATTTAAATTTGAGTAAAAAATATCAAAAATCATTTCCGAATTTTTACTACAATCTATTCCGAATTTTGATCCAAATCGAGAAAGAATACCCAATCTTCTTTTGTAATTGTTTAAGTATAGCACCATTTGCAAGTGTAGTGATTTTTTTTTTTTTGGTGATTTTACTTTGCATCTATGTCTACATCTCTTTAATTGTACCTTTTTCCTTATGGAGACAAGTATCTTGTCTCATTTTCTTCCCACGTGGTTCACCTTAATTTGTTCTACATACTTTGTAAATTTATTTGACAAAGTCTTTATGTCACTCAATGAATCAAGTTAACTTCCTAATATTGAGATAGATTCCGCCACAAAACCGACAAAGTTAGTGGGTATATGTGAACTCAATTAGTTTTAAAAGGGTAGAATTTACTAAGTGCATCAATATAAATCTAACTAAACATGATTTATGTGTGTTTTAAACTCCATGTTCGAGTATGAGTCTTGATTGTCTTTGGTTTTCAAGTCCAATGATTCCTGCTATGACAATTTCACCGAGTCATCTTTCTTTTCAACCTCTTCTCCTGCAGCCAGAAATCTTCAAGAGATTCATCATTGCCAATGACTACAGGAACACCAGATGGTTCAGGATCAGGATCACAAGAAAGCTCATGGTTACCCAACTCTGTCACCGGGAACTCATGGAAGATCGCTTCTCATTTTGCCATGCAATTTACACTGATTGTTTCTGTAATTGTTTTTCAATTCCTCTCTTTTCTTCATTTCTAGAGTCATTCTTCAGATGGATCGCTGTTCGATAGTTATTGTAACCAGAATAAGCAGGCATGAACTTCCATACGGCACCCTAGTTTTTTAGTACAAGTATCTAAGGGGGCTGGGAGGTCATCTACTCTCCTCCAGAGAAGCACATGCAACGATTTCGCGCTTTTGCTAACTTGGGATTCACTTCACTGGGAAGCATGGCAAAGTCCAGATTGTAAAGCACAATCTTTTGTGCCATATGATAAATATTAAGTTTTTTTTGCTTGGAAAGTACTCCTTATCTTGGCACAGAGGTTTTGAATCATGGCACTTTGGAGCCAAATTAGTAAGTAGTGGTATTCAATATAGACAGAAATTCAAGGAAAGCAAACAGTTAACTGGAATATTGACCAGTTAGCAAAAACCTTCCCATGGTTTGCAAACTTGCTATTTGATGGTTAGACAATTCCTCATAATCCACTCATCCAGCAATCGACATTCGATGGGATGCGCGTCGTTATTCAAAAAAGTATATACGTTTGTCTAATGAGTTGCTCTGATATTTCTGCTTCCAAGGTTTGAGGCAGAAAGAAGACATAGATCCGAATCAACACTTTCCTGCCAAACCTTTTTTCTATGGTCTGTCATGTTAACTGAGGACTGTGTGTTGTTTTATCCTTCAGTATAACTTGAGTCAAGCCCAAAGCTTTTCCTTTGTCATTTGCATAGTGAATGTGATGTCTTTGATTGAATTCACTTGAATTTTAATTCCTCTTCCTACTCGCAATATGCTTTTTATAACCCCGGCTTATGATTCAATTACCATGTATTTAGTTGTTGAGCTTCAAAGTTTTTATTTTTAGGGTTAATACCACTTTTGATTCCTAAAGTATGCATTCTTTTTATAGGTTTAATCCTCAATATATTAATTTTTTCAATTTAATACCTAAAACATTCAATTTATGTGAGAGAAAGAGGGCATGAAGTCTAATTAAATTTGGAAATTGAATTAGGAGAGAGAGAGAGAGAGAGAGAGAGAGATATGGGAAATTGAATTTGGAAAGCAAGCTTAATTTGGAAAATTGCCAGTGAGAGAAGCTTAATTAAGCAGAAGTGGGTGCTGAAACAGAGGTCCCATTTAACAAATATTTATTGCTGATTATAGTAAAGATGAATTTTAGTGGATTCATTTTTAGATTGACAAGTTTAACAAATATCATTCAAGTTTCAGTCCCTATGAAATAACATATTTTTTCGCACGTGAATCTACTTCTTGTCTAAGATTTATGATATTTATTATTTTAACACGTCCTCTTATTAAAGAAATATGCCAATGACACAAACAAATGTGAGATGATATATGTTAAATTGTTGCTGATATGGGCCCAATTCTTTGTTACAATGACTTATTCTTATAGATTGTGTTTCTAAACGATATGAGTCATGTCATATCAAAATTTATTCGATCCATATCCAACCAATTTATAATCGAGCAAAATCAAATTCATTTCATGTAAAAGATGTACTCAATAGCAGTGTTATCAGAATCGAATCAGACCGGTCAGTCCAACTGGTCGAACCATGAACCAGGACTTCAAATGGTTTGATTTTATAATTAGACCGTTTAAAGAATCAAACCGCTTATGAACCATTAAACTAACCGATTTTTAGATAACAACCGTGAACCAGACGAGTTTGTAAAGCGAACGATTAGAAGGCGACCACTCTATTCGAAGCTCAAGCGACCACTCGTTCCTTCGATCGCCTTTTGTGATAAGCCTCATGATCTCATCTCTATTCTTTCTCTCTATCCCTATGTGACTTTGTCTCTCTTTCATACACACACCACCATTGACTACTGAGAAATAGCCCTTCCATTTTTTTGTTTTTTCCCTTTTTTTTGAACATGAACAGTAACCTTTTGTAATTTATTTGCCTCGAGCAGTTAAAAAGGCAGAGATAATATCTTGTCTTTTTCGAGCTTCTAGAAGTCTACAACAACTTGTATATAATGAAAATAATTTTTTAATATCTTATTTTTATTACTCTTGTTATTATTTTACCTTTTTTTTGTTAGATAGGATTATATGCAAGTGGTGTTAATTTTATAGTAAATTTTATGTATTATGGATATATTTTATATTTTTTTAGCTAAATTATTATTTTTCATATTTTTTTTTATTACACAATCAATTCGATCAGTTGACCCAACGATTGAACCAATAAATCATTAATCTAATTCCTCTATCGATTCGATGACGGATTCAATTATGATAGCATTGCTTAATAGAATTCATGTGAATCTATATTCAAGACGAATATGACATATCCTCCTACTTATCACCCGAACCCACTAAACCACTACCTTTATGTCAATATTGTTTCCATGTACAAGTGTGGTCTACTTATGACAATGTGAGCTTGGACCTAAGCACGGGTGGAAAGTATGGGCTCAGTACAGGCCTCAGGAGTGGTTGAATTGAAGCCCTTGGGCCAATCCATCCATCTTTTCGATCCAGTTGTTCGGACTCGTGGATATTCTGAGTATCCAATAAATGTTCACAAACTAACTACCACCAGAGATTATAGTGGACCGAAAAAAAATGGATATTCGTCTCGTTTGAACCAGGGATATACTATACATATTGGACGATGGACGTATATGAAAATGCCCGTATAAACCAATACGGGAATGAATGCAGAGATGGACTTACCCTTACCCCCGCCCTTCCCCTCCCCACCCCCGTTACCTGTTATATATATATATATATATATATATATATACTCACAAGCCTTAACTAAACATATTTACTGTAATTATTAATCTAGAAATATAGTAATCAAACTAATAAGTGGTAATCTTATCAACTTTTTCCCTGATTATTCTTTTGTTTATTTGTGTTCACTAATTGAAACTGTTAGGAGTTTGGATTGATCATACTCTAAAAACAGATAAGAGAGAGTAAGATAGTTTTGTATTTCATTGTGGATAAAAATATTGTGAATGAAAGTTGATAAGTTTCTCTGCTAGAGTAAACTAAGAAATTGGGAGAATTATTGAATTAGCGAATTTTTAAATTTTCATCTTTTAACACTTTATGACTGTAATATGAATTGTAATAATAAAAAATTTTCTAGGAAACTTCAAGTATAGCGCTATCGTTTTCTTAGTTTAATTTTATTTTTCTTTTCTTCATTTCTCTCTAATAGTTCTGTTTCTCTTTTTGTGGTCCAATGACACTTTAAACAGAATACTATATTGTTTTGACTTTTACATTATGTAATCTAAATTATTCACTAGATTATTTAGAATGTTGTTGAATTATGTAAAATATTAGATTTATTTAGAATTTTAGATTATGCTACTTGGGCTTGAGCTTGGGCTTAGGCTTGAGCTTAAGCGGGTATGGGGAAGTGGGGACGGGGACGGGGATTAAAAATTTATCCTTGGACGGGGATGGGGATGAAAATTATACCCGTTAACGGAGGTGGACCAGGGATGGACAGAGTTTTTTTAAGCGGGTATGGGAATGAAGACTACACTCTCCGCCCTCGCTTCGGTCCACTGACATCCCTAACTACCACTATAGACATACAAGAGAAATTGCTGAAATCTGCTTTGCTTTGAAAAGAAAGAGAAGCATTTTTTGTACTAGTTCGTTTGCTTTGAAAACACAAGATAATTTAAAACTATTGAAATATAGAGGGTGTGTTTGGTTTTTAAAAACAGTTTTTTGTTTTCAAAATACAAAATTTTTTGAAATGTTGTTTGGACAACAATTTTCAAAAATAATTTTTCAAAAAAAGTAAAAATTGAAAACAAAAACTAAAGAACACCATTTAGATGTTTTCTGAATTTTTAAACCAAAAATAGAAAGAGCAATGCTATTGGAACATAATTTATGAACATAACGAGTTGTCACTAAAGAAATGATGGTGAATTTATTTAATGCTACAATGGGACCCATCATTAAATATATTTCATTATCATTTCATTGGTAACAACTCATTATGTCCCCAAATTATGTCCATAAACTATGTCCTAATAGTATTAGTGCAATAGAAAACAAGGAAAATAAGGGAAACAATCTCACTCTTTAATAAGGTTTCTTCTTCGAATTCCCTTTGCAGCAAAATTTGCCAAACTTTTTTTTTTTGGGCCTTTCTCTCTCCTTGATGTTCTCCCTCTCCGATCGGCGAAACCAGGCAAGCATCTGAGAGAGCTCAGACAATCACAGGCAGGCTTTTCATGGCATCCCTCTCACGCAATCCATCTCCTTTCTCTCTTTTTGCAACAGATCTGTATAGATCTATGTATATATAAAGATACGTGTTTAAATTTGTATATATACACAGATCTATGTATATATATGTGTATTGTACTCGTGGGTGTGTGTATGTTTGTGCTGTGTAAGAAGATAATGGAGAGAAAGATGCTGTGAGAAGATACTATACTTGTGGGTGTGTGTATTTTACACCATTTTATGGATTATTGTCTAAACAGGTTTTACTATTTTTTGTACTTTAAAATTATTTTCAAAACTATATAATCAAACAAGTTTTACAATACAAAAATATTAAAAGACATTTTTTTAAAATTTTTTTAAAATTTTTCTAAAAAATTATTTTCGCATACTATTTTTAGAAATACAAATCAAACAGATCCTAGTTCTTTTGTTAGTTTTCGTTATTCATTCTATCAATTTTAATGGGATGATTCTTTACAGAATAAACAATAAAAATTAACCGAAGAATCATATCACAATACTTTTAAGGACAAATTTCACTGACATTATCTGAATTTAAATCATATTTCATTGACCAATTTTTTAAATAACACTGCATACTCTTGCCAACTTTTATCGATTAATAGCTGTAAAATAGGGGCTAACCTAAGTACCTAATTAACTATGATTACAAAACTTTTTTTTCTTAGGGCGTTTTGTTTATTTCACATAAAGCCATTATTAATATAATTGTATAAAATTAACCCTAAATTAATATTCAATATTATTCAATTTATATCAATTTGAAATTAAATTTTATCATATTGGTATTTAATTTTATTCAATTAACATACACTTTTATCAAATCAACACCAAATTTTTATATTTATCAAATTAACCAAAAAAAGACCATTAATTACATTAAATTTTGTCAAATTAATATCAACTATTATCAAATAACACTTAATTTATCCAGTTAACATTCGATTTTAACAAACTAATAGTCAATTTGTCAAATTAACACCAAATTGACATATTATACTATCAAATAAATATTCAAATTTTATATAATCAATACTCCACTTCACCAAATTAATATTTTATTTCATTAAATAAAAAATAAAATCTTCCTTAAATTATATCATATTAATATTTTATTTTATCAAATCAACACGAAATTAATATTAAATTATATCAAATTAATTTTTAATTTTATCATATCAACATTAAATTTTTTCCAATTAATATTCAATATTGTTGAATTAATACCAAATTAATATTAATTTTATCAAATTAACCTCTAATTATAATCGATTTTTCAACTGTTTTATGGGGTTTTGATGTTATTTTGAGTGCTATGCATTTTTGACCATTTTTAGGTGTAGCGGTTTTTAATTTTAATGATGCACAAATCGGTTTATACAGTATTTTTCGAGTGATTAGTATGGTTAATAAAATGTAGTAAATATGATGAAAAACTCAACACAAGCAACACACAGAGATAAAAATGATTCTGTTAGGATGACCTACTTCACTTTGAAGAGTTTTGGTTGCTAGTGATATTTTATTGTTGTAGGAGTGTGGAGAGCTCATGTGAAAGTAATGAGAGTTTCCGGTGAGTCAGGTGTGAGATAAAATGTCAAATGCCCCCGTGTGTAGGTGGACTTACAATTTATAAGCATCTTCTAACAGATTGAAGCGTCACATTCATAACAAATAGGCTAATTTGGTAGAGACAACATCATTCTCGCAACAGATTGGTAGTTGCATGGAGATGGCATGGAGATCTCTTTATCAGTTGTAAATTGGGTTTCAGGATGGCATAGCTAATTCCTTGACTCTAAGATGGCGTAACTACCTCCTTGACTCTAAGATGACATAGCTCCAAGATGTCGTGATTGACTTTTTAACTTTAGAATGACGCGACTCCCTCCTTAACTCTAGGATGGCGTGACTCCATTCTTAACTCTAGGATGGCGTAGCTGGCTCTGCTCACTTCGTGGTGAGTCGAGTTGGGTCTCATTTGGGCCAGGCTCATTGGACTTTGTTTAGATTGAGACCATTACTTAAACTGGATCTTGTTCCAGCGGGTCCTACTATCCAAATTAAGTTTTGTCTCGGTTGATCTCATTATTTGAGGTGGGCCTCGTCTGGACGGGCCTGTCAAATTTTGTTACGTTTTCTGAGAGAGAGTGAGAGAGAGATGACTTAGTTCATATTATTCAAGAAGAATATCTGTTGAACGAAAAAAAAAGAAACATCAGAAATTTCTTCCCATTCATTTACTCCCACTCAGTGTTCCTATAATCACATGCACTGTGGTCATTGTAGTCTGCATTAGAAATTTCAATGATGAATTTTTACAGTTTGACTCACTGCAAAAGAATTCAATAGTTGAGAGTGACTGCCAAGTGGTTATTAAACTTTTCTCAATCGAAGGTGCCCTCGAAAAATCGGTGCTCTTATAGAGGACATCAAGTTTATTGTCAATCATCTTTATCTTAATCTTTTATATAAGTCAAGAGCCCTCAATAGGGTTGCTCACTGGGTTACTGCAGCTGCGATGTCCAATTTGCTAGCTGCGAATTGGGTCAACTGCCTCCCTTTCCAAACGAGTTTTAAGGTTTTTTTTTCTACTATTTATAATCAAAATTTTCTTAAATGATATCTCTATCTCCTTTTCTGATAAAAAAAAAATGAAAACATGCCCATGTGTCTGTGGATTTATTATGATTTTTGGGTCGCCTAGTTCTTAGAGAGAGTGGGAGGGAGAGAGAGATAAAGAGGAGGGAGGTAGAAAATAAAGATTTTTTTTTGGTTTTATTTTTTGTGTTTGATTTTTTATTGAGGGGCAAAATTGGTATTAGATGTGAAATTTTTGACGACATCAGTCACATGATACACTGTCAGTAACACTTTTAATGGCAGGGAAGTATGTGAGTGTCCAGTGATATTTCAAAAATTATAAAGGGTGTCTTTATAATTAGGCTATTTTTATGGGGTGTCAATAAAATTTACCTTACTTTTAATACTATAATGCTAAATAAAATTAATATTTAAGAATATAAAATTTTTAAATTTTAAATTTTAAATTTTTTTGGGTACAAAATATGATTGCCCCATGGATTTTGATACTCCGAAATCCGAATGACTACTTGGAAGACCCGGTCCGGATTAGATGCGGTAGATTCCACGGATTTACACTGCAGACCAATGAAAAATAGTTAATGCATCTAGAATTTAATTGTTGACCAGGAAAAAGGTCTAGAATTTAATTGGAAAGCAATTGTAGTTGGTGTAGACTTTAATGATCCGTTTGGTGCGATAGAAAAATGGAAGGGTGAAAAGTTTGGAGGATGTAAAAATAGAGAGATAAATAAAATATTATGTTTAGTAAAAAATGATGAAAAAATGGATGAATTAATTTTCATTCTAATTCACCAAAATAAAATATCTCTAAAATTCGAAGGAAAATGAATGAAAAGTTAATTATTTATGTTGAGATATATCTTATTTGTCTATATATTATATATACATTAATTTCACTTAAAAATACAATGATAAAATATGTATATATATATATTAAAATAATAAAAATTTTAAATTAAAAAAATATTTTTTTATCTTAATTAGGAGTGAAAATTTTCGACTCAACACGATGATACGACTCGAACTCAACACAAACTTGATTATAATTCGACACGAATTTGAAAATGATCTGACACGTGAACAAGAAATATAAAATATTCATAATTTAATCACTCAACACAAATCTGACACGGTACGACTCGATTGTTAACCCTAATATTAGACAAAAAAAATTTTTTTTAAAAATTGATCATTTTTATTTTTCATCCACTCAATCAAACACAAAAAAAAAAATGTATTATTTTTATTTTTTATCATTGAAAGATAAAAAGTGGACCCCTCTAATTTTCTAATTTTTTTACCAAACAGAGCATAAGTTATAGTGTCGTATCAAATGTCTTCGTGTCCTTTTAATACAAAACGTCCCATGCTCAAACACAAAACATATTCATGCCGTTTGGGATTAAAATTAAAAAATAAATCTCTTGTTATTTAAATCCGTAAAATTATTAAAATTCGAATAGGAGACGTCCACTTTTATCCGGCACTTATAAAATCATTGACAGATACAAAAATCCACCGCAAAAGTCCACATCACCAAATTTCACTGCCATCAACGGCTCTTATTTGCTCACAAAGCATTCGCCGTAAACCACAATAACTCATCACACCTCCCTCATCTTCTGCTTCCCCTTCCCTCTCTCTCTCTTCCTCTTCTGTTCTCTCTCGTGGTCTTCCTCGGCCAAATCAGAACTCTCCATGGACGAAACTTCTTCCCAGCAATCACAGATTCAGACACAAACAACGTCCGAATCGGACACCGATACGTTACAATACTGGTGCTACCAATGCAACAAGCAAGTGGCCGTCGAAACCCTAGCCGATCTCCCTGACGTCATCTGCTACGAGTGCAAGAACGGCTTCGTTGAGTCTATCGGTACTTCAAATCCTCCTCCTTTAGCCCCAAATCTCCGAGCCTCCGATCAGATCGACGAACCCTCTTTCGGCAACCAGTTCCTCCAAGTCCTCCGCCTCATCGCTCAGGTCGCACGTGAAGATGACTCGCCACCTCCACCTCCCTCAGAACACGCAGATCCATCTGATGATGACTATCTTCGTATCGAATTCGGTGGGTGGGATAACAACGACGACGATGACGATGAAACCGAGGTCGAAGTCCGACATGTAGATGAACAAGGAGGTGATGATCACAATCAAGCTCGATCCGATGTTGATGAGAATGAAAGTCATGAAGAACATGACAATCATGAGGAGAGAGACGAAAACGAAATTCGGAGAAGGCGACGCGATGTGCTTAGGCTAAGGCTCAGGGACTTTGCGGCTCGAGCGGCGCGTAACCAGGTTATTGATTGGGCGGAGATGCTGATGGGACCGGAGGACCACTCCATTGAATTGCGATTACAAGTTCCTGAAATGGATGATTACATAGGGAATCCAGGGGATTACGTAGACGCAGCTGGATACGAGGAGTTGTTGCAGAACTNCCTCTAATTTTCTAATTTTTTTACCAAACAGAGCATAAGTTATAGTGTCGTATCAAATGTCTTCGTGTCCTTTTAATACAAAACGTCCCATGCTCAAACACAAAACATATTCATGCCGTTTGGGATTAAAATTAAAAAATAAATCTCTTGTTATTTAAATCCGTAAAATTATTAAAATTCGAATAGGAGACGTCCACTTTTATCCGGCACTTATAAAATCATTGACAGATACAAAAATCCACCGCAAAAGTCCACATCACCAAATTTCACTGCCATCAACGGCTCTTATTTGCTCACAAAGCATTCGCCGTAAACCACAATAACTCATCACACCTCCCTCATCTTCTGCTTCCCCTTCCCTCTCTCTCTCTTCCTCTTCTGTTCTCTCTCGTGGTCTTCCTCGGCCAAATCAGAACTCTCCATGGACGAAACTTCTTCCCAGCAATCACAGATTCAGACACAAACAACGTCCGAATCGGACACCGATACGTTACAATACTGGTGCTACCAATGCAACAAGCAAGTGGCCGTCGAAACCCTAGCCGATCTCCCTGACGTCATCTGCTACGAGTGCAAGAACGGCTTCGTTGAGTCTATCGGTACTTCAAATCCTCCTCCTTTAGCCCCAAATCTCCGAGCCTCCGATCAGATCGACGAACCCTCTTTCGGCAACCAGTTCCTCCAAGTCCTCCGCCTCATCGCTCAGGTCGCACGTGAAGATGACTCGCCACCTCCACCTCCCTCAGAACACGCAGATCCATCTGATGATGACTATCTTCGTATCGAATTCGGTGGGTGGGATAACAACGACGACGATGACGATGAAACCGAGGTCGAAGTCCGACATGTAGATGAACAAGGAGGTGATGATCACAATCAAGCTCGATCCGATGTTGATGAGAATGAAAGTCATGAAGAACATGACAATCATGAGGAGAGAGACGAAAACGAAATTCGGAGAAGGCGACGCGATGTGCTTAGGCTAAGGCTCAGGGACTTTGCGGCTCGAGCGGCGCGTAACCAGGTTATTGATTGGGCGGAGATGCTGATGGGACCGGAGGACCACTCCATTGAATTGCGATTACAAGTTCCTGAAATGGATGATTACATAGGGAATCCAGGGGATTACGTAGACGCAGCTGGATACGAGGAGTTGTTGCAGAACTTAGCTGATACTGATAACGGAAGAAGAGGGTCACCGCCGGCTGCAAAATCAGCTGTGTCCGCGTTAGAGTCGGTAGAAATTAAAGTTGAAGAGGAGGCTTTCGTTTGTGCCATATGTAAAGATTCGGTGAGTGTTGGGGAGGTACCTAAGAAATTGCCATGTGGGCATGTATACCATGGGGATTGTATTGTGCTGTGGTTAGGTTCGAGGAATTCTTGCCCAGTGTGTAGGTTTGAGCTGCCCACGGATGATCCGGAGTATGAAGAGGAGAGGAAGAAGAGGTCAATGACCACTCCAAGCAGTGCTGCTTCGAGTTCCGGTGGTTATAATTATGGGTTTGATTGATTTTTTTTTGTGGTAAGCTTGCAATTCCTGGACTTCTCTTTTTCCAGTCAAGATTCAGGTTTTTTGTTTCGTTTGAACTTTTGACTGTTTGTGGATTAGTTGAATGAATTTCAATTTGTCTGTGTTTCCTCTCGATGTAAATAATAATTCTCTATTCGAAGAACTGTTTGTTTCTGTTGCATTATAGCTCTAGTTGTTGTTCAAAAAATAGATGCTGATGGTTCGTAGAGTCGTGGAAGTTCAATCATCATTTGGTTGGAAGTTTGAAATCAAATAAAATGATTAGTAAGATCACAGCATTCACAACATTATTGAAGCAGAATTCGCAGGTTGTCTTCTTGTTATTGTTTCTGATTTCTTTGTATTCTTGTCTTCAAACATTATGATTTATGGGCAAGTACCATGGATTGTAAGTTTTGTCTCTGCATCGCGTTGCAGTATTAAGCAATAGTTCACTTGTGCACAGGTGAACAATATTGCAGAACGTTGCTGTTGAAGTTGAGACATTATTGGGAGTTCTGTACTTCCACTAGAATCATGGTCGGTCGCAAATCATGCTTATGCATGTTGGCCATCCCAGTAGTTTCCAGAAGTAACTCTTACCACAGAAAAAATTCTAGATAGTGCCAACAACTGCAAGCATTAAAATCGACATAGAAACCTTACATGAAACACATAAGCCTTTTAGCTATTATTCATTTTGAAGTGCATATGATTTTAACTGGTGTAATTTAACATTATCTTTTTCTTGGTTCTTTCTCCTATGTTGTTGTGGTATTGCAGGAATTGGTAACTTGTTGATCCTGATAATAATAATAATGTCAGTGAGAGAAATTATAAAGCTTGCAAATTGATGAAGAACATGGTTTAATGCAGGAGAATAATGGAGCATAATTCCTGCAACAATAGTGATGACTTTGTAGCTTTTGGTGAATTGGTATCCATATTAAGATATTATTCATCATTAGGGACAATTTGGATTATGTATTCCATGTGAATTTTCCAAGACTATGTCATGTTGTCACCATCTGAAACAAGAATGGTATAAATTAAATTCTATTAGGCAGTGTCAGAGGCCACATTCTTCTTTTTTTTTTTTTCTGGTTCATGGCTTTTTCTGGTGGTTTGTTAGAGCCTGATGTCATCAAAGTCCATGATTAATGAACCTAAGACCCAAAATATGAAAGAGATAAAGCAAGATGTACTTAAACAGAGATGATCAATAAAACAAAATTATTTTAGGGAGCATTCTGTTCTTTGCCATGGATTCAAGTCCATCAGATCTTTAAAAGCCTTTGCACTTCTTCAACTAGAAGTCTGGTTACCAGGATTACCATGCCATATGCATATTGGAAGTTTTATTTGCAAGTCAGAAGATTGTCATAGGGTGTTTTGAGGCATTTGACAATGATTGGATGACGGTTGGCAATGGATGGAGGTTGCTATATTCTGAATTTCTTGTATTGTGAAAAATATTACTTTTGGATGATGATCATTTTTTCAATTTAAAGTCGAGCTAGATTTTAGTTTCTGTACTTCAGTTGGTAATTCAAATCTTTTTTCTACCTGGAAAAAATGCCTCTCTTAAATGATGGTGGCAATTTGATGTTTTCACATTTGAATATGTAGAACCAGGTCATTGATTATGCAATTCTACTACTAATGGGTGAGTTCAGAGTTGCATGCCTTGGTGCACGTGAAATATGAATGCCCAATGGAACTTATAATGTGATATTGACTAGGTGTATCTGCGTGCTATTAATTTCTAATGGATTTGCTGCTGCAATAGAAAACCATTCGTCTTGTAGCGTTTTTTGTGAAATTTATCGTTCATATATAGCAAATTGTTCTTCTTGTACCCTTTTGGTTTAACTTAATAGCTTATTATCACAATCTTTTATCATGGGAGGGGAGGAAACATCTTTTATCTGTACTCTTCATCTTTAGTACTGACTATAGACAGTGGTCGGGTGGGGCTTTGAATACAATCTGCCTTTGTGATACATCTGTTGTAGCAATACATTTTTTTTCAATTTTATTTACTCTTGTAATGTGCAAGATTTTGGTTGGATGAGGAGTGACATTGTTTGGCTACTCCTGCAGAACATTATGGTTGAGTCATCACCTCCCAAGCCAAAAAACCATAATGAGGGATTGGATTGTTATGTTTCAGAATCAGTTGTATTCACAAGTTTGAACTGAGTTGTTAAAGCTCGAGAGGTTTTTATTGTTTATGTTGTTGGTTTTAACAGATTTGGTACTAGATGAAACATTGGCGATGATCTGCAAACATTCTGTATGTCCTTTTATTGTCCATATCCTTTCTGTTTTTTTTGTTGCTTTTCCCTTCTCTCTTTCTGGGAAAAATTGATATCGGTGTGATCCTAATCATAAATGCCTCGTCAAAATTAACTCGAGTATCTCATTAGGGCTGCAGCGATCCTTGATGGGATCACTCTTCGCTGTTTCTGCATCCTACTTGAAGGAGGGAGGGGGAAATATGCTGAAGAGAGAGACTACTATCTTGTGCACATTTCTCTTACAATCCAGCTACAGCTTGGGCTTGGTTGAGTTTCAATTAGTAGCATATGACTAGAAACTCTGCCAGCCGAGGGTTTTTACATGGATCCCATGACGCATTACCGATGCTTAGTTCCCTGAAGAATGTTATATTCTTGGTATTAATTTATAATCTATTTTCTTTGAATCTTTCCCTTGCTTCTCAGTATTGGGATCTTATGCCTCATGGCTGATGCTAATTGATCTTTTTGACTTGGGAACAATTCTCCAAATTTGCGCTTTCTCAGTATCAAATTCATAATTTTCATGAAATGACGTGACAGACGAATTCAAAGATCCGCCCTCTTATCAGATTTTTTTATGTGCTTTATGTCGAGCACGATTGAGTTGCTCTTTTCAAAACGTTTGAATCGTGATTTAACATAAAGCTTGAATGATTAATTGTGACTGCATGATGTGAATATAAAGTTCGAAATTTATTTCCTCACTTTTTTTCTTAGCAAAACTACTTCAGGACATCTTTTTGGGGAAAAGAAAATTTTAGTTATATTTTTTTTAATATATCATATCTTTAAGGACATCTTTTTTATTTTTTAAAATTTGATTTGAGGTAATTAAAATTTATTTTTTATGTATTCAAATTGAAGTCGATTAAAAATTATATTTTTTACATATTAAAATTTAAACTAATTAAAATTTTATACGAACCGATTAAAAATCAAATCTTAATCGGCTCAACTCAAATTTTAATCAACTCGCGTTGATTTTTAATCGGTATAAATTTTGATACATAAGAAAATATAAATTTTAATCAACTCAAATTTTAATATGTAAAAAATAAATTTTAATTAACTTGAATTGTATTTTAATAAGTAAAAAAATATAAATTTTAATTAATTCGAAACGAATTTTAAACGGTGCTAAAGCTCAAATTAACTTAAATTTTAATACATAAAAAAAGAATTCTAATAGTTCAAATTTTGATACGTAAAAAAAATAAATTTAATCAGCTCAAATTTTAATATGCAGAAAAATAAATTTTAATCGGCTTGAATTTTATATAAAAAATTTATTTGGGGTTTATTAAGAGGTTTTTTTGGTATTTTAGATAAATATTTTTGGTTAGAAATGGTGGTTAATGGCAAGGGTGTCGGTGGTATTTAAATATGAACAATAAGAAGTGTCAGTAATATTTTTGACAATAAACGTAGTTGAAATTTTTCCTGGTTTTATTCGATGGTTTACTCGCAGACCCTTTCTGAAGAAATATCAACTTGATGACATCATATTTTTCTGATTGTAAACGACCCCATTCGAGTTTGGTATCCAAATTGAGAGGACAAAAAAGTGAGTGATAGAAGGAGATCAAACAAGTCGTTGATCAGATAAGGTACAAGGAAGTAGGATTTCCAAGTCCGATTTCTTCAACAAGGAGGGGAACGTATTCACCTAAAAAAAGGATGGGAAACAAGTTTTTTTTGGGGAGCTGGGCAGAAGGAATAAAAACTTGCCTTAGCAGTTGGCACCAATGAGGAAATAACGGTTTTTTTTTTTTTTTTCCTTTCCTTTAAGAAAGAGAGCGAGAAATCCAAGCCTTTCAAGACCAATATGATGATTAATTAGGTAGGGTGACCGGTCTACTACGGGCAGCTGTAAGGATTAGTGTCTAGTGAGTGAAAGGGGGCTTCAGCGGACGACTTTGTTACCTCAAGCAGCTCAAGTGTCTTGGCTGAAACAGACTTCAAGATGACCCTAATAAATTTTCCCCTTAACGTAAATGCTAATGGGAGCATTTACAGCACAAGAATAGCAGACAGCACAAACATCAGTAGTGCTAATAGCTGTGTTTAACTGCTAAGATCAACAAACTCCAGCTTGAGTCTGCAAAAACCAGGATTCAGTCAACCTCGGATGCCACATCTGATGTATTCAATATCAAAAGAAAACACAATGCATGTATCACCTATAAACATGAATGTAAACATGTGCAAATTAAACCGCCAAAACATACATACAGAAGACACCCATTCCTCTAGATTCCTTTTGATAAATATGGGAAAGATTACAGCTACATGTACCAAGTTCTCTGTCAAGCAATGGCCATCTATGAAACACAGGAAGGTAAAATAAGAAAACAAACCATTTGAAACGATTAAACCTATATTCTATCCTTCTTTGGCAATTAATCTCACGAATCATATTACATCCATAATCCCTATCTTTATTCAGTGCTATCTCAAACCCCAGGTCCTCCCACTCAATCAAATAGGCTCATCTGCTCTCAGCATTATCTATGGCTATACAAGAACTAGCTAGTTCTTCTTAGTTCCTAAACTGATTCCAAGAGAGGAAGCCCAGATGAATAAAAACTCTATCTCCCTGCTGGTGGCTGATTTCTAAAGTTGAAACGGTAGGGCTCCCACTGACTATCTGGTTCTTTGCGTTTCCCACCAACACCAGAACTGGAAGATGGTTGTGAGCTGGCACCCAAATGCTCATCCATTGACCTTGTCTGACTGGGATTGAAAAGTTGTCTCAAACCCCCAGATTCTCTATTTCCCACCTCAATCATCAAGCCGGAGTTCAGATCAAAGTTAGGACGTGAAGGTCCAGGCCCATTTGAT
>CAUOFW020007279.1:1340301-1407273 GCA_963454935.2 Ilex paraguariensis | reverse complement strand
TTTTTTTTTTTTTTTCCTTTCCTTTAAGAAAGAGAGCGAGAAATCCAAGCCTTTCAAGACCAATATGATGATTAATTAGGTAGGGTGACCGGTCTACTACGGGCAGCTGTAAGGATTAGTGTCTAGTGAGTGAAAGGGGGCTTCAGCGGACGACTTTGTTACCTCAAGCAGCTCAAGTGTCTTGGCTGAAACAGACTTCAAGATGACCCTAATAAATTTTCCCCTTAACGTAAATGCTAATGGGAGCATTTACAGCACAAGAATAGCAGACAGCACAAACATCAGTAGTGCTAATAGCTGTGTTTAACTGCTAAGATCAACAAACTCCAGCTTGAGTCTGCAAAAACCAGGATTCAGTCAACCTCGGATGCCACATCTGATGTATTCAATATCAAAAGAAAACACAATGCATGTATCACCTATAAACATGAATGTAAACATGTGCAAATTAAACCGCCAAAACATACATACAGAAGACACCCATTCCTCTAGATTCCTTTTGATAAATATGGGAAAGATTACAGCTACATGTACCAAGTTCTCTGTCAAGCAATGGCCATCTATGAAACACAGGAAGGTAAAATAAGAAAACAAACCATTTGAAACGATTAAACCTATATTCTATCCTTCTTTGGCAATTAATCTCACGAATCATATTACATCCATAATCCCTATCTTTATTCAGTGCTATCTCAAACCCCAGGTCCTCCCACTCAATCAAATAGGCTCATCTGCTCTCAGCATTATCTATGGCTATACAAGAACTAGCTAGTTCTTCTTAGTTCCTAAACTGATTCCAAGAGAGGAAGCCCAGATGAATAAAAACTCTATCTCCCTGCTGGTGGCTGATTTCTAAAGTTGAAACGGTAGGGCTCCCACTGACTATCTGGTTCTTTGCGTTTCCCACCAACACCAGAACTGGAAGATGGTTGTGAGCTGGCACCCAAATGCTCATCCATTGACCTTGTCTGACTGGGATTGAAAAGTTGTCTCAAACCCCCAGATTCTCTATTTCCCACCTCAATCATCAAGCCGGAGTTCAGATCAAAGTTAGGACGTGAAGGTCCAGGCCCATTTGATCCATGAGGGCCAGTCATGCTCATAATATATGGTGCTGGAGAGAAGGCGGGCGGAAGAGTTGAAGGAGAGCCCACAATTTGAGGTATCACAGGGGCTCCTCTTGAATCTACCATGTAAGTGACGGGGCAACCAGGTCCATACATGGTCGACGAGGAGAAAGGCATAGTAGGCCCTGACAAAAGGGCATTGTAGCCATAAATAGGAGAAAGTGCATTAGGCACAGTGGATCCCATACACAAAACACCCCCGCTTCTCGCCAAATTAACATCCATGGACGGCTCTGGAATCCTGCCGTTTGGCAAGGGCAGAGTTTGTGAAATCAAATCTTTCCGCTTGACCTCCACTCGTGTACCAAAAATGGATATTGCAGAGTCATCTGGTTTAAGCTCTCCAAAAGCATTTAAGTTTTGAAATGACTTACCAAAATAAGGATGATCTGAAGAATCGCTGAGAAAAGTTGGCTGGTCGTTCAGATCAATGTTCCTCAGGAAAGGCTGCTTTGATGACGATGAAGAAGAAGGAGATCGACTGTGATGGCCATTCCGATGGTGAAAGAATTGTCTTTCCATCCTCCAATCTGATGGAGTATCACCATCATCACTCACACGGTTCAAATCCAACTTGAGCCTATCTGATCTTCTTGGACTAGCTTCCAACGAAGATTCCCCTGAAGGAAGGCCAGATAATAGCTGGATCTGTTTTCCAGGTAGAAGATCTGTGGTCTTGTCATCTCCACATTCAGCCACGTTCAAATCAATATCAAGACAGTCGAGCCGCTGCCTTGAACTGCTGTGGCTCCCTTCAGCAGAGAGAGTTTTGTCACCTTCATTATTTCTACGAGGTGATGCTGGACGAAAAGCACTAGTTGCAGCAGATCCTTTCCATCCAAGAGTTCCTTCAAATTGCAAAGGAGCAAAAGGCAACCCAGAAGGTGCAGCAGCCCTTGAAGCGGAAACAATAGAGATGGGAGTAGAGATATGGTTCAACTGGCAATCCATATCCTCAGAGCAAACTTCTTGATTCAGATCAAAATCACAAGAACTTTTCTCTACGTTAGCATCTGGTTCTTGAGCCGCCTGAGTAATTTGAGAGGACTCTGTATCTTGAATGGCATTTATTGGTTTAGCATCTAGGTTTACTGCACTATTTACCGGCGAATCCTCAGCAGACAGATCTGGTCCACTTGGCACCTCCTTAGGTGGGCCCTCAATTGGTTGGCATTGTTTCCCATTTATTGAGTCTGGGCTATCCGGCTGCTGAATTCCGCCTCCTGACATTTTCTCAGAAGAACTGCAACTTGGTTCCCTGCAATCCTCGACTTCTCTCTCCACTTCTATTGCTACTTGTCGAGCAACTTCAAGCGGATCTACTATACCATAGTCGAGCACAATGTCAGAACTCCTAACAATTAGATCAGAATTTCGGGCATCCATTGTTCCTGTGTTAAAATCAGACTCATTTGCCAGATCACCCTCACTTTCATCACTAGAGCTCACCCTACGTTCAACTGCTCCGTCATCTTCAATCCCTGGGTCCTCAGTTTTTCCCAATTTTGGTTTATTGCCAGGAGAGTCCTGCAACACATCAATATTACATTTACCACCTTGATCTGAAGTTCGAAATGCCAATGTGCTTCTGCAATTATTTAAAGACCTCATATCATCAGCCCCACTCTTTCCTACAGATAAATGTACTCCCACTCCCACACTATCAAAAGGAGAAGCTTTTAGACAATGGTCTTTGTCACGGCCATCAATGTATTTTTCTAAACCAGGTCCTGTCAAAGACTCCAATGCATTCACAGCATCTACACCTTGAGAAGGAGATCTGTGATCCAACGAACCACTGGCCGCAGAAATTGCCATTGAACCTATTTTCTCAAGAGAATTTCTGATCTTTGGCATCTGCTTGGCATCATCAGCACAATCACTCAACCCAGGAATATCTAGCTCCCGTTCAACAGGGCCTACACTTGGAACAGCAGAAATACCAGTTTGAATTAAAGTGGTACCCTCTAAACAATTCATGAGGCACTCTTCCTTTATAGGAAGGGTTTCCTTAACAGGATTTGACATGACCGAGGAGCCCACTGGATCTAGGGGACCATTGCTCATGACTGAATGGTCCAAAGTTTGGTGGGCCTGTTCATTATCTACACTTTCTGACTGAATAGCATCAGAGTTTGTCGATGTCATGATATCTTCACTGGGAGGTTCTACATGTTTTTCTTCATTAAAACTTCCTCTGGAAAGAGAAATATCCCTGGAAGAAGATTCTGGATGTCCACTCTCACCAGCAAGGTTTGCACTTTCTTTTGTCTCATCAGCAAGAATCTCGTCATAATTTTCAACCTGCTGGGGAACTGCACCACTGTCTTTATCTTGTCTCCAGTTATCAAATAAAGCTCTAGCACTATCCCGAATTCTGGAATTACAGTGGCCAAGAAGATTCTTGACAGTCATCCAGATACCAGAAGAAACTGACTTCTCATGGTCTATATGCAACTTTTCAAGTGCTTGCAATAATGCAATAACTGACTCTTCAACAAAGCCACCACCTGTGTCACTACCAAACTTCTGAACATCACTGAGCCACCTATCCATAAACCATAGTCCATCTAATTGAATGAAAAGATTCAGACAGTCCTTATTCTCAGTGGCTGCTACAGTGCTCGCAACAGTAGACCATTGCCGGGATGCTTCGCCAACGTTCTTCACAATACAATCTTTCTCCTTCTGCATTACAGTGACTAGCTCCCTGACTCGAGCTGGAGCTGTGAACCCATCTTTCATCTCAGTCAAGGTGAAGAAGTCCTCGAGCGTCATAATGTCTCGCCTGCCAGTATTCAAAGAGATCCTTGTGTCATGCTAATACATTTAACTTCAGCTTTGTTAATGGACGGTAGAGAAATTTTATTTATTATTCACAGTCTACCCTGCAAAACATCAAATTACGAAATGGGTAAACAGAAGTTCTGAATAGTATATAATACAGATCAACAATATGTAAATGAAAGTCGCAGGACATTGTATACTTTGGCATAGACAAGAACTAGTACAAAAATGACACAGAGTGCAGTAGATATCAAACTCAGCAGTCAGTGCCACATATGAATACATCGTGCTCACATGAATTAAGTGAAACTCAAGTTTTCAGGAAATATCCATTATCACATTCCCAACACAAATATGGGTGCATGCAAGTGCACATCTTTGTACATTTGCAGAACAAGTAAATTTTGACAAAGCCAACCACCTGGAGTATGGAGATGGAATTTAAAGAAAACTAGAGTCTCTATGGATGTAGGTATTATGAACACGCGTCCCTATTTCCATTACCATGTGTAATTCAAGTCCAAAAAGGTTCAACTGATCGACTCAGAGCAATTCACAAAATACATCACAGGAATCGGGTAAAGAGGCTTGTAGATGGCAGATTCAGCATTTACTACCCTTGTGTAAATCTTTTTCTTCTCTCGGTCCCTCTCTCTCCCCCTTCCCTTCCCCCCTCCTCCTCCTCCTCCTCCTCTTTGAATTATTACTACCAACTATTGCATGCTTAGATAAATCAAGTAAAGACAATATTAGACGTATTCCGCAATCACATTCTAAAACGTATATATTGAACAAGCATGCAGCATGTATGTGCATGCGAGCCCATGCATGTGCAACTGAATCAGTGAGCATCTTTTGTATTACTATTTACTCAGTTTAGAAAAATGATAGTGGGTAAGCGGTTCACACTTACTTCGAGGTTTGACCAATCTTAACTCCCAAAAAGAAATGAAATAACAACTTTCTCTGCCTCAGAACCACGATCACAATCATTTAACAAATTCCAAATCTTGTTGACCTCGATGATAAATCCACATGCTAAACGAGTGCAATTTAATTATTGAAATTTTTGCTGCTAGTGCTAAATAAATCTACACATCCCCTACAAAATTTCTGTAACAAGTGCAGAATATAAATATTTAAGAAAGTCAAAGCTACATCATAACTTGCCACATATGACATATTTGCAAGTCAAGTGTAGTAGAAAAGAATTTACAAGAGAGCAGAGATTAGTGGTGTCCATTTATCAGGTGTTAAACACAAATACATATATTTTTTTGATAGGACATATTAAACACAAATATTAAACTAATTTTCATCATAACAAGTAAATAAAATTGCTTAAAGCTACATGTGTCGTAAAAATAGCATAAAATTTGTATCTAACAGAGAGTAGAGCCATGAATATGTGTGGTAAACTGAGATGACATGTTCTTGTAACCTTGAAGTTGTGTCAAACCAGATGGTTAAAGAAAAAACCAATCCTATCAACAAACAAAACTAAAGAGCAACCAAATACAATAAAGTCCTCAATCTATGTAGCCACAAAACAACTCGAGATATGTAACCACCAGATAACAATGAAACAAATTTTAAAGGTCTAACCAACTTACACTGATACAATCCTGATTTTAAAAAACATAACACACCAAAATGCTGTAGACATCGTCAAGATATCAATGAATACCAAAAGATGTCTTAATTGAGAGTTGAGTTTGCAATTTCTCAAAGAAGACGTTGAAATAAAAACAATATCATCTCTTACCAACAAGCAAGGTACGTTTCTATATACTACACAAGTTAAATGGAATACTTCCTCGGTATGTTCCATTTTAATTAGAGGTTTCCAAATACGTGTGATGTTGTGATGCACATATTGGAGAACCTGCTTATCAAGTTTAAGAAATCAATAATTGTCATCAGAACATGACAGTGATGCAGAAATATCAGCTACTGATCTCAATAAACTATGTATTCACAAAACAGAAAACTCCTCTGGCATATAAAAAGACCTCAAAAAGATAACAAACCTAGAGTTGTCAACAATAGTAACATTACCCATTCTTTCAATGCGCTATTGAGAAGATAATTAATAAAGACCGACTTTCCAACCACAATTGCCAAATGGCAGTATGCCAATCCTGAAAAACAAACAGCAAATAAAAAGCAAATAGGAAACAATTAATATTCATCGGCCTAAAATACAATCAAAACCCCAAACAAAGAAACCGCAGTTCAATAACACCAAAGCAGCTGTAACACACTAATTCACCAATAGACCTGAAACAATACTCGAAATGATCTTAGGGTTTTTCTCCTACCATACAATTAAGAATTACCATTTTTCATGAAACTGATGGAACAAAACCAGTGGGACGAAGAACAGTAAATACCATAAGAAGAAAAGACTAAACCCTAAAATGAACAATTCAACAGAAAGAACACAAGCTTCAAAGAAAACCCTAGATGAGAATTCCGTTAGTGTTAAGCGTGGGATGTATACATATCCCCACAAATAGATAGATGCAAAAGATTTAATTAAGATTACATATTTAATGCAGTAGGCTAAGGAATTAATAACGTCAACCCTAAACATGGGAAGAAAATATATTCTCAAATATTGAAAATCCATAATAATTAATAGTTCCCGAGTTGTAATTTTACCTATTTTCAGCGTATGAAACCCTAGCTCAAGCTTCAGAGAGAGAACGGAACTCGAACTTCAAAACCAAGAGCTAACTTACTATGTTCCAAACCCCTCTTTCTTTCTCTAGACCCTTTCTCTCTCCATCTCAAATTCTTTTTCTCTTCTTTCTATATCACTGCATCTCTCTCTCTTCGCAAAACCCTCGCTTTGTCCTCTCCGTGCTCTTTCTCGTACCAGAGAAAGCAAAGTTTTCCTTCGCACGAATTCCCTCCCTCCTCTCTCTCTCTCTCTCTCTCTCTCTCTCTCTCCGTCCTTTTCCGTTTTCTCTTTCTAAACTTTTTAGTTCTCCTTCCATTCGGTACTACGTTTTAGTTCATAGCTGGGTATTTACACGTGCCACATGTGCAAGTCCACACAGACAAACCAATCGGGTTGGAAATTCCGGGTCTGGTCTTTGATGACCGGGTTAACATGAATTATACCTATGAATATCAAGTATGAGTCATCTTTCAACTTGATTTTGAAATTTCAATTGAAACAGTTAAATCGTCAATGTTTTAATTGATTTTAATATCATAGCTATATTTTCCAATTTTTTATTTTGGTATTTCAAATTTAAAATAAATATTTTGTTGTTGAATTGGAGTCTTTGTAATTTGCATAACAGGGTGGTTGTTATGAATTGAAGGTAGGATAGATTTATACTTTGCACATGTGCCCAATGCAATTGCTTAAACATTTGAACTTTATAACTTTTTGTGTCCCTTCATTTGCACTAAGTTCTTTTAATTTCTATAACTTTGATTTGTAATGGCATACTATTTATCATGTTTTTATTGTCTTAAATGATAGTTGCAATTATACTTCCATCATGTAGAGAAGAAGAAGAAGACTCACTACTAACTTTCCCATAGTGTAATATACACTATTAATATATTTAATTGTCATTGTTTAATTCAAATAAGATACAGATTAAGGTATAATTGGATATAGAAATTTAAGTAGGGATCATATAGAAAATTAAAAGTTTTTCATGTTAAAATAATTTTATTAGTAGTATAAATATAGATTAATTAATAGTCTATTATTATTAGTTTATTTTTAATTTATTTTCCACGTAAAACTACCCATTTTCTTATGATTCTATTTATCTCTCATGGTTTTTTTTTTAATCATCTCTTTCACACTTTCGTTTTACCTCTTTCTCAAACATCCACCACCAACTAGCATCGAAAATATTTCACATATGTATTATACACACATTAAATTGCAGGAGCTTTAAATTCCACAATTATCGTGTGACACGGAAATTACTATTAATGAAACGAGAGCAATGATTTGATATTCACTTAATGAAACCACAAAAAATAGGCACAAAAAAAAGTGTTTTTTTTTTGGGGGGGGTGTTGGTAATTTGAATTTTAAAAAACTCAAAAACATGTCTCTTTCCATTATCTCGCCTTCGTCAATCTTACACTTCATCTTAAGAGTTTCAATTAATCTAAACTTTGTTCAAAAAAAAAAAAATCTAAACTTCCATTCTTCATACATTAATTACAAATTTCTATATGTTATCCTCCTCTTTTTTCTCTCTCTTTCGTTGTTCAAGTTACGCATATTAATTTATCAAAAAATTCTCATGTCTTACATTATATCCATAATAAACTCTACACAAATTGTATGTCTCATAGACACTCGTGTTAAAGAATGTGAGACAATCGTTAGAAACAAAAATTTCAAAACACTACCAAATCTATAATGATATTTTTATGTGCAAATCTACTAAAAAATGAGATCTTGAAATTCATTAATTTCGATTAAATTCAAGTTAATGGTGAGTTGACTTTGTCATATTTAGATTTTTAATCTCAAAATCTGCCTTAAACTCAGTTTGTTCATCATTATTCTTTAGAATCATTGTTCATACCTCAACAAGTTATGTCATTGTTTGTAAGTTCACTTACCATCATCAACCCCTCTTACCAAAAGAAAAGAAATCCAAGGATATATAAATTAGTATTAAACTCAATTATAATATACTAAGCTTCTTTTTTTCCCTTTTAGATTCGCTTGTTTGATATGGACTATTTTTTTAAAAAATCAGATTAAAATAAAAGTGAATGGGCAAAATACTTGTTAAAATGTCAATACAGTAAGAATATTTATTATAATTAAAATATAAATTATATCAATAGAAATTAAATGTAAATGATGTTTGCCATTGTTGTGTTTTATCATTGTTTTATTACGTAGATGTTGTCGATCTAAGTCAAATCTTTCATAAGAAAGTTGGGTTTTTTTTTTTTTTGTTCAACAAATAGGGCTGTTTGGGTTAACTTATGCATACTTCAACTAATCTTCTATTTGGTCCGGTTAAGGACAATCCATCCTCATTAAGAGTAGGGTATTTATCGTGGCCCGACTCTAGAAAATTGACAAAAATGTCTGAATTTATAATTTATTTTTGTTATCAGTTAAATTACTCTGGCTTATTGATTTCTTTTCTGCTCTTTCTTTGTGTCTAATCTATGGGGAACATGCTTCCATAAGCAGGTTATCAAATGAAAATGTAGGTCAAAGACGTGGACACAAAACATAGGGTGGTGTCCAAAAGACAAAAAGTCACCCACCGGTGCAATGACTAGGACATTGTTGTTGAATTTTAAATTGCCAGGAATAATTCTTCAATGGTCAAAGTCATTGTTTTAACAATCTTTGCAAATAAATAAACAAATAAATTAAATACTATGGGGATTGTGTGGCTCGTCGAGCGACAGATCTACCACAATTAGAAGAAGTCCAAACTCACTTACTATTATTGTGTGACAAGGCTGCAAGAGCTCTTAAGTAGGTGGAGAGTTCAATGTGTTTATCGATGCTTTAGTCCTGAATTGTGGATCATTATTCTAGATCACAAGTTAAAAAAAAGTTAGGAAAAATAACTGATATCATGTGCGTTAGAATGGAGATTATTATTGAACTAATTTCTGAAAGGCTTATTCTTCATGTAAAAGGGGAGGAGGGTTTAAGAGTAGAATCAAGGCTAATTATACAAGTTAAAGTCAAGTAATGGAATTGTAAATACTTTACTCCTTGTTGACTTTTTTAATTTTGGTAATTTAGAGAGGTTTTATATTTAAAGGTGTTAATTGAGTCGGATCTTTTGAGCATCTAATATGCTCTAAATTGGCTCGAGTTTTTGAGAGGATTGTTCAAGCTCGGCTTGGCCGAGCCCAAACTTTATTTAAAGTTTCGTCTCAGTTCAAACTAAAATTGAGCTTAGACTAGATCTCAAATCAACAGAACTTGAAGTCTGCCACTACTAAGTTTTTAGAGATAGAAAGATTAGATGGGATTTGAAATCTTGGGATTTGGAGTGGACAGGTGACATGGGTCATGTGCGTGGACCGGTGGGGAAGTCTAGATATTTAGGGGTTAGGGGTAAAACTACGGGCTTGGTTAGGCTCGCGAGCGGCTCAAGCTCGATTTGATTTAGAAACGAGTCCAATTTTTTTGTGCAAATTTGACTTATTTTATAAAATGAGTGAACACAAGCTAAGTCAAAATTGAGTTGAGCCTGAGTCGCTTGCGAGCCACACTGCTCATTTTACAACCCTATTTATATCCTGCTTTTGGCAAGGACCACTAAAAAATGTAAAATTACTTTTATTTTTTTGGTTCAACGGTTAGAAATGTCTGATTCAACTTATACCATTTTCATCTAATTAATTAATGCTAAATCTTTATTTATTGATGTCGAAGAATTCAAACCCTCTCGCCTTTTTATTGATTATCGTTTTTTTTTTGAGAAATTATATATAATTAACAGGAAGGTAAAAAAAACCAACTAAAATGTAAGAAAGAGAAAGCCACATTATTCACCATTTGTTTGGACACATTAAAGAAATATAAACTATACTAGCAATAACTCCATGCCTCAAGACACTTTAAATACTAAAAATTGATCATTTATTGTATAATATTTAGATTTTAAATAATAAATTTTTTTTCTTTTCTTTGATTACACAATTTCAAACTAAAATAAACAGAGAAAAAATAAGAGAGGAGTGTGTAGGTGTGGATTATTAGGGTTGTCTAGCATTGTGGAGTGCGCTGATTGAGTTATCTGACATTAAGAGTTATGTAGAGATATTGTTTGTTAACGGATTTTTTTTTTATGAATTTTCTACCATTTATTCAAAGTAAATAAAAAATTATATAAATCTGGACCATTGTTGTGTTTTTATAATTTAAAAATTCAACTTCTAACTGTAACATTATATAAAATTTTCACATTATAACGTCTTTATTTAAATCTTTGGAGTAACTTAAAAACTGAATCTATTGACATAATTCATTCTCATTGTTGAATTATAATAAATCTATATATTGGATGGAACTTACTACCATTCGATAATAGTATTAAATTATATTAGTACCTTAAATTTCCAAATTGAGTCTATGAAAAATAGTAGCTTAGTGTATGAGATTTTTATTATTATAAAAATGAGCATTATTAGATGTAAGCAACATTTTTCATACATGAACAAAATACTTTTCATCTAGGTGTTCCAGATAAAGAGTCAGATGAAAACGTTAAAGTAGTACAAGCTGTTCTATATCTTTCAATAACAGTTGATTGATCAGGTTATTGTTTTATATTGAGATCCTATCACATAGGTAAGTAGGAGCACCTTTGACTAACAATATCTAAACCAAAAACAACTATAAAAGAGGTTGGTTGAACAAAAGTAAGAGTTCCGGTAGATGCCTGCTAATAAAGGGCGACCCTACTATTCTTTAATTTCCGTATTACGTGTGTCGGTGAATGGAGTGGTGAATGTAAGGAGTAATATATGGCACCAAAAAATAATGGGCACCGTATCGTTATTTTAGAATCAATCGCAAGTAGGAATGACAGTAAACCGAAAAAAAATAGGTATTCGTCTAAACCCGTTCTATTTGGACCGGAGATGGACTATACGTATTGAACGGTGAACGTATACGTGGATACCCATATAAATCCGTGTAGGGATGAAAGCGGGGATAAAATTACCTTTACCCTCGCCCCGTCCCATCCCCGTCCCCGTTACCCGTTATATATATATTGAGGTCTAATATTATCTATTGTTGAATTATTGATTTATTAGTTAAGTTCTAAGGTAATGCCTGCAGTATTTGGTCACATTAGTAATTATGTGCATAATGAGTTTTGGTGAGCCTTTTGGCCCATTTACTGTCTTCTAGCCTTGTGCATGTCGTTATTGATCTTCATTACAGTAAATATAGGGGCATAGTAATTCAATAAAGGGTTAATCTCATTTTGTACTCTAAAAGATTATTCAAATCTCAATTTGCACCTTCAAAGATAAAAAATCTCAATTTGCACCCTCAAAGATAGAAATTGTATCAATGTGTATCCCCAAAGATAAAAAATCTCAATTTGTACCCTCAAAGATAGAAATTTGTATCAATGTGCACCTAAAATTAAATTAATAAATTATACTTAGATCCACTCATATTTGTCACTTAATCATTTGAACTCTTTCACATTTAGAATATTTTTCTTACATCTCACGACGTTTGTGCATGTGTAACACATAACCACTTTTCGTTAATATCTGTTAATATAATCGTTAAAAAATATGATGTTATCCTAATAAAAATTATAATTTCATATTACCTTTTATTTTGTGGATTCGATATACTCTAAAGTTGCAAATCAAGCTTACCATTTGAATGTCTAATAAAATGTAGATATTTATATAAAAGGTAATATGAAAAACATTATATAAATATTTATATTTTATTAGATATTCAAATAGTAAACTAGATTTTGAACTTTAGAATATATTGAACCCATAAAATAAATGGTAATATGAAATTATAATTTTTTATTAGGATAAAATTATATTTTTTAACGGTTATATTAATGAACATGAGTTACGTGTTATACGTGCATAAATGTCATAAGATGTAGGAGTAATATTCTAAATGTGAAGAGGTCTAAATGATTAAGTGACAAGTATGAGGGGATCTAGGTATAATTAATCAATTTAGTTTTAGGTGCACATTGATACAAATTTCTATCTTTGAGGGTGCAAATTGAAATTTTTTATCTTTGGGGTGCACATTGATATAAATTTCTATCTTTGAGAGTACAAATTGAGATTTTTGATCTTTGAGGGTGCATATTGATACAAATTTCTATCTTTGAGGGTGTAAATTGAGATTTTTGATCTTTAAGGGTGTAAATTGAAATTCGAACAATCTTTCAAAGTGCAAAATGAGATTAACCCTTCAATAAAATGGGTTTGTCTTAAGATTTTCCATCAGCAATATTACCTTGGCATGATACTGTGGGCTACACAGATGTACTTCAAAAACAATTTTTTTTATGGCACGATACCTGGGCTTGGCCTTATGCTTGGGTTGGGCTTGGGGTTAGGCGTGTACGGAAAAAGCGGGGACAGGGACAGGGACGGGGGCAAGAATGAGAATTATAAATTTATCCACGGACGAGAATGAAAATGAAAATTATACCTGTTAGCGGGGTTGGATCGGAGATGAACGAAAGTTTTTTAAGTGGGTATAGTGATGAAGATTATACCCCCGCCCCGCTTCAGTCCATTGACATCCCTAATCGCAAGTACTGTAACGTAATAAAAACGTCCACAATAGTTGTAAATTATTACTCATAAAAGTTATAAATTTTTTTGTTATAAAATAATATACAAAAATTATAAAATTTAAAGGTACGGTATCAAATCATTTTTTATTTCGTACCATACCTTTAAAATTTATTATTTTAAAAAGTATTTTTACAATTTTTGTGAGTCATTTTACAACCAAAAAATTTATCACTTTTGTGAGTATTTTTACCACTATTATGGTAATTATTTTTATTACTTTTTTTCGATACAAAAAATTTATCATTTTTGTGAGTGATTTATCACTTTTTGTGATAAATATTTTTCATGATACACAAAAGTGAATTTATGCACAATCAACAGTCGAGTGTATAATGTAGAGTAATTAATGAAACAATTAATAAAAGAGACAAAGATTAGGTCAACACAGACAACACGCAGATGTATAGTTGTTCGATCAAGATGATTTACTCCACTTCGAAGGCGATAACGATGCCCAAAGAACTTTATTAATAAAGTAGAAGGTGTGAGAAAGAGAGACTAAATGTAAGCTCAGAGTAGCTATGCGTGAAATTGTTGTTTAAAGGGTATGTAGAGAGATGTCTCCTTCGTGTGGAGAATGTTTACAATTTATAGACACAGAATTTTAGTTGAAACAGTGGTTGTAGAGAGTATGTTTTTAATTTTTCAGAAAGGATAGTTATATCTAATGATTGATACAATTAAAGATACTGCCGAGGATAGGAGGATAGTTACTACTTCATTATTTTTTCATTATTTCATCATGATTATACATGATTCAACTCAAACTTAATTGTCTGAATTATTTTTTGGCACGTGCCACGGAGATATCGTAGCCTTAATCCTATCAATAGATGCTTGGGAATATTCACAAAAAATTTGGGAAGGTGCAGCGTCGGCAAAAACAGGCATGTGAACTGGAATATAAATGGACTGAAGATCTGGTCTGAAGTCCAGAGAATTAAAGTCCATCGGCCCATTGGGCCATAGAATTTGAGGCCATCAGTACGGTTATTGAAGACCCTTTTTGGAAGAGTAACAAATATAAGAATAATGCTAGTATTCTTATTTAAGTTCATATAGCATTCCTCCAAATATAATAGAATTCTTATTTTCATTAGATAAAGAAAAACAAAATAATTCTTAAAAGAAAACATGACAGCAGTGATGGTGGTAGCCACGATAGGAATTTAATTTGCTTGTTACGAATTACGATGTCACCGCTGGTGGTATATCAATAGAATGATAATAGTGGTTTTGATGGCGATTGAGATGGTAATGATTGTTGTTGTGAAATTGATAGTAATATCATTGGGCTGGTATCGGTGAATGACTAATTTAGCACTGGAGAGAGAACAAAAGTTCTTTCTTTTTTTTTTTTTCAACAAAGAAAACGGGAAAATAACGCCCAATAATAGATAGTAACATTTTTTGGACATGATCACGAGAATTCCCTCGTTGTAGAATGTTTAATTTGAATTTTAATTACTAACTCGAAAAGACAGTCCGTCACCACAACACTATCAAAGTCAAACAACAAACTACATGGTCCCATACATCGAACTCTAATAATTATGTGAGAGTCAATGATGACCCTAAATAGGTATGATTTACCACTAGACCACTAATTCCGGTGGTGAGAGGAACAAAAGTTCAAAAAGACGTAAATAGCAATTTTATTTTATTTTTATAGTGCTTGCAATATGTACAACTAAAAGGACAGTCCAACAATATACAGAAATAACTTCAATTTTCTTTTTTGAGTTACTTACTGGTAGGTCGAGTCTGATTGCATATAAAATCTACCATGAATACATAGAAAACTACAGGATTTATGTAGGAAACTGAAAAAAACTCGGTGGAATGCCTTCAACAGGAAATTATTAACAAAAACAATAGTTACCAGGACAGCAGTAGTGCAGTATCCATCCTCAAGATGCAGTTCTCCATTGCAGCTCAATCTGAATCCGTCCATTCTTCGAGTCGATGAGGTGGAATCTCTCATTGATCCTTTTGTTGCTAACAACATCTGAGAGATTTATATCAACATAACCCAGAATTTCCTAGGAGGAGACATGTAAAACCAGAGAGACGCTTAATAAGTACTTGCATTAGCAAACAGAGTACAAGCTAAAACAGTCTGATAAATTCAAGGCTAGCCATAATTGATGCTTAAAATGCCAGAACAATGTTCCTCAAATGAACACTATTGTTCAATACCAAACACTGCACAGCAAGAGGGTAATAACAACTTTATACTAGCCAATTCCAAATAAAAATCGACTCTCTAATAACCCAATCTGCTACAGTGATAGAAGATGATATGACAATTGATAAATGTTTACCTTGGGATGCAGTAGACCCATCCTTGATGAAATGCTAACAACTTCCACATGAAGCCTGTCATTAGTGGGTGGCTCCTCCAGCATGAACTGAAACTCCTCTGCCCATCTTGGATCCCTATTTTTCTTCACAGACTGTATCAATACAAAGCAAAAAATTAAATATTTCTAAACAGCAAGACGATATTAAACATTTAACAGCGTATATCCCTTCCACGTTACATAATCAATTCAAAAACTGATAATAGAATTCTGGGCATAAATACCAATGCTGTTGCCTAGACAGTTGTTTTCTGTGGTTCATTTTCCATGGTCTCTAAGGCTTGACATAATTTGTCATTTTTGCGGCTGAAAATGTGGAAATTGCCTCTTATTGCACCTATGGTACCTCTTGCGCCTATGGCCGCTATAACTATCCAAGAAGACACTCAAAACTGGAAGGAAAAACAAACCCACCTAGTGGACTGCCGAGCTACAAGAATGTTCTCTTATAATACATGCTACAAGATACCTTAGTTTTTCTCTCCTCCCCCCTGAAAAGTAGACGCACAGATGGATTTGTGTGGTGCTTTCCTTCCAGATCTTGAGCTTCATGGACAATGACTACTAGCAAACCACCACCCTCAGGTGTTCCTTCAGGAGCCTTTTGTATCGCATTTGAATCTTCAGCATCTTTTGGAATCTCATCATCCGCGAAAGGTTTGTATATCGCTTCAATAACAAGCTGCCCACGTGACTTCTCATTTTGAACATCATTTGGGTCCATGGTTTTCAGAAGATCGAGAGTCATAACTTTCGGCTCATCAGGAGTGAGTTCTTTCAGTGGTATGGCATTTAGGCCCATCTTATCATGCTTGCCCACCTAAGTAAAAGGGAATATAAAGCTTGAGACGAATAGGAGAAGTAAGAAGGAGAACAAGAAGAGGAACAAGAACAAGATCGAAATAGAGGACTGATCTCTCATGTCCATATGGAAGGCATTTATGCATTCCGTATCTCTTATTGAAAGAAAAGGAGTGGCTTAACCTTTGATAATTAATCTGAAATAGATAGATCAACATACGTGTTCCCAGTCATACACTACAGCTTCTAAAGCTTGAGATTCTGGATCCTTAACAACAAAATTAAATTCCTCATTCCATTCTGGGTTCAAGTTTTTGCGTTTCACAGTTGTTTTCTTTGACAGAAGTTTGTCCTCAGTAAGTTTAAGTTTCACGTAAGGGTCTGAAGCCCCCAAAAGATCTTTCTTTTTGAGCTTTATTGCCCTAAGAACCTTCACACTCAGAATCCCAACAGGTCTCTTCATGGCTCTGCTTAAAATTGGTTAGCTGTGGTCAGGACTTGATAAGGATGGATGCTGTCTTACATAAAAGCCAGGGAAGAGAATGTACACTTACTTTGCAGGATCCATAATTGGGACCTCAAGCACCTTTGGCCATAGATACATGTTTGCAACTTGATCTTTGATAAGCTCCTGGGGGCCAAGATATGATTAGGAACCAATTTAAGTTATGAACTTTCCCCACCCCCACCAAACACAAAATAAAAATTAAAAAGAAATAAGAAAAGGAGTACTAGGAGTTCCAAAACAACATGGACTTCCTTAATGTTATGCAGTGACTTCCTTAGATTCCATAAAGCATGAAAAAAAGAACAAAGATAGCAAAATTACATCCTTACAAATGATCATTAGTCAAAAAAAGGTCAGTCATCACAAAAATTGTCATCGAAGTGAAAGTGGAATATATGTACAGACAAAAATACATATAGAAAGAGAAGGAGCGAAATCACAAAAAGGGAGGACTGAAGAACAAGGCTTTAGTCATGAGGCACATATTAGAGGAGAATGAAAACAACCCTCCCAATGCGAGAATGAAAAGAAAATTAATGAAGAAGAAACAAAAAGAATCCATAGTGTGCCATACCTGGACAAATCTATATAGGCCAGGAATGGACATAGCATCTGCCCCTAGCAGTTTTAGTCCAAAGTCAACATGAGGCTGCAGAATCACAGAGAGAGGGGGTAAGAAATCATATTTTATTTTGCAAAATAGAATATGGTTTTAGAGCTGTTGCTATGGGTCAAAATTCACATATTAATTTCAGCAAGGTCAACTTTTGGCCAACATTCCTACTCCATGACTACCATCCAACAAACTAAGATGCTAAACCCAAAAACAAAAGAAAAAAAAAGAAGTGATTCTGAATGCTTTTACTTTAAACCAGGGTGAAGAATGATCTTGGGCATCCAATTATGTCCAAAATTCTCCATATAGCAGAAAGAAAATATAACTCATTTGTGCACATAATTATACTCCTGATGAAAAAAAAAAAAAATACTCCTGATGAGAACCATTACTAAGCCAAGATTACAATGTTATCTCCATCAAATACAAGGTTCAAAGCTATTCAGAAGCATATATGGACTTCCACAAACCTAAAATCTTCTTTCAAATGAAACCAATAATAAGAATTACATCTAATCGTTATCACTCACCCTCTCCATGAGAGAAACTAATATTTTGGCAAAACAAGGGAAGCTTGGAACCAGGGGCTTCAAGGTGATGCGCGGACAACCAAATACTTGCAAATCAACCACCTGTAATACTCCAAAGAAATCAATACTAATTACTGTAAGTGAACAAGTAGCAAAAAAAGGTCCCTTACTTTAGCTAATGATTTGTATGAGAGAAAGAGGAGCATACAGTAAGCATATTGGGTGCAGAAGTTGTATGTCTAACACTACGTAGCTACTTCAACGTATCATAATTTCTTACAGCACCAAGGATCTAATTTCAATGACTATCAGTGACAACCTGCCCCTCAAAGGTTAAATGAACCAGTACCTGTACAGTGGCTTTCAACCCAAATGCCTTGACTGCTACAATGATGTTAGGATTACCGGCCCACCTCAACACTGGTTCCATGATCAACTCCTTCTCCTCAGTTGTATAGACTTTCATTCCTGGAATGAAACAGCATCAGGTATGGGAGCAAAATAATGAGAAACCAGGTTAAAAGAAAAAAGAAGAAGGAGAAAGTAAGAGATGCATAAATTTCTTATCGAAAAATTATTAGGTTAACAATATGGAATAAGGTGAAAGGACACAAAGTGATTGCAATGCAGAAAGTCACTAAAGAGCAATCTTTGCGATGATTATTGTCATTATCCGAATTATCCATGTCTGGCCAAGGACACCTCTTCGTTCCAAAAGTTGAGATAAAAAAAACAAAGCTTGTGAAGCTTAAAGTGACCTTTTTCCTTCTTACTTTTTTAATGAGTAAGATGATGTGTCAATTGTCATTGAGGCATAAGTGTAAACAATTAAACTACAGGTACTAGCTTTAACCATGTAAAAAAAATTGATAATGGGAGGGGAGCGAATAGAACATGCCCTAAAAGCCCATCCAGGTGCTTGAAGCAATCGGAGACTCAATACCTAAAAGTAGATTGGCCTGCAATGATAAAATCTATGAACCTTTTCCCTTTAAATTGCGGAAACCACAGCCTAAGGATCAGGAAGCCATTTCTCCATAGACTTGGTTACTCAAATCACCTTCCCTATGTCCTTCCTCATTTGCAGGTGTTGAAACTGTTATTTCTTGAACATGTCCAAGTTATTTCTGTGCATGAAGAGAATTCCTCTTGTCCGTTTTAAGTCGAAACAAAAAGAATATTTGACAGACATAAATGTCATAAAAAAATGCCGAGAAAGCTTGCGCAAAGCGTATTCCAACAACTTAAATATGACAAAAATCTTCCCCCCAGTCAACAAAAACAAGTCGTGCCAAATTCTTCGGAGGGACTTCTCAGGCTGCAATTCTTAGACCGTGTCTTGTGCACATACATATTTTCTGGAATTTTATTCGGTCTATTAATAGACTACAACTGTGGAGAACATGACTCACTATTCATCATGATTACATGGAAGTAATGCTATGGTTTCAGGTAGAGTTCCAGAGGGCAAGAAAGATGCACTGTTAGAAAATGGCAGGACCATATCACATGTAGTTTGATGTGTCTACATGCATGTATGTGTGCATTGCAGAGAGAGAATAAAAAACTCAACCTTGAAAAGTAGGTGGGAGGCAGCCCAAGGTGAGCGCTTCAAACTCAATTGACTCAATTTTGTATTTTGGAATTTGTTCAGCTATAATGGGCTTCGCTATGGTCTTCGCAGTCTTGCAAATTGCCTACAGAGCTTGCATCATTAATACTCATACCCCAAAAAGCAGAAAAATGTGAGGAACACACAACCTAACCGTACCTTGTCCAAATAAGGCCACATATTTTCAATGAATTTGTTAAGCCAATCAACCTGCACAAAATGTTATTTTAAGAATCTTGTTATCAACCCCACCGCATGGTGTGGGAGCAACTTGCAATTGAGTAATAGTTTTTTTTTTTTTTTTTGGTGGGAGGGAGAGGGGGACTTGAACTCTCGACTTCAGGAATGCAAAACCTTTGCAAGGTAAAGAGTACCATTGGACTAAGGCCCATTGGTCAATTGAGTAATAGTATAGAGTCTGCTTTTCAGACCTAATCTTTGCATTTGGAACATCTATACAACTATGTAGGTAGATACTTTCAAAGTAATAGCATACACGATCATAGTCTGGATTTTTCACCCATAGAGGTATTTCTGGAAGCAATCGTTGCACAGTTTCAGCATCTTGTTCAACTAAAGGATGGATAATCGGATCCTGAACAAAATATCACCCGAACATATGAGAATAAGCTAATAATCTGATGTAAATTCAGCTCCAGTTATTACCATATGCAATAATTTCATTATGCTTGATATCTATTCTCTATTTACTGCAATATTGTATGGGATGCAATACGGTTTTCCTTTTCCTTTCTCTGTTTTTGCTTCTTTGGGATGGAGGAGAGGGTTTGAAAGTTAAAAAAATAAAGATAGCAGTACTGGAAGAAGAAAAACACTACCGAACTGTAACAGATCAAGGGCAACCAAAAAAGTACAACATGCGGAAGATAATATCAAGTTAAGTAACTAGTTTGCCATAATACTTGAAGTACTATAGATACATCACTACATTGGTAACAAAAATAATCATACCATGAAAAATTAGATATTTGAAAATGGTAAAAAAAAAAAAATTTAATTAGATACATTGAGTATGAGGGCTGCATAACATTACAGCAGTAAATTTTATTTTCCTTTTAATATAAAGAAGAAACCTATAGATGATTAGCCACAAGACTACACACTGATAAGGTTTCAATTTAACCCCGCAGCTAAAATTCATCAACTACTTTTGAGATATCACATAATATGAATAGGGCAACCATATTGAGGACAACAAGAAATGTAGAAAACTGTTTAACAAAACCCTATCAATGTCAATTTTTTTACCCATCAAATCAAAATCTCCATTCACAATTGTAACTCCGAAACAATCCTCATGAAAGTGAGAGCAAAAATCCATCTCTTGAATTAAGCATTCACTTGTGAAGTTGTGATAATAGCTTAGACTTGCACACATCACCATAAGAAATCACAATGAAATGTTTACACCTAAACGTACTGAAGGTAATGAAATGTTTACACCTACATATACACTGTAGGCACTGTCAAAGTGAGGAAAAAAAATACTACCCATGACCAATCCGACTCAAAATATTTTTCAACAATTTACTGTTGCCTACGGAATGATGTAAATACGGAACAATGATAAATCAGCAAACAACCGTTTCCTAGTACATATATCACCATATAACTATGATTAAAGAAAATGAAAAACAACCAACACCAAGAAGAAAATAGAAACAACAACAAATACGCAGAACATGCAGAGAGAAACAGAGAGAGAAACCAACCTCGACGTCAGTTGGTTGGAAGTAGATGAACAGGTAATACCCAATCACAAGCCCAATTGTAATTCCTATTCCAAATCCAAAGAAACCCATTACAGTGCTCACTATACCCATCTTTAACAATTTTCAGATCCCAGAAATTGTTCCCAGAACTTACCCACAAATATACTCCAAAGGGAAGAGAAGAGAAGAGAAGAGAAAAAACGAAAAGCCCCTCATATATTCATTGCCATCACACCATTTAAAAAACCCAAAATAGAAAACAAAGTTAAAATTTAAAATGCATCACCGATCTTTATGTAGCATTTGTGATCTAACATTCTTTATTGGAGTAAGAACTACACTGAGAAAACAAAACAGAAAAACAAAAAGAACCCAAGAATCTGTGTTTTGACATGAGAGATATAACAGATGAGGAACATTCAATTTTCATTATCAACAGCGCAATAAAAGTGCATTTATGCTTGGCCAGTCTTGCTTTCAACGACCCATTTGATCCACACATAACGGCTTTGCAGGAAAATTCAACCGCGTTAAACGGTGGTGGGTATATGTCGGCAAAGAGAAATATTCAATGCACACCGCATCGTTAATATCTTTTAAAAATCAAAATTTTGCTTTAAAATAATCGAAACATCATAATAAATATTTTCATTTTAAAAAAGATCAAAATAAATATTAGCGATAAAACCGAAATTCTAAATATTTTGAAGACTTTCATAATATTTTAATTTATTTATATAATTATTTTAAAATATTTTAAGATAATTTAAAATATTTTGGTATATTTTAATTACTACTTTAGAAAAATAATTTTTAAATTTTTATTTTTATTTTTAAAAACTGGTCGAAATATTTTTAGTTTCTGAAGTGACAAGAATAATGCATCCAAATTTTTTTTGATCATTAATATTACTATTTAAATGGAAATACAATAAAATCAATAAAATAAACTACACTTTTTAAAAAAATTACGACATGAAGAAGTTAGAATCGGTTATTAAAATATATAAAACTCACGCTCTTATATATAATATTTTTGGGTCGTATAATATAGATAACATGGCATTATTATTGTAATTAATATTTTCTTTGTCGGCAATGTCTACTGGGCATTTTCTTGAAGGATAGATTCGTCCAAATAATGGAAAAAAATCTTTGATCTTCTGGGTCTACTAGGGACCCATTAAGCCATTAGGATTAAGACAATCATAGAGAGCAATGTAGACAAAGATTTAGAGTGGTTTTGTGTAGTGTTTATCTTTGTCATTACCTTTCTGCGGGCCTTTCTTTTTCATGTTATGATCGTGATAAAGATTTAGAGTGGTTTTGTGTAGTGTTTATCTTTGTCGTTACCTTTCTGCGGGCCTTTCTTTTTCATGTTATGATCGTGATGGGACTTTTCTGAAATGCTTCATGATGAAGACACGTGTCTTCGATATTATCAAAATATTGTTGCTAAGATCAAATACTATCGGCGCATAAAGGTCCTCGCCCCCGAGGTACTTGTCATATAGGATCATGACATTCAGTACGTTTTACAACCAACACGTAGCCTCGGTCTGATATGGTACTTCGGTCGGTATCCCCCTCGGTTCCGAGATGAGCCTTTCCTCGGTGCCGAGGTGTACCCCGTCCTGGACGCCCCCTCTACTCCAGGATAAGTTATTGATGTACATGTCATTAGCCTAGGCTATTCATCATGACCTCGTCTTACACAATTAGTGTCAGAACGTACTGGAATGCAGTGGCCACAGCCAATGGGGAATGGACGCGTGGCATATAATATCACATCGAAGACAGAGAAACCGCATGCCGTTGTTGACACGCGACTTGGAAAAGCAAACGATTAATTACACCATTCCCTTGATGAGACCGCATTCAATGCGGTAAGGCTAGGAAATGAAAGGCAATAAATGCTCCTAATACAGAGCATTTATTGCATCCTCCCCAAGAGGAGTACATTGTACCGTCGGCATCCCGATGACCCAGCATTGATTGCTCGGGACCCCGAGCAGTTAAGAAGAGAAGACATTCCTCATCAGAATCAGTGTGCACACTGCCTGTACCTAATGATCACCTACTGACTACACTGACAGCAATCATGAGCTTTTGAGGTATAAATACTCCTTGCAAAAGGCAAGACGGGTATGCAACAAAAAACTCTTTACTGCAATACACACTCAGTGTTTTCTCCTTCCTCTCTCTCTCTAAAAGACTGACTAGATCGTCGGAGGGGATACGCCGGAAAACACTCCGGCGTCCTTCTAACTTGTTTTTCTTTGTTCCAGGAACCTCTTTCAGCCTTACTGGATCGTTCTTCCGCTCCCCCAGGGTCTCCCGTTGTCGTTCCAGGTTACCACCGGATCTCGCAGGCTGTTCCAAGCAGCGTGGTTGGTCACTCAACTGGCTCACTCGAGTTCACCAAGAGAGAGATCTGTTCTCGTTTTTTATATTGTGCAGGATCTTGCACGCACAAATCGTACTTTCCATCTTTGTCCATTTGATAGGTTATTATCGAATTCTAATATTATGTACCAGTGATAATAAATTTGTTTGGAATTGATTGAAAACTTCAAGTTTTGGAGGATTCAAAGCAAAAAAAAGGTTTAGTCTGTTTGGACCCGAGTTTATTAGGCGGTTTTTCCATCAGTTTATTGGGCAAAAATAATTTTTTTCTGTATTAAGGAAAAATTGAAAAATAAAACTTATGGAAGGAAAAAATTGACTTTTTCAAGAACACTCCAAACGGTTTTTAGAGTTTTTTTAACTCATGATTTTTTTATTTTACTTTTCAAACATTTGCTTGGCACCAAAAAAACAACTACAAATGAACCCAGTGTACTATTAGCATTGTACTTCTTAATGTTGTTGTGAGAACAATATGTCTGAACCTACGTAAATCAGCTAAATCTACAAAAAAAATTCAGACTTTGGGCAGACTTTTTGTGAAGGTAAGGTGGTGGGGGTGGTTGGCGAGGGAGACCATCTTGGTGGCCTTAATCGGGTCAATCTTCCGACTCTAGCAGGCAAAAAATCCTGGCCAAGAATCCTGTCTATTTAGTCTGTGTCATTTTTCAAGCCCAATGAACTAATAAAGACAATTTTTTTTTAGTTTAATGGTCAAAGTGTTTGGATCAGTTTACGCATATTTTTATTAATTTTTTTTTTAATTTGATTAAAGACAGGTCATCTACGCCGAAACTAAAAAATTCTAAAGGACATGTTTGTTTATGCTTGCATCGTACTGTTCATTTGAAGTTGACAGAGATAACTTCCACTCCACTTTGTGGCCACAATGGCTGAGTTGAGCTCATAAGTTTCGCGAAAGCAACCTTTCCGTTTTTGTTTGGACTGTTTATCTTCTTTCCTGTCTCTTTCTTTTTTTCTTTTCGTTTTTTGGACTTGAAAATTTGATTTAATCTTTTGAATTAATGATGTAGCTTCATTGAATTATATAAAGTTCTAATGTTTAATAGAATCTATAATCGATCTAATAATTATAAACAGATTAGATTAATAAATTATGTCCTAATAATACTTTTCGTTTTTTCGGCAGTGTGATTTTTATGTCTTGATGATACTTTTCCGTAAGTCAAACAACGAGTTCAAAGCTCAACTTTACAATAATCTTTGCATTTGAAATTATTGGAAAATCCCGAAAACCCGTTCCAACATGATTTGTTAATTCTTTATCAAATCAATACGAAAATAATTGATTTATTTAAATTATAAATGGATAAAGCTATTAAATCGGTGAAATTAATAAGTCAACACAAATGTAGCTAAACTAGAAATGAACCCTCTAAACACAAAGATACATGGCGCTAATTTGATTACATAAGATTGCAAGGAGAGAAAAATAATTAAAAAATATTGACACGATTAGGACTATTAATCGAGTTGAGTTTTACGAGATTGAGTTCGAGCCTCTGGTGTTCGTTTTTCTAAACGAGCATAAAAAATTATTCAAACTCCGTTTGTTTAAAAAATAAATCGAGTCGAGTAATTCGATTATTTTACATATAAACGAGTTCAAAAAAATTATTAAGCTTAGTTCGTTTAGTACAAGAATTGAACTCAAATCGAGTCTTATTCGAGTTCGTTTAGTACATGAATTGAACTCCAATTGAGTCTTATTCAAGTTGAGCTCGACTGGTCAGACCCGTAATATAAACGATAAATTGCCAGTCATGTCCTTCTCTCAACCGGCGCACGAAAACAAATAAGTGGGCCTGATCTGGGCCATCCAATAAACATGTAGGACACGACTTCTGAGTCAAGCATGAGCCCACCGATCCACTAGCACAAAAAGTGGTCTGGAGTCTGGACCACACACTACCATTATAATTGTCTGGCTCAAGTTTGGGCCCAACTCTGCCCTGGCCTTAATGTCCCTATTAAGGGTTTTTCGGGTTTAGATATATTTTTTTAGACTTATTTGAGAGGAAGTATATGAATAAGTATTTTATTTTATTAAGTTTAATTTTAATAAAACATCTTGTGATTAGGTATAAAATTCAAATAATATTTGAATTTTTTTACTTATTTACCCTTTCTTAAATTATTCATAATTTTTTATTCTTTCACTCTTTCTGTTACCTTATATTTCTCACACATTCACTCTCTCTCTCTCCCCCTCTCTTTCTCCCTCCCCCCCTTTTTCTCTCTCTCTCTCTCACTGTTTCTCCCCTATTTTCCTCTATCTTTCCCCCTATTTTTTTTTCTTTCTCTGTCATTGATAATTTATTTTCTTTTCGAATAAATAAATATTTGATTTGATTTTTTTTATCTCATTTTCCCCTATTTTCTTTTTTTTTTTCACTCTCTCATCCTTATTTTCTCTCGGCATTACTCTTTTTCCTTATTCTCTCTCTTTATATCAATGTTACAATAACACAATTATATTAAATCAGTTACATCAATCAGTTATAATTGTCTTATAATATACCAAATAATTATTCACGTGTTTTGATAAACTAAACAGTTATACCAAATAATAATACAAAATTATGACACCATTTGTCATTTAGTTGTTCACATAAATTAAAGAGTTACATCATTTAGTATCACGACATGGTTACACTAATTATATATACTAAATTAAGTTTATCATTATACAAAAGAGTTTACAATTATACTAAATTTTGTGTATATAATTGGTGTAATCATATCATGATATTAAGTATTATAATTTTTTGGTTTAAATAAATAACTATATGACAAATTCGGTTGGTTTCATAATTTTGTGTAATTGTTTGATTTATCATAACACATAAGTAATTATTTGGTGTATTATAAAGCAATAGTAACTGATTGGTGTACTTGTATTATTGTAACATTAATATAAATAGATAAAAAATAAGGAAAAAGAATAACGGTGAAAGAAAATAGGGAGAGAGAAAAAGAGAGAGAGAGAGAGAGAGAGAATAGAGGATATATAGAGTAATGGAAAGAGAGAGAGAAAATAGAGTAGAAAGACTGAGAGAATAATGAAGAGAGAGGGAGAGAGAGAGCAATGGAGTAATGAATGACTTTTTAGTATTTTTTCAAAAAAATGCACTTAGGGTCTAATGTATTTAGCTCAATTAAGTCCAAATTTTTGTATAGGCTTCCAAAATTTTCATGTATTAATGTACCTCTTTGCTGGTCATGAAGTCAACTCCTCAATAGACCCAATGAGAGCAAATGCACCTTAGTAGTCAGTAGATGGTTTTTTTTTTTTTTTTCTACAAGGGCGACGAAATTCGAACTCGCAATATTAAAGTCTAAACATGAGGGTGGCGATTATTAAGCTAACCTCTAATCTCCAATCCAATAGATAGTTGAACAAATAAAGTTCAGTAATTTTTCCGATCTAAAACTAATATTTTGTTACGGGGTGCATAATTTTAATTAACTCAAAAACGATAAAATGGAATAAACCTATTAGCATTTTAATTTCAAAACATGGTGGATCACTCATAAGATTAAAACTTTAATATTCAATCACTATTTTATTTATTTTTTTTGAAACTTGCTTTTTTTTTTTTTTGTCATTAATTTGATAAACAAAAAATTAATACGATCTCAAATATGTTTACCAAACAAAGTATTAGGCCCTGTAAAATAAACAATTTAATATTTAATTCATTCATAATATGTCTACCAAATGAACCCTAAGGATATAATTTAGGCCATTGTTCAAGGAACTGATTTTACGTTCTGTGAGCAACAAATTTTACATTTTCTTTTATATTTTTTTGTTCATGTGATGATACACATTCAAATACTTTAAATGCTCATGTTCTGAGAATGATTGCTAATTGTTGACGTGATTTACTAATCTATAACAAAATCTGATGATGCCTAAAGTAAATTCCAACTGTTAGCTTAGGAGTTCAGTTCAGATCGGAAGGTCAGTTATATTAACTAAGGTCATAAGACAAGGGCTGAATGTCTCTTGAGGCAAGGCAACGACTGGATAACCACGAGAGGTTCCTAAAGCGTTAGGAAGTTATAATCAAGACACTTAATCTCAACTAACCAAGATCTTCTCCTAAAATTAAGGAGAATTCCATGAAATAAGGGTAAGAATCTCGATCAAGATTTCACTGAATAGGGAACAGTCTTATAAATATTATGTAACGCCCCCAAGGAAGGGGGAGGACCCTAGCGGCAAAAACAAGTTATTGTACTCTTGCAATCATCTTTATTGAAAGACAAGGAGCAAGAGTCTCCATTAAAGAGTGAATTAGCCGAGCTCCTGAGCTGGTGAACCACTATACTTCTTCTATGTTAATCCTCCCAACCCCTAGAAAAATATTTTTTTCATTATCACAACATCATCACTCTAAAGCATAATTATGATTCATTACTTATACAATTCGGTTTACACCCCTCAAAGGTAAAAAAGTGGAGAAACTCGGCAACCATAGGAAACTCGTCATTATCTTGCAGACGCCGGAAGAGGAAGAAACTGGTCATGATAGCCCATCCCATGGGTGAAAGACGAGAGGGACACAAGCCAATATAGACCAAAATAAATCCAATAGAAGGATGAATGGGAAGACACAAACCTAATTCCAAAGTTGCTTCAAAGAAGCACGTCTCCCCAGGAGGAAGGTACATCGGAGCTTGGAGCACATAGAGGTAACTCTAAATCAAGAATGAATTTCTTTCTTATTCTCTCTAAATCGAAGGACGTCACCACTGAAGGAACAAAGTAGCAAGTATGCCACTTCCACTCAACCCCAAAGGAGATTCGCTCTTGAAATAGAACAGAAAAGGGGGCAGACATAGTGGATTCAGGCAAAAAAGAGAAGAGAATAAGATATAAGACGTTAAGCCCTCAAGAATAACAAAGGGATACCTGGAGGGAAGTGATAGCCAGTACTTATAGAAATCCTCTGCAGACCCCAGATTTTTAGAAAGTTATTAATTACAAGAAACCTTAAGTCGGTGGGTAGAGTAGTTTTCAAATTAAGGAAGCAGGACCCTTTTTGGTAAGAAAGATATGTGACGGTGTAAACCGAATTGTATGAATAATGAATCATAATTATGCTTTGCAGTGATGATGTTGTGATAATGAAAGAAATATTTTTCTAGGGACTGGAAGGATTAACATAGAGAAGTATAGTAGTTCATCAGATCGGGAGGTCGGCTAATCCACTCTTTAATGGAGACTCTTGCTTCTTGTCTCTCAATAAAGATGATTGCAACAGTACAATGACTTATTTTTGCCCCTAGGGTCCTCCCTCTTTCTTGGGGGCGTTACATAGTATTTATAGGGCTATTCTCTATTCAATGGGATCTTCGCTGAGATTCTTGCCCTTATTTCGTGGAGTTCTCCTTAATTCTAGGAGAAGATCTTGGTTGGTTAAGATTAGGTGCCTTGATTATAGCTTCCTAACGCTTTAGGAACCTCTCGTGGTTATCCAGCCGTTGCCTTGCCTCAAGAGACATTCAGCCCTTGCCTTCTGACCTCAGTTAATATGGCTGACCTCCCAGTCTGAGCTGAACTCCTTAGCTAACACTTGAGATTTACTTTAGGCATCATCAGTTGCCCCCCCAACCCTTGGCCCAAGCGAGCTTGGGCATGGGCCGAGCTGCTTTCGCATTGGACCAGGCCTGCACCTAGCTAACCTTAGTCCACATGTGAGATGCACGTGGGGGGAATCTTTGATGGTTTACAACAATCATGGCTTCCTCGATTCCCACGCATGTTTCAGCCCACGTCACTCAAGCTTTAAATGCTCAATCAGCTACTCAAAACTCCCTGTTCATCTTCAACGCTGTTCACCTTTGTCTCTGGCTCTTTCTCTTTATGATTTCTGGGTTTCCTTCCACGCGATTCTCTTATTCTCTGCTCAAAACTGTGCTTTCTGAGTTCAACTCGAAGTCCTGCTTTGCTCTTCTCCTCCAATTTTATTCTTTGGCTATTGTTTGTTTCTCTCTTCCCTATTTAGGTACGCTTCCTTCTGCCCCTTTCTCTTTCTCTTGCCTTTCCTCACTCTGGATCCCTCGACTTCGAGGTGGCCATTGTTTTTCTGAGTTTTTCGGTTCTTTTTCTTTTGGAATCGCGATCGTTGCCTATTTCCTCTTCCCAGCTTTATGGATTGGAACTCCACTGTGCGAATTCTTACTGTCGGGAGGTACAATGCTAACCCTAGGATTATCAGGAGGTGTTTAGTTAGTATTCCTCATTTTTATTATTATTTCGATTTGTCTTTCTCTTTGCCAATCATGTCTGCTTCCTCTGGAGCAACTCCCTCCTCTATTTCCCTTCTAGGCGACAGGTCTCCCGAGAGAGATTCTGATTTAGGGGATGTAGGTGATGAGATTGACAACTTTCCCGATGTTGAGGCTATCGATACTGAGGTGGACTCCAAGGAACTCCCCTCATCTTCCTCTCATGTACCTCCTAGTGCTGACAAGGGTAAGGGCAAGGTGAGTGAGGTTGGGATTCCTGATAGTATAGCGGGTATGGGGGCTGCCTTCAGGCATGCTAAGCTCAAGGGTCCCAGTGGGGTGGATTCTATTCTCATGGAAGCTCTTAGTGCTCGTTTTGGTTTTTTCCCTAGTGTTTAGCCCTGATGCCCGGATAAACTCACCTCATACGTTGCCTAAGTGCACAAAAGAGTTTGTTTATTTGTGGCCGCTTTCGAAAATGACCTTCATTTTCCTACGCACCCCTTTATCAAAAATGTTCTGCAACACCTCAATGTCTGTCCTGCTCAGCTTTCTCCTAACTTCTGAGGTGTTTTATCGAGTCTTTTAGTTTTCTTTAAGAAGCATGGGCTTAGGACTCCCACCATTTCTCTGCTTATGGACCTTTTCAATGTTAAGCTTACCTCAACTAAAGGCTTTCTATATGTTTCTAGGCAGACCTTGTCTAAGCAGATCATCACACACCTCCCGAGTTCTCATAAAGATTGAAATTTTTTTTTTTCGTTAGGGGTGTTAATTGAGAATACAACTCTACTGATAAAACAGACACTTTTGGGATTCTCAAAGCCTAGTCAGCCCCAGATAACTTAGGTGAGTTCTTGCCTAACTGAACTGCGGTTTGAAGATTTATGAGTTGCTTTCCTGACCTCTGCATTTTTTGTGTTCCCCCTTTCTTAGGCATTCGACCTGAACTCAGCTCCGAGGACAAGCAGGTGAAACTAAAGTTGGCTAAGTGTAATCCAAAGAGGTACTCTGAGCTCCTTAAGCCCTGAGAATTAGAAAGGTAGGGATTCGGCCCTCCTCCAATCCCACTTTTCTTTATCCGACCTGAGGATATAGAAGGTAATGCTCTTTCCTTTATTTGGTTTCATTGCTTTCCTCCATTTCTTTTTCTTTTTGACTAACCAGCTCAAGCCAAATCTCCTAGGGTCTTCTACAATGAAGCATACCCCTGAGATACTCCAAGCTAAGGTAGAGCTATTGAAGAAAAAAAATAAGGGTGGTACCAAGCGCATGGCTGAGGGCAGTTCTGGTGGGTGCCCAGTTACTCGAGCTAAGGTTCAGAAAATGGGTACTTCCTCTGCCTCTGCCTCTATCCAGAAAGCTCCACCATCCCTCCTACATGCTTCACCAACCTCAGGACTTCTTCTCCCCCAAGGGACCCGACGTACCACTGAAGATGCTCCTGTGCGAGACTAGTCATCCCCTTCTGCATCTGAAGTTGAGAGGGCCCTGGAGACTGCTCGCACTTTCCTTGGTCGTGCTGCATCTACATCAACCAAGGATACCTCCCAACCTCTCATGACAGGCAAAGGGGTCTTCTCGAAATCTGAGAATTCTCTTATTACCGATGTGAAGGGTGCTGGAGAGGCCATTGCCTCCATTATCCCAGAGTCTGACATTGATGCGGCCACTTCTGTACCCCTAGGAACCTGTGTTTCCACTACGTTGTATGGCTGTACCTCGGTGAGATTCTAATTTGTCAAATTCTCTTTTCTTGCGCTTTTTTTGGTTTTCACACTAATCTTTTATGCTTGTTTTCAGACCGTCATTCAAATAAGCAGCTTGTTAAATTGAATCCAAGCCCTGGAGAGGTCGGCCAATGCTTCCAAAACTTTTGAGTTGAAGTGTGCCAATTTGGCCTTTGAGAATAATGAACTTAAGGTCTAGGAAAAGGAGTTACAAGAGCACGTGGAGCAGCAGTCTTCCCTTGCCAAGTCTAGACAAGAGGAGCTCAACAAGACTAAGGAAGACCTCCAGTCAAAAATCGATGACTGGATCAAGGAGAGCCGAAAGTCCCTTGATGCTCTGGCTTTCTTTAGGAACATGAAGAGGGAGTACAAGGTGCTAACAGAAGCCAATGATGTTGTCAGGGAGGAGTTAGGGCTGCCAGGGAGGCGCTGGAGGTGCGAGACACTACCATCTGGAACAAAGATGAGCTGATTGCCCAGCTAGAGGATGATGTTCTCATCAGGTGGGCAAAAGGGTGGATTTTTTTCCAGGGTATAGCTGAAAGGACTTACCCTGAACTGAACTTTGACTTTTTAATTCCTCCTGAGGAAGAGGCCGAGGGGTCTGATGAAGAAGAGGATGATGCTCCTACTCCTCCTATTTCTGAAAATGTGCCCATAGACTCTGGAGGGCTTATTCTTCTAGTTGGGACTATAGCTCAAGATGCTTCTGCCTCCTTAGGCATCTCTACTCCCCTGGCTACTGAGCTGGCCACAAGATCCTTGATTGAATCTGAGGTCCCTGCCTCTTTGCCTGCTCTTGGCCCTTATGAAACTTCAACTGTTGCTGTGCCAGAGAGGTCGCCTGCTGAGCTGGAGAGCTCTTCTTCCATTCCTCGTGCTGAGATATCAGCTATTGCACTGCAGGGCCCTTCATCTAATCTCCCTTCAAAAACTTAGGAATTGTAGTTTTGGACTAATCATCTTAGAATTGTAAGATTTTGAAACGAAAATTTTAGAATTGTAGCATTTTGTATCTTTAATTTACTACTTATAGCTCTTCTTCTTTCCCTTTGCTTTTAATTTGTTGCTCTACTCTACCATCAATCGAATATAAAATTTCTCAACTCTTTGCCCCCTTTGCTTTAGGGGGTCATTCAGATCTCCTTGAAGTAAAAAGGTTAGAAAAAACTGCTGATTTGCCTAGCTGAGCTTCCAGCTTCTCAACCTGCTTCTGTCCGAACTCCAACAACTGACCACCAGAGCTCTGGCCTTACTTTATCCTCAAAGATTTAGGATATGAAGTCAATTTTTTTAAACTTATCAACTCATAGTTATGCCAATTTTAAACCATAATGTAACTATGTAACTTCTACTGTGTAATGCAATCTTCTCAATCCTTTCCCTTTCTTATCAAATGGATAGGAGATTTGCATGACCAGTTTAGCATACACAGTAGGGGTGTAGTTTTTAGCTGTTTGAAATATAAGACAATGAGTACCTGAAGTCTTACCCTTAAGGAGCTTCCATTTGCTGACCTTGAAAAGCATAGATCCGAAGGTCAGGATTTATGATGTTGGAATGAAGAAGAACTTTCCTTCTCACCCCAGTATGAGGGTTCATCCTTCCCGTGTACAGCAGGTTAGCAAAATGCTTACTTGCTTCAAGGCTAAATAACCTCCGAGCTGGCTTGAGGGGACCTTTTGGTAAACCTTAGGAGTCATGTGCACGTGTAGCCATTGGTTAAGTTCTCTTTTCTGCTCGTGAGTTCAACCGATTTGATTAGGTGAAGTGAAGTGCTTACAATCATGCTCTGTCCAGTGGTTCCGATGTGCCGAGGTCCTAGATTGCCATGGACTACACGCAAGGTGACAACCTGGAAGAGCATGCCTAGATGCAGCTGCTTGAGTGCATTGACTTCCTTATTTCTAACTTGCTGACCTCCCGATGTGTAAGATTTTATTTTGACCTTTCTTTTATGCTCTGGACCCCTCCTTGGAGGTCTGCTTGTTTTATCCCAGGGTGTCGTTGATGTCTGCTTTGAATGCATATCCTTCCTACCAAAAAGGTTTCCGCTTCCTTAATTTAGAAACCTAGAGACCCACCGACTTAAGGTTTCGTGTAATTAACAACTTCTTAAAAATTTGGGATTTTTTAAAGATTTCTATAAGTACTGGCTATCACTTTCCTCTGGGTATCCCTTTGTTATTCTTGAGGGTTTAACGCCTTATATCTCCTTCTCTTTTTTTTTTTTGCCTGAATCCACTATGTCTGCCCCCTTTCTGTTCTTTTTCAAGAGTGAACCTCCTTTGGGGTTGAGTGGATGTGACATACTCTCTATTTTGTTTCCTCAGTGGTGATGTCTTTCGATTTAGAGAGGATAAGGAAAAAATTCTTTCTTGATTTAGAGTTACCTCTACGTGCTCCAATCTCCGATAAATCTTGTAATTACCTTCCTCCTGGGGAGACGTGCTTCTTTGAAGCAGCTTTGGAGTTAGGTCTGTGCCTTCCTATTCATTCTTCTATTAGATTTATTTTGGCCTATATTGGCTTATGTCTCTCTCGTCTTTCACCCATGGAATGGGCTGTCATGACCAGTTTCTTCCTCTTCTGGCGTCTGCAAGGTAATGATGAGTTTCCTACGGTTGTCGAGTTTCTCCACTTTTTTACCCTTGAGGAGGATGAAGTTCCATGTTTCGTCTACTTCTGGTGGAGAGATTTCTGGCTTTGCCGTTTAGTGTTTGGTCTCCCCTTCCTTCCTTCAGGATGGGCTCAGCGCTTCTTTTTTGTTTCAAGTGACTCATGGAGGTCTTCTAAGGTGGGCACTAGAGAGTGCAGAGTCCCTCGGTCCTGGAAGAGCTATTCTTACCCAAGTGAAAGCGATGAGGATCTCTCTGTTGGGATCAAATTTTATGATGTTCTCTACTTATCTTGTTTCTTGGTATGCATGTATTCCTGATCTGGACTTATTTGAATTGATGAGGGTGGAACTAGTGACCCAAGCTGAGCCTATGTCTTTTCCTAAGCTCATGACATCAGGCAATCTGTTCTTGTTTAGTGCTGCCGCGGTTGAACGAGACTTTTCTTTTTTCCCTGAACCCGACTCTTTTTCTTTAGAGTTTGATAAAAGCGAAGACACTGGAGCTCCTTCAAAGAGGCGTAAGAGGGATGGTTCTTCCTCCCCTACCTCCTATTCTGGCCTAGGAAAAGTTTTGTTCTCCACTGCTGGGCAAAAGTTGATGGATCTTCTGTCATCAGCTGAGAAGGAAAGGGATGAGCTAAAAGAGGAGAACCTTCGTCTAAATGAAAGGGTAATTGAGTTGGAGAGATGACTAGGAATTTTGCTTTGATTGTACCCTTGTAACCACAGATGTTCTGAAAACCTCAATTTTCCCATATTTGCATAGACCAATGAGTTCATCGTTCTTGTTATGAATTAGTAAGTTCATCCCGAGCTCTTGAGCTCTTCTCATGAACAAGTGAGTTCTCCTTATATATATATATATATATATATATATATATTTATGAACTAATGAGTTCATCGCGAGCTTTAAAGTTCTTTCTATGAATTAATGAGTTCATCGTGAGTTATAAGGCTTTTTTTATGAACTGATGAGTTCGTCGTGAACTCTAAGACTCTTTCTATGAACTAATAAGTTCATTGTGAGCTCTAAGGCACTAACGAGTTCATCGAGAGCTCTAAGGCTTTTTCTATGAACTGATGAGTTTGTCGTGAGCTCTAAGGTTCTTTCTATGAACTAATGAGTTCATCGTGAGCTCTAAGGCTCTTGTTATGAACTAACGAGTTCATCGAGAGCTCTAAGGCTCTTTCTATGAACTGATGAGTTCGTCGTGAGCTCTAAGGCTCTTTCTATGAACTAATGAGTTTATCGTGAGCTCTAAGACTCTTTCTATGAACTGATGAGTTTGTCGTGAGCTCTAAGGCTCTTTCTATGAACTGATGAGTTCATCGTGAGCTCCAAGACTCTTGTTATGAACTAATGAGTTCATTGTGAGCTCTAAGGCTCTTGCTATGAACTAATGAGTTCATCGTGAGCTGTAAGGCTCTTGTTATGAACTAAGGAGTTCATCGTGAGCTCTAAGGCTCTTGTTATGAACTAACGAGTTCATCGTGAGCTCTAAGGCTCTTGTTATAAATTAAAGAGTTCATCGTGAGCTCTAAGACTCTTGTTTTTTTTTGCGTGCTCATAAGGATAGATAAATCACAGAATTGCTACTTTTTTTTTTAACAATGGTTCATAATACAAGATAAACTTACTGAAAATTTTTTCTAAGATGTTATGCATTCCATGAATGGGGCAGGACTTTTCCTTCTTCTGTTTGTAACTTATAATTTTTTGGTCTAATTACTCGAGAGACTATGTATGGACCTTCCTAGTTAGGCCCAGTTTCCCATGAGTGGTATCCTTTCTTGCCCGTAGAAGTTTCCTCAACACCAGATCTCCGACCTTGAAACTTCTATGCTTGACCTTCCTGTCGTAGTACTTAGCTATTTTCCTTTGGTAGTTCTTTATGTTGTTCAGTGCTGCCTCCCTCTTTTCTTCCAACAGATCCAAACTTAGCAAAAGGGAATTATCATTATTTTTCTCGTTTGCTAATTCTATTTTAAGTGAAGGGAGCCCAACTTCGACAGGCGTCACTGCTTCGAAACCAAAAGCTAAAGCAAATGGAGTCTCTTGTGTTGCTGACCTGGTAGTTGTCTTGTAGGCCCATAACACTTCTGGGAGGTGTTCTACCCACTTGCCCTTCAGACTTTTCAACTTGGTTTTCAGGACGAACTTTAAAGTCCTGATGGTGACTTCTGCTTGTCCATTGGACTGGGGATGAGCTAGGGCAGAGAAGTAATTCTTTATTCCAAGTTCGGCACAAAAGTTCTTGAACTTCGGGTTGTCGAACTGCTTCCCATTATCCAACACAATTGCTCTGGGGGATCCCAAATCAACAGATTATGGATTTTCAAGTAAAATTTTAAACCTTTTGTTCTGTAATGGTTGCTAAGGGCTCCACCTCTGCCCACTTGATAAAGTAATCCACCCATATAATGGCGAACTTGCATTGTCCTACACCAATGGGAAGGGGTCCTAGTATATCTAGACCCCCACTGTTGGAATGGCCAAGGGCTTAGTATTGAGGTCAGGAACTCTGGTGGGCAGTAAGGGATGTTGGCATGCATCTGACAAGCCTTGTATTTTCTGACTAGGTCTGTTGTGTCCTTGAGCAAAGTGGGCCAATAATACCCTTGCCTTAGAGTCTTTCCTGCCAAAGCCCGTGCCCCAATATGATTGCCACAGACTCCCTCGTACATTTCTCTGAGTATGTAGTTGGCGTCTTCATCTCCCACGCATTTAAGGAGTGGAGTTGAAAAACCTCGCTTATACAAGCTTCTCTGTAGAATGGAGAATCTAGCTGACCTGGTTCTCAGCTTTGCAGCCTCCTTGGGGTCTTCTGGCAGGACTCCTTTTTGGAGATACTCCAAGATAGGGTCCATCCATCTTGGTGGATTCTATATGGGGAGCACTTCTTCATCTTCAACACTAACGGATGGTTCCGCCAGATGCTGCACGGGGATCAACCTGTCCAGATTTTCTTATGAAGCTGTTGCCAACCTTGCCAAAATATCTATTCTCGAATTTTCAGTTCTAGGGACATGTCTGATCTTTACTTGCACAAATTTCTGATTAATTCTTGCACCTTTCTAAGATAAAGGCCCATCTTCTCACCCTTAGCCTCGTAAGCACCCTCTATCTGTTTCACCACGAGTTGTGAGTCACTGCAGATCTCCCATTACTTAGCTTCCATTGAATGAGCTAAGCTGAGCCCTGCTATGACTACCTTATACTCGGCTTCATTGTTTGAAGATTTGAATCAAAATCTCAGTGCGTACTCAACATCTATCTCATTGGGGGATGTCAAAATCAAACCAGCTCCGCTGCCCTGAGCATTGGCAACTCCATCTACCAAAAGTTTTCACGTGGGGAGGTCAGGTACTAACTGCGCTGTCTCTGCAGGTATTCCAGTTATAAATTCTACAATGAAATTTGTCAATATCTGTCCCTTAATGGCTGTCCTTGACTTGTACCTGATGTCAAACTCACTAAGTTCAATAACCCATTTAACCAGTCTCTCTGAAGATTCTGGCTTGTATTGCACATGCTTCATAGGTTGATTTGTTGGAACTTCGATAGTGTGAGTCTGGAAATAGGGTCTAAGTCTCTTGGTGGTTGTCACTAAGGCTAAAACGAGTTTTTCCATTTTAGGATATCTTTTTTTTGCCCCCCTCAGAGCTCTACTGCAGTAATAAACTGGTTGCTGAGCTCTGTCCTTCTCCCTTACTAGCGCTGCGCTGGTCGAGAACTTTGAGACAACCAAGTAAAGGGTAAGTACTTGTGAGGGATCTACCTCCCCATTACCGGGGATATACCTCCCTCCAAGAGCAATCCTCCCCATTATCGGGGATATCCCGCTCTCCATCAAAGGATTTCGGCTAACCTGCAGGTCAAACCCCTACAGTAGTCTTTACCTTTGTCCCACATCGGGAAAAGAGTCGTCTCCCCACCCCCATATAAGCCGAAGCACCATATGAGAGCAGTATGGTGCTTCGGCTTATATGGGGGTGGAGAGACGACTCTTTTCCCGATGTGGGATAGAGGTAAAGGCTACTGTGGGGGTTTGACCCGCAGGTTAGCCGAAATTCTTTGATGGAGAGCGGGATATCCCCGGTAATGGGGAGGATTGCTCTTGGAGGGAGGTATATCCCCGGTAATGGGGAGGTAGATCCCTCACAAGTACTTACCCTTTACTTGGTTGTCTCAAAGTTCTCGACCAGCGCAGCGCTAGTAAGGGAGAAGGACAGAGCTCAGCAACCAGTTTATTACTGCAGTNTTACAGTACTTCTCCTTCTAACGGGCTTACCAAGACAGGTGGGGAGCTCAAGTATTATTTTAATGCTTCAAAAGCTTCTTCACACCGAGCATCCCATTGAAAGACTTTCTTTAAGACTTGAAAGAAGGGCTGACACTTGTCGCTTGATCTAAAAATGAAATGACTCAGGATAGCTATTCTCCCGGTTAAACGATGTATTTCTCTCGTGTTGGAGGGAAGCTGCATATCCAACACTACTTTTACCTTTTTTGGGTTAGTTTCTATCCCTCTGCTATTAACTATGAAGCCCAAAAAATTTTCTGCTGACACCCCAAAGGCGCACTTAGCTGGGTTGAGCTTCATCTTGTATTCTCTCAGGACCTGAAACGACTTTGCTAAGTGTCCAATGTGGAGCTCTGCCTTTAGTGATTTGACCAGTATGTCATCAATGTAAACCTCCATGGAGGTCCCAATCTGTTTTTGAAACATCTTATTCACCAGGCGCTTGTAAGTGGCTCCTGCATTTTTTAATTCGAAAGACATCACTTGATAGCAGTATGTCCCTTGCTCAGTTATGAATGAGGTCTTCTCTTGGTCACTAGGATCCATCTTGATCTGATTGTACCCAGAGAAGGTATCCATGAAGTTAAGGAGCTCATGTCCCGCAGTGGCATCTACTATCAAACCTATCTGGGGTAAAGGAAAATTATCTTTCGGACAAGCACGGTTGAGGTCTGTAAAGTTAATGCAAAGACGTCATTTGCTGTTTCTCTTCTTGACTAGGACTACATTGGCTAGCCAAACTGGGTAATCCACTTCTCTAATGGCTTTCGTGTGAAGGAGCTTGCTGACCTCTTCGTTGATGGCTTTCTAAAGCTCCGGGGCGAAGCTCCTCCTCTTCTGCTTAACGGACTTACTAGCTGGATTCACGCTGAGCTTGTGAGTGATGATAGAAGGATCAATCCCTTTCATGTCCTCTTGCTTCCATGCAAAAACTTCCTTGTTCCTTTTCAAGAATTGGATGAGGAGATCCTTGATCTCTTTGCTCAGCTTGGATCCAATGTAAACAAGATGTTCTGGCTCCTCATCCATTTGAACAGGTTCCAGCTCTTCTAATGGTGTTGGCCTAGTCTCGAGTTCATCCCTCATGTTAAGCTCATCCAATTAGATGCTCTCAACCTCCTTATTTCTCATGGATGCCATGTAGCATTCCTGTGTTACGCGCTAGTCTCCTCAGACTACTCTAACTCCAACTCCATTTTCTGTTGAAAACTTCACTACAAGGTGATAGGCAGAGGGAATAGCCCTTATAGAATTGAGCAAGGGTCTTCCAAGGAGCATATTGTATGCTGAAGGTGCATCAACCACTAGAAATTTCACAGTTGTTGTAGTTTGACAGGGTGGGTCATCTAAGGTCAATATGAGTTGGATTGACCCCAGGGGCAGCACCCTTTCTCCTGAGAATCCCAATAGGTGGGCACTTACTGGTTCAAGCTTTTTCCTTCCTATATCCAATTTATCAAAAGCAGAAGCAAAAATGATGGCTGCCGAGCTGCCATTGTCAATCAAAATACGATGGACAATTTTGTTGGTCACCACAACTCTTACAACCAAAGGGTCATCATGGGGATGCTGGCAGCCCTCTAGATCTGAATCTGAGAAAGTGATAGCCGTATCTAAGTGTAGAGACTTAGACATAGTATATACTTTGGGAGCTTCTGTGCCTCTGATTTTTCGTAAGTAGGCCTTTCTGGCAAAGCTGGACCCTCCTTCTCCGGTAAATCCTCTAGATATCACTCTAATCTCCCCCATAGGTTGCTGGTGTGGCTCTGGTGCTTGACGCTGAGGTGGTGGAGGTGGGAGAGCTCGATTTTGATTATCATTGGTCATATAGCACCGCAGCTGCCCTCGCTAGATTAGAAATGCTATTTTCTTCTTCAATTGGATACAGTCGTCGGTGTGATGACCATGGTCTTTGTGGAAGTCACAATACTTCGTAGAATCCCTTTTTGTCGGGTCTGCTTTCATTCGGGATGGCCACCTTAACAACTTCTCATGTTGCACCTCATACAGTATCTGAGACATCGTAGCAGTCAGAAGAGTGCTGTCGGGGTGCATACCTCGGTTGTAGCTCTGGTTGTGGAGGGCCGAGGCGATCCTTGATATTTCCTCTTCTCTTTGGGGAACGTTCTTTGTCTCTTCTTGGAGACCTTCCTTGTTCTCTTTTCTTTCTGGAACTTCGTTCTCTCTTCTTTTCTTCCTTCCCTTTCTCCTTTCTAAAAAAAGAGCTCCCGACCTTGGAGAGGAGTGCTTCCTCACCATTTATGTACTTTTCTACTTTGGCAAGCACCTTCGCCATACTAGCCTGGGGGTTATTTGAGATGAAAAATATCAGATCTTTTAACTGAACTCTCAAACCTGCTATGAAGGCTGTAATAATAAATTTTTTGTCTGGGACATCCACCTTCAAGGATTCTGAGTTAAACCGTTGGACATAAGACCGTAAGTTCTCATCAAGTCCCTATTTCACATTTAAGAAATGGTAGCTCGGCTTCTTATAGGTCCGAGCTCCAAGGAAGTGGGATATAAATGAGATTGAAAGCTTTTTAAAAGAGGAGATCGAGGCTGGGGGAGTCTGTTGAACCATGCTAAGGCTGAGCCCTTCAGGGTGATAGCAAAGGCCTGCATCTCACTGGATCTTGATATCCATGCAACTCCATTTGGTTTTTGTAGGTGTTGAGGGGGTCGAGATGTGGTTGCTCCCTTGGTGGTGAGTTATTCTAGCCTCCTTGGGCTGATAGTACCTCCTGTGGGCGTTGTAGAAGCTTTAAGAGCTCTTCGTTCTATTTTATCAGACGTTCACTGACAAAACGAAGGGCCTCCATCTCATTATTCATGGGAAGGCTCCCCATAGGAGGATCTGCTCCTTGCATATTTTTAGGTTGTCTGTTATTTGCGGCTTCTTGTTGATCTTGTATCCGTAGAGGATTGGTCTAACTTCAGCTCATGTTTCGAGTTGATACTATCTGTCACTGGAAAATCAACTTTATTTGTAACAGGAACAGTCGTTCCCACAGACGACGCCAAACTGATGGTGTAAACCAAATTGTATGAGTAATAAATCATAATTATGCTTTGCGGTGATGATGTTGTGATAATGAAAGAAATGTTTTTCTTGGGGCTGAAAGGATTAACATAGAAGAAGTATAGTGGTTCACCAGCTCGAGAGCTCGGCTAATCTACTCTTTAATGGAGACTCTTACTCTTGTCTTTCAATAAAGATGATTGCAAGACTACAGTGGCTTGTTTTTGCCCCTAGGGTCCTCCCCCTTCCTTAGAGGTGTTACATAATATTTATAGGGTTGTTCCCTATTTAGTGAGATCTTGGCCGAGATTCTTGCCCTTATTTCGTGGGGTTCTCCTTAATTTTAGGAGAAGATCTTGGTTGGTTGAGATTAGGTGTCTTAATTATAGCTTTCTAATACTTTAGGAACCTCTCGTGATTATCCAGTCGTTGTCTTGCCTCAAGAGACATTCAGCCCTTGCCTTCTGACCTCAGTTAATATGGCTGACCTCCCGATCTGAGCTAAACTCCTGAGCTAACACTTGAGATTTACTTTAGGCATCATCAATATGTATTAAAAGTAGACATCAACGACACCCCGAGATAAAACCAGTAGACCTCCAAGGAGGGGACCAGAGCATAAAAGAAAGGTCAAAACAAAACCTTACATATCGGGAGGTCAGCAAGTCAAAAATGAGGAAGTCAATGCACTCAAGCAGTTGCATCTAGGCATGCTCTTCCAGGTTGTCACCTTGCGTGTGGTCCATGGCAGTCCAGGACCTCGACACATCGCAACCACCGGACAAAGCATGATTATAAGCACTTCACCTAATCAGATCAGCTGAACTCACGAGTAGAAAAAAGAATCCGACTAATGGCTACACGTGCACATGACTCCTAAGATTTACCAAAGGGTCCCCTCAAGCCAGCTCGGAGGTTATTTAACCCCAGAGTAAGTAAGTATTTTGCTAACCTGCTGTACATGGGAAAGATGAACCCTCATACTGGGGTGAGAAGGAAAGTTCTTCTTCATTCCAACATCATAAATCTTGACCTCGGATCTATGCTTTTCAAGGTCAGCTATGCAGGTCAGCAAATGGAAGCTCCTTAAGGGTAAGACTTCAGGTACTCATTGTCTTATATTTTAAACAACTAAAAACTATACCCCTACAGTGTATGCTAAACTGGTCATGCAAATCTCCTATCCATTTGCTGAGAGAGGGAAAGGGTTGAGAAGATTGCATTACGTAGTAGAAGTTACATAGTTCCATTTTGGTTTAAAATTGTCACAACTATGAGTTAATAAGTTTAAAAAACTGGCTTCATATCCTAAATCTTTGAGGAAGAAGTAAGGCCAGAGCTCTGGTGGTCAGTTGCTGGAGTTCGAACAAAAGCAGGTTGAGAAGCTAGAAGCTCAGCTAGGCACATCAGCAGTTATTCCTAACCTTTTTACTTCAAGGAGATCTAAATGACCCCCTGAACCAAAGGGGGCAAAGAGTTAAGGAATATCATATTCGATTAATGGTAGAGTAGAGCAACAAATTAAAAACAAAGGGAAAAAAGGAGAGCTATAAGCAGTAAATTAAAGATACAAAATGCTACAATTCTAAAATTTTTGTTTCAAAATGTTACAATTCTGAGATAATTAGCTCAAAACAACAAATTCTAAATTTTTGAAGGGAGAGTAGATAAAGGGCCCCGCAGCGCAGTAGCTAATGTCTCAGCACTAGGAATGGAAGAAGGGCTCTCCAGCTCAGCAGGTGACCTCTCTGGCACAACAATAGTTGAAGTTTCATGAGGGCCAAGAGTAGACAAAGAGGCAGGGACCTCAGATTCATCCAAGGCTCTTGTGGCTAACTCAATAGGGAGGGAAGAAGCAGGCTCAGCAGCTAGGGGAGTAGAGATGCCTAAGGAGGCAGAAGCATCTTGAGCTGCAATCTCAACTAGAGGAATGAGCCCTCTAGAGTCTATGGGCACATCTTCAGAAATAGGAGGAGCAGGAGCATCATCCTCTTCTTCATCAGACCCCATGGCCTCTTCCTTAGGGGGAATTGAAAAGTCAAAGTTTAATTCAAGGTAAGTCCTTTCAACTATAACCTAGAAAGCAATCCACCCTTTTGCCCACCTAGTGAGAACGTCATCCTCTAGCTAGGCAATCAACTGATCTTTTTTCTGAATGGTGACAACCCCTAACTCCTCCCTGACAGCATCATTCGCCTCTGCTAGCACCTCGTACTCTCTCTTCATGTTCCTGAAGGAAGCCAGAGCATCAAGGGACTTTAGGCTTTCCTCAATCTAGTCATTGATTTTTGATCGGAGGTCTTCCTTAATCTTGCTGAGCTCCTCTTGTCTGGACTTGGCAAGGGAAGACTGTTGTTCCACTTGCTCTTGCAACTCCTTTACCTGGACCTTAAGGTCATTATTCTCCAAGGCTAGATTGACACACTTCAGCTCAAAAACTTTGAAAGCATTGACCGACCACTCTAGGGCTTGGATTCGTTTTAACAAGTTGCTTATTTGAATGGCGGTCTGAAGACAAGCATGAAAGATTAGTGTAAAGGGAAGAGCGTAGGACAACCAAAAAAAAGGAGAATTTGATAAATTAGAATCTCACCAAGGTACAGTCATACGGCGCAATGGAAACACAGATTCCCAGGGGTACAGAAGTGGCCTCATCAATGTCAGACTCTGAAATAATGGAGGCAATGACCTCAACAACACACTTCACATCGGTAATAAGAGAATTCTTAGACTTTGAGAAGACCCCTTTGCCTATCATGAGAGGTTGGGAGGTCTCCTTGGTTGATGCAAAAGTAGCACGACTAGGAAAAGTGCGAGCAGTCTCTAGGGCCCTCTCAACTTCAGATGCAGAAGGGGAGGACTGGTCTCGCGTAGGAGCATCTTCAGTGGCAGGTCGGGTCCCTTGGGGGAGAGGAAGTCCTGAGGTTGGTGAAGCATGTAGGGGAGATGGTGGAGCCTTTTGGATAGAGGCAGAGGTAGAGGAAGTACTCATTTTCTGAACCTTAGCTCGAGTAACTGGGCTCCCACCAGAACTGCCCTCAGCCTTGCACTTGGTACCACCCTTGTTTTTATTTTTCAATAGTTCTACCTTAGCTTGGAGCATCTCAGGGGTATGCTTCATTGTAGAAGACCCTGGGAGATTTGGCTTAAGTTGGTTAGTTAATAGGAAAAAGAAAGGGAGGAAAACAATGAAATTAAATAAGGAAAAGAACATTACCTTCTATGTTCTCAGGTCGGATAAAGGAAAGTGGGATTGGAGGAGGGCCGAATCCCTGCCTTTCTAATTCCCAGGGCTTAAGGAGCTCAAAGTACATCTCTGGATTACACTTAAGCCAACTTCAGTTTCACCCGCTTGTCCTCAACGCTGAGTTCAGGTTGAATGCCTAAGAAAGGGGGAACACCAAAAATGCAGAGGTCAGGAAAGTAACTTATAAATCTTCAAACCGCAGTTCAGTCAGGCAAGAACTCACCTAAGTTATCTGGGGCTGACCAGGCTTTGAGAATCCCAAAAGTGTCTATTTTATCAGCAGGGTTGTATTCCCAGTTGACATCCCCAACGAAAAAAAATTCTTTTTTCAGCTTTTATGAGAACTTGGGAGGTGTGTGATGATTTGCCTAGACGAGGTCTGCCTAGAAACATATAGAAAGCCCTCAGTTGAGGTAAGCTTGACATTGAAAAGGTCCATAAGCAGAGAAATGGTGGGAGTCCCAAGCTCATGCTTCTTAAAAAAAACTAAAAGACCCACTAAAACACCCCAGAAGTTAGGAGAAAGCTGAGCAGGACAGACATTGAGGTGCTGCAAAACATTTTTGATGAAAGGGTGCATAGGAAAACGAAGGTCATTCTCGAAAGCGGCCACAAAAAAATGAACTCTTTTGTGCACTTGGGCAACGTATGAGGTGAGTTTATCCAGGCACCAGGGCTAAACACCAGGGGAAAAATCAAAATAAGCACTAAGAGCTTCCATGAGAATAGGATCCACCCCACTAGGACCCATGAGCTCAGCTTGCCTGAAGGTAACCCCCATACCCGTTGTACTATCAAGAATCCCAACCTCACTCACCTTGTCCCTACCCTTGTCAGCACTAGGAGGTACATGAAAGGAAGATGAGAGGAGTTCCTTGGAGTCCACCTCAATATCAATAGCCTCAATAGCGAGGAAGTTGTCAATCTCATCACCTACATCCCCTAAATCAGAATCTCTTTTGGCAAACCTGTCGCTTAGGAGGAAAACAGAGGAGAGAGTTGCTCTAAAGGAGGCAGATATGATTGGCAAAGAGAAAGGAAAATCGAGAGAATTATAAAAAGGAAGAATACTAACTAAATACCCCCTGATAATCCTAGGGTCAGCACTGTACCTCCCGATAGTAAGAATTCGCACAGTGGAGTTCCAATCCACAAAGAGGGGAAGAGGAGATAGACAACGATCGTGATTTCAAAAGAAAAAGAACCAAAAAATCCAAAAAAATAATGGCCACCTCGAAGTCGAGGGATCCAGAGTGAGGAAAGGCAAGAGAAAGAGAAAGGGGCAGAAGGAAACGTACCTAGATAGGGAAGAGAGCAACAAACAGCAATCAAAGAACAAAATTAGAGGAGAAGAGCAAAGCATGACTTCGATTCGAACCCAGAAAGCACAATTTTAAGCAGAGAATAAGAGAATCGCGTGGAGGAAAATCCAGAAATCGCAGAGAGAAATAGTCGGAGACAAAGGTGAACAGCGTAGAAGATGAACATGGAGTTTTGAGTGGTTTTTTGAGTAGCCGATTGAGCATTTAAAGCTTGAGTGACGTGGGATGAAATATGCATATGAATCGAGAAAGTCATGATTGTTGTAAACCGTCAAAGAGCCCCCCCACGTGCATCTCACATGCGGACTAAGGTCAGATAGGTGCAAGTTTGGTCCAATGCGAAAGCAGCTCAGCCCATGCCCAAGCTCGCTTGGGCCAAGGGCTGGGGGACAACTGATGATGCCTAAAGTAAATCCCAAGTGTTAGCTCAGGAGTTCAGCTCAAACCGGGAGGTTAGCCATATTAACTGAGGTCAGAAAGGCAAGGGCTGAATGTCTCTTAAGGCAAGACAACGACTGGATAACCACGAGAGGTTCCTAAAGCATTAGGAAGCTATAATCAAGACACTTAATCTCAACTAACCAAGATCTTCTCCTAAAATTAAGGAGAACCCCACGAAATAAGGACAAAAATCTCAGTCAAGATCCCACTGAATAAGGAACAGCCCTAGAAATACTATGTAATGCCCCCGAGGAAGGGAGAGAACCCTACGGGAAAAAATAAGCCATTGTACTCTTGCAATCATCTTTATTGAAAGACAAAGAGCAAGAGTATCCATTAAAGAGTGAATTAGTCGAACTCCTGAACTGGTGAACCACTATACTTCTTCTATGTTAATTCTCCTAGCTCCTAGAAAAACATTTATTTCATTATCACAACATCATCACTGCAAAGTATAATTACGATTCATTACTCATACAATTCGGTTTACACCATCAAAATCAATATGAAGTTGACGGATACAAAATTTAAACTTAACATACTCTCGTTGTAAATGAGTTGATATGTCTGACTTGTTTGATAGATAGATCAATAAGAGTTTAGTTAAATAAGATTTATATACAATATGAACTCGATGTACCAATTATATCTGTCATGTTATGCAAATCATGATGCAAACATGACTCGAGCGACTTAGAAATACAACACGACACCTATTAACACCCATAATTCCATCCTTTCCACCAAATTTATAGGCCCAATTTCTAGAACAAGATAAAAAAGTATTTTAGTTCCTTTATATTATGACCAAGAAGCTTTAATCAAATGGTCGGTGCCAATGCAAGTGGTTATAACCACCCTAACGTCACTCCCCACAATAAAATAATTCTCACATTAGGAGTTAACTAGGAGAGGGAAACTGTAGTTCCAACGTGTAAGACACTGAATGTAGATTGTTATGTTAAAATGATCTTTGTCCAATCAGTCTTTTTGCAAAAGATACGACTTTTGGAGTAAGACGGCATTAAAGGTGACTTTAAAAAGTTGATCTTCATGTTAAAGAAAGATAGAATATGTCTTCAAACCTTTCATCTATGTGCAAAACTTTTCTTTCCTACCTTCTTTTATCAAATTCTAGTGAGCACTCTGTATGATATTTGAAATTTATCACCACCGTTGTAAGTGGTGAAAAATCTTACAAACGTATATGAATCAATCAGGAACAAATGAACAGAAGTTGCATCGCTCCTCTTACAAAATGAACAAATTATCAGAAACTGGAGGAGTGGCGGGCGGAGGCATTTTGATACTTAAGTCAATAAGAATTTTGAAAGTGTATCCAAAACTAATTTTAATAAAAATAGTGCATACCTTCATCCTTAAGGTTCACCTTGTATTTATTAGCATTATATGGTACCTTTTTTACTAGGGTTCCGTCATTGGTCATATGAAATGACACACCTCGTAGGCTCGTATTTAGTTGGATTGCTAGTGATGTATGTTGGAATCCTTTCCACCATTCTTGATTCGCCTTTTTATTCAAGCGGGTTTTTAGGTAATGTTCTTATAAATATAATACCGCCTCTGATTCTTCGGGATGACGTAATCCTCGTTATTAAGAATAATCAGAGCTAAATTCTGCCCACTCTTATCGTCTGAGCTGAATTTTTGCTTGATTACCTGTTCGGTCTATTTGACTGAGCACATATGCTCAGTTGAATGTAGAACTTTTCCTGAACACGTGGTGCATACATCAGGGCTAACTCATCACATGTTTTGATGGACTCTAATTTACCGATGTTTCAAGTAATCACTATGCTTGTTTCAAATCATTAAATGTCTAAGCATGCGCATGAATTTTAAGCTTTCATATTATTGAAAAATTATTAATGAATTAAAATAATATTTGTTAAATGAAAAAAAATTTAAAATAATTTCGAAGATAATGAGAGTAGTTACAAAAGATAGAGGGTAGTAGTTAAATAATTCAAATGGAATAATTTGATTAGAAGGAATTATTAATCTAAAAATTAAGCATTTTGAGAGAGAAGTCTTTTCAAGCCCTCTCACCCAAAAAATGTGTTTTATATGGATAGAGAGGGGCATACCCACCATTGCTTTATTGATCACTAGTAAAACTACTGGTTTATGAAGAAAATAGTTTACACTTATGAAGCCATGCTAATGGTTGGTAGTTAAATTTCTTAGCCAAAAATATCTTTTTCCACTACACATATAAAAGTGTGCCAAAGAGACTTTAGCCATGTTAGAACAATCACTTCATTGGTTTGTCAAAAAATTTAAATGGTACTATTGTGAATGTGTTGTAGTATGGTGAACAATCAAACAATTAAGAAAAAAATTTAAATAATCAAAAACACGAAACACAAGGATTTGTATGTAATTTAGTAGAATTCTACCTAGGTTATGATGATGGTTATTCTTCAATATACGAGAATTTCGATAAAGTTACAAATTATATATCCATATCACTTGAGAATCCTAATCTCAAAAATCACACAAACAAAAATATATATTGAAAATAATAAATATGTCCGAAGGTGGCTGGCGTTCTACTCCACCCATGAACCATTGAAATTTGGGTATTTTATTTAACAAACAAAGATGACAAAGGGAAGGAAAGGAAAATACGATATTTTGTTCTATAATCTATTCTACAGCTTAAACTGATTTAGATGAGATTGAAACTTCAAATAATTAGCGTGATAAATAACTAAATATCATGAAACGTTTAGATACATTCCAGAATTGAAAATTCTTTAGGTTTGGATTTCCGATGTGCCCTTTGATCAGAAATTGACTTTAAATTCCTATATATTATTCTATCTCAATCTCCATCCTGAATTCTAGAAAGCCCAAAAAATGTTTAACAAATAAGATAACACGATGAAGTTGTCCAAAAAAGATATCAGATTTGGATAGGTGCTAGGGTTTGTGATGGTGATGGTGATGTTGCAGTGATGACGATTAGGCCTAGCCTAAAAGTTGAACCTAAGAACACCCACCATGGTAGTTTAATATGGAATAAGTTGTTTATATATAGATAATGCAATTCTGGGTGGCAAGGCCTCGCCTGCACCCTCCTATGAGCACTCACAGACAATACATAAGATTCATCCAATCTCTATCAGGTGGTATATATGTTTGCTTGATGCTATGTAATGCGACATAATGAAAGCCAGTTTCCCATGATATATCAATCTTCAATCTTCTATCTCCAACCCAAAATATGAGAGAGAGAGAGAGAGAGCAATGACAGTGGTGGTGTAGAATGACGACCTATGGTGTCCGTTTCTCGTCTGTCAATTTTCCTGCTACTCGATTAGGGTTTTTCTGGGAAGTTGTTAAAAACCATTGGTCAAAGTATCACCGGCATAAGCAAAAAAAAATCAGAAGAAAAGAGTGAGAAAGTCTCCATTGTCACAGGTCCATGATAATGCAGGCCACAAATACCAACCAACCAGATTTCAAGCGTTCGCTGTCTGCTTAGGCCGGTCTACGTGTATATTTAAATAAAGAAAGCAATATTTAACGCACGAGGGATAAGACAGTCTTATTTTCTTGGTTAATTTTTAAATAACGTATTGCTTAAGTAAACCGACAAAAAACTTGCTACCCTTCAAGGTTCAACATTCATTTGAATATTTTGAGTGTTCAATTAGATGTCGAGTGGGTTAATTATGTGATAGAAAAACAGCGTGATTGTGCGGGTAATTTCTTGCACAATATTGAGATAATGGCACTGTTGATATTCGTGTGTACGATGAACAATTAATAAAAAATAATAATAGAAAAAGCATAAGAATTTACGTGATTTGATAATTTGTCTACGTCTATAATCCTAGAGTGAGTTCCTTGTTTTATTTTACACTGAATTAAGACTACAACTTAACTTATATATGTTACAACTTTAATTAAGGCATCCCGAAGGCACGTGTTACTCCATACCACAGGGGCCCCTACACCCTTGACCTATCTTTACTTATGCTTCGACAATTGACCTATTATCCTATTAACCGTATTGTAACCCTCTATACTTTGAATGTGAGCCACTTATCGAAGCAGACACTTTAATTGACACTCGAAAGTTGCTCTCGAGCTTGAGAATGACAAAGACCAGAGGATTACGAAGAAGGTTTAGAAAGGAGGCCGAAGGTGTCTTCGGCGATTTACCTTCGATGCTTAAGTCAGTCTCTAAAAAGAGAAAACGAGACAATATTCAATGCTGGATTGAGAGAGTGTACTGTCTGTTTTTGCTTAAGAGTGCTATTTATTTCTTCCGGGTGGACAAGTGCGCCTAACGAGGACATCCGTACAATCTTCTTTGGCGGGAGGGCTCTTGATTGGCTCAGAAGGGATGTTTCTTTGATCTCATTAGGAGGGTGGAATCTAGCAAGGCGCCCCTTTAACCTCGACACTTGATCTTTTACAGTTATGTCAATCTGTCATACATTAATGACATTAACCCCTCGACATCCAAACACTTGCCGATCATTAATACTCGTGTCAAGCATTCACTGCAAGATTTGACGTTAAGTAATACGCTCTGCAAGAGTAAATGTTCGGCATCACATCATGCGTTGAGGGATCAATGCTCTCTCTGTCCTTGCCCTCGGAGCATTAAATGCCTCTGACTCGCTTGTCGAACGCTCATGAAGAACATTAATTGCATCCTGAAAGACCTTTCTCATGATTGATCTCAGTGTACTATCCTGTTGGATCTGACAACATGGGATGATGGATCCACCCCATCTGACAATCGAACATAGTTCCTCGTAAGACATTCTTTCGTTTATTACCAGGTAGGCGTTCCCAAAGCAAAGCTAGCTGTTTCCAATATGCCAACTGATGTGGTCGGCGTATAAAGTTAATTATTTCTATGCCCCATCAACCTATTCTCTGTTGATATTCCAACCCGCTCGGTCTCAACAATCTTCGGTATGCACTGAGAAGATCCCTCGTCGGTGTTCATGATAGTGCTAGGTAAACCCTAGTGCCAGGGTTCATGGTAGCACCAAGGTCAGTGTTGCTCGATATGAAATTCTCAAAAGCCCTTGGTACCAAGGGGATCTTAGTGCTCATTTCCCTTGACAAAGTTTTGAGGCTGAGTATATCATATGTGTCAAATCATTACTTCCGCCATTATTGACAAAATATATCACGTGTCTACTTTTAATTTGTCTGACAGACCACGTTGCGTCAACGATGGTTAAAGCTAATTTTTTTTATCATTCTAGTGGCTCTAAAAACTTAATGAAATGTTGTTGAACAGATCAAGAGGATGACAAATAATTGATGAAATTAATAACCAAAAGGAAAAAAAAAAAAGCGAAAGAGGAAGAAGTGATAATGAAGGAGAGGGCGTAAAGTCAGTATAAACTTTAGCTATGGAGATTGAGATATTCATCTTGAATATGCGGTACGGTAGATGGCATGGGCAAGAAAACCCACCTTTCGGTGGCCATCCCATATGTCCACCTTCCTCTTCTCAAAGTGAATAAAAAAGTAACATATTAATTAGCTATTACAGAATCGAGAAATTATGAAAAATATTAAAGAATCGAGAGATTACGAAAATACTAGAGAATCGAGAAATTATGGGAAAAAAAGAAATTTTATTTTAAGGCTAGTTTTCCTTTGATTTCATCATTGAGGATGAACCACCATTTTTTAGAATCAAATCCAATGATATTATTATAAGGAAATGTTGCACATATTTGTAAATTCAATCCATACTTTAAATTTATAAATGTTGTACTTAATAATAATAAATTATTATACAAAATGAGACTCTAAAGAATAACATAAAAGATTGAGTTTAAAGTATGAGTCAATTTTATAATTAATGCAGAATATTGTCTGTCACTATTAATAAAGAAGGACTAGGGTCTGGTTCCTACTATAACAAGATTCATAAATATTAAAGATGTGCATTTAACAGTTTAAACTTTAAACACATATCATGTAAATTTTAAGTGATAATAGGGATCAATGAGTTACAAGTTCTTACATTTTGAGTTTGAATTTCGACAATTCTTTGAAACCAAATCATGAGAAATTTATTCTTTATAGATACTCTAGTTTTGACATAGATGATTTATCTTTAACCAAATTGAAGAAAGAACTAGTTGAAATACGTGTAAGTTGACTCAGACACCCCTAATGTTAAATCGAGAAAAAAAAAACCTATCATATATTGGCAAGCCTGAAAAAGTTACATAGGCAAAACATTAAAATGTATTTATAATTAAAATATTATTTAGATCAAATCTAAAGATTTAATCAATTGCAACTGTTGGATTAAAAATAATTTTCATATAATATTAAAACTCACAACTAATCGAATAATTATATTGAATTAGATTCCTTAATTAGATTTCAAAATTAAGCCTCTATGATATCGCTAATTTTAATTTACACACGTAAGTATAATGAGACCTGTAATTTATGAGTAATTGTTGAAATTTGAGGTTTTCTCCCGTAGGACGTTATTGGTAGTTAAAAAAAAAATGGTACAACAGTGTTGAACATTATAAATCAATGCTTTGCATGCATGCACACAAAAAATGTGTACCAAATTATTTATATTCATTGAATCAATAAATCTCATTACTGACCTAACTGACCGGAGATAATTTTGTACATATTCTGATGCATATAGTTTGGTCCAACATTATATTATGAGAAGTGAGAAACCCTAATATCTCTGGTGTTGTCCTCCACGTAAGGTCATATCGACCAGAAGATGAGCCCCACATGTTGAAGACGTGTATGGTTGAGATTACTACGACGTCTTTGTCAGACAAGACCACGTTCGAGTAACCCAAGGACGAATCAACGGTCACAATCGTCTGAACGGCCATTTCAAAACAACATAATCCAACGGTCACCGTCGAATCGGCGGTTGCCGCCCTACAGTACTTTCTTGCATCCATCGCCTAGTCTTCGGAAAACTCCATTCCTGCGGTAGCCGACTGCAACGGTTGTCGGTAAATTAGGAAGAAAATGATTTTCATATATAAAAAATCATCAGTTATTAAATTAATTATAAATTTTTAATTCAATAAATACATTGAATTAAGTTTAAATATTATTTTTGCTGGTAAAATATAAATTATGTAACAGATATTAGTATTAAAAAGGAAAAGGAAAATGCTAGCCGTTGCATTATTGGTCTATTTAAGAGACCTCGAGCTGGGAGACAACAGATTCATGAAGGTTGCATTCTCAAAACTGAATCAAACCCATCTGGGTTTCTAAGATCCGTTTCTATATCCATACTTAGGCATATGATTCTCATATCTCTCTCTCTCTCTCTCTCTCTCTCTCTCTCTCTCCCGTATTAACGAGAGAAGATTTTAGTTCTTGTTTGGAGTAATAAATATATCCTCGTGTTCTTTCCGTATGTATGAATTTGACAGTTTTGTTATCATCTTTTCGTATTAATTAGTTCTATATTTGCTTTTTTCACTGAGCTGTTGATCTAAGATCTGTAAATTTTCAGGCTATTGATCCGTGTTTATGTGAGATCATCGCCTTTTTATCTTTTCCTTCACTTTCTTGTTTGGTCTTGTTAGATCACTTTTCTTCAAGCTCTCTCTTGATCTTCTTTTAAACCAGATCAAGTATCCATGGAGGCAGTTTTGTTGCGTTCATCACCAGAGCATCAACCAACCTCTCCTTATAATTACAAGCAACACATGGGAAACTCAAGAAACAATCGTCCCTTCATTTCCCGATCTTCCGAGAACTACCCTCCTCCTCTTCCTCCAAACTTTCAAGGCGGTCTTTTGCTTCCGCCACCAGCTTTTCTCACCCACTCGTTTCCTCCTCCGTTTTCAGTTTTCAATCCACGGCAACAGCCACCTCTTCTTCCTCTTCCTCATCCAACCCCCAAACCATACCATACCAATAACTGTCTAACTCGAGGCCTCTCGTGCCCTCCGATCAACAGAAAAATCGACAACAACAGATCCAGAGACAAATCTCGAACACCCAAAAAATCAAAAGTATCCACAACCACAAGTCCCAAAAAGGAAGAGCCAAAACTCAAACACCAACATTCAAAATCGACAAAGGTGACAACGACGTTATCATCACCGGAGTGTTTCATTATCGAGTCGACGAACCGGTTGGGACCTGAGCCCAAGGATCTTCCCAAGGATGTTTCCAGGGTTTTGTCTTTGTCATCGTCATCATCTTCGGCTCGCACCATCGATACTACTGGCGATATCACTCTCACTACTACAGAACAGTTGGACAAGTTCTCAGATTCTACTGTGTTTACAATCTCTCCTCCGCCAAGCAGCTTGCCTTTGCCCACTTTTTGTCTAAGGCCAAAGCTCGGNTTTAGTTCTTGTTTGGAGTAATAAATATATCCTCGTGTTCTTTCCGTATGTATGAATTTGACAGTTTTGTTATCATCTTTTCGTATTAATTAGTTCTATATTTGCTTTTTTCACTGAGCTGTTGATCTAAGATCTGTAAATTTTCAGGCTATTGATCCGTGTTTATGTGAGATCATCGCCTTTTTATCTTTTCCTTCACTTTCTTGTTTGGTCTTGTTAGATCACTTTTCTTCAAGCTCTCTCTTGATCTTCTTTTAAACCAGATCAAGTATCCATGGAGGCAGTTTTGTTGCGTTCATCACCAGAGCATCAACCAACCTCTCCTTATAATTACAAGCAACACATGGGAAACTCAAGAAACAATCGTCCCTTCATTTCCCGATCTTCCGAGAACTACCCTCCTCCTCTTCCTCCAAACTTTCAAGGCGGTCTTTTGCTTCCGCCACCAGCTTTTCTCACCCACTCGTTTCCTCCTCCGTTTTCAGTTTTCAATCCACGGCAACAGCCACCTCTTCTTCCTCTTCCTCATCCAACCCCCAAACCATACCATACCAATAACTGTCTAACTCGAGGCCTCTCGTGCCCTCCGATCAACAGAAAAATCGACAACAACAGATCCAGAGACAAATCTCGAACACCCAAAAAATCAAAAGTATCCACAACCACAAGTCCCAAAAAGGAAGAGCCAAAACTCAAACACCAACATTCAAAATCGACAAAGGTGACAACGACGTTATCATCACCGGAGTGTTTCATTATCGAGTCGACGAACCGGTTGGGACCTGAGCCCAAGGATCTTCCCAAGGATGTTTCCAGGGTTTTGTCTTTGTCATCGTCATCATCTTCGGCTCGCACCATCGATACTACTGGCGATATCACTCTCACTACTACAGAACAGTTGGACAAGTTCTCAGATTCTACTGTGTTTACAATCTCTCCTCCGCCAAGCAGCTTGCCTTTGCCCACTTTTTGTCTAAGGCCAAAGCTCGGTTGCAATGCCGAAGCTGCAGGAGTTGACTCCGGGGCGACCGACAGTCTCCGTCGACTTCTCCGACTCCGTTGATTATTGAATATTAATCAACACTTACTATTAATTACTTGTTGGGTATCCGTAATATGTGAATAAAAGCATAAACAATGGTATGCTTTGTGATGGTGATACACATGTCTGTTATTTTTCTTTTCTTCTTTCTTCTTTTCATTATTGTGGTTTTCTGGTTTTATTGGCGTGTAGTTTGGCAGCACCGCCCTAGTTTTTTCAATGGGGGTGGACAAAGCTATGTGCGTGGTGTATTGGAGCTTTGGATAAGGAATAAGGACTAAGGAAGGAGGTTGATTAGGTTTTTCTTAAGAAAACCGTGTGTTCTTTTCCTGTTTTTCTTCAAGAATATGTGAACGATGATATATGTATTTTATCATCCGCTTGTAATTTCAGTAATGACTACGGTACGGTGGTTGATAAGGTTTTTCTTAAGAAACAGTGAGCTCTTTTCCTTTTTTTTTTTATTTTATTCGAGACTCATTTTGTATTTTAGTGAAACAACTCCCATGTAAATATGTAAGGAGTTATATATACCCTTTAAAAATTTTGTGGTTTATTTTTATAATTTTTGAAGATTATTTATAAGTTTTAAAAAATTATTTATAATCTTAAATGAACCAAAAAAGTTGTAAATGACCTATTAAAATTATAACTTGAACTATAAAGAGCTTTTTTTTTTTTTTTTTATCATAAATAAATTGAAATTTTAATATTTTAATTCATAAAATTTAAAATTACGATACCAAAATTTCAAAAACTATTGAAATCCCCTCTTACCGAAATAATCTTGAAGTTTCGTTGATCCAAATTCCCACGCATGGGTGTTGGGAGTGGAGGGAATATACCAACAATATATGATGCACAAATACAAATACAAAATATTGATAAAATACAATATAGATACGATGATATAATAAAATCTAAAAATGTAGAATATGAATACGACCAAGATATGATTATAATAAAATATATTTAATATTTAATATTTTTATTATTTTCAACTAATTTAATATTTATATATTTTGATAATTCTTTAAAATATAATAAGAAAAATTAATAATTCTTTTTAGTTTCAAAAAAATATATATCGTGTCGTTGTGGTATATTCTCAAAATGAAGTGATTAATTAAAAAAATCAAAACTAATATTTATTATTTACCTAGTATTTAAAAATAATTTTTGCTAAGATTATAACATATTAGCATTATTTTATACTTTTTTGACATGTAATTATAAATAATACTTTAAAAATACTCGTGTATCTTTGAAGTAATATGAATTTTTTGTTAATGTATTGTATGATAAGTGAATTCGAAAAGAGATGTTAAAAGTTTAACTGAAAAATTATATATGTTGCTCAATTATAAAAGTATTCGTGAAATATCCTAATATTTAATTATTATTGGATACGTAGAAAGTGTATCCAATACGTATTCTAAAATATCCAACGAGTATCGTATCCGATACGTATCCTAAAATATCCGACGAATATCGTATCCGATACGAGTACGTTAACCTCAATGAAGTATCCATCCTTCGTAGCCAACAATGATATGTTGACAAAAAAATCTTATCAAATTTTAATTTCAAGTTATTTGATATAATTTTTACCTTTAAATAAATAAAATCAATGATAAAGATTGTATCACATTACTTAAGATGAAAATTTTAATAAATAATTTATTAAGCATAATATTAATGATGTTATATAGACATATAAATCTATACTTTCCTTATATCACAATTTATAATTACCATTTCTTTCAAAATAAGACGTAATTACTTGTTCTGAGAAAATGCCGAGACCAACATACAACAAAAGGAGAATAAAACATGCCAGCTAAAAAGTTCTCGCAATTGTTTTGCAGTGTTTGATTGTTAACGTGATGAGTCAAGATAGAATGCCACATTAAGAAAGAAGAATAGTTACATACCCATGAAAAAATAGATAGCCAATTTTATAAATTTGTATAGCATTGTGAGGTGTTGGGGCTCCAACCAATCAACTCAGAAACCGAAAAAAAAAAAATGAAATGAAAAAAGGATAACAAAGAAACTGGCTTGCACATTTCAATTAATATTTAAAATCTCCGAATATGAAGTAACATGGACTCAATGCACGCATGTGATCATGGATTTAGGTTTTTTACGTGTAGTTACAACACAAATTTGAGTAACGAGCGTGGCCAACAGCGTAAACCCTGTCATAAACGAATAGAAGCTGGGAGAAAATGCGAGAGATCAGAGAAGAACTAATGTTCATACAATCAACAAGCATAAATATAAAAGTAGAGAATGCCATTTGGAGAAATCAAAGCTTGTTTGGTAGTCCGGATATACATAAGCAGGTTGACTTAGCCTTCTACACCCTTCATCATAAATAGAACATTGACAACACCACCGTCTCTCCCCCGCCCCCGCCCCCATTGGGGATCCTGGGGGGAAGGAAAAGGGAAGACTACGAAGATACATGCTAAGACAAGGCATTTGGATACAGCATGCTTCAAGTATTTTCACCTAGAAACAATACTGTAAAAATTGAAATATAGATCCTATTCCAACATGGAGATAAAACAGGCAGTGTCCAGAAATTCAGGAATTCTCAACTCTCTGAGTTCCGCAAGCAGGGCATCTATAAAATATAGTCTGTCCTTCGTCGGCAGATCTCATCTGTAAGAAGAAAGGGACAAGCATGTGAGGGTTTTTATAAAGTCAGATTAAAGGATATGTGCATAAAGTGCTAGGATGATTACCTGTCTAGTCTTATAATAGAGCCCCATTCTTGGGCAATTTTTACATTTTGCATTATAATCCTGTGGACCATAATTGAACACAGCTTAGTTTGAGCCATCAGAAAAGCAGCAAACAAGTAATTTAGTGTTTGTATATAATAACTTACAACTGATTCCAGTTCCTTTTCTTCATTATCATCCAATGAAGATATGCCCAGCTCTCTTCTGATATCCTGCACATTAGAAATGGACACAAGAAATTATGAGCTGGAACCACAACTGATAGAAACAATGAAAAAAACAGAGAAGGTACATTCTGATCACAGACTGAAACTCCAGGTGTTAATATGAAGATAAAAATTTGGATCCCAAAGAAGATTGAAAGCAAGGTAACTACAAATCCAAGGATGTAAATAATTTGGCATTTTTACATTTACTTGAACAGAAGGCCAGATAAACAGTTTCGTTGTCATCCTTCCATGATTGAACAACTAGGTATAGCCCTGATTGTCGCAGAGCTATGATTTTCTTAGTAAATTTTCAATTGAAGCAGGCATTGTAGGTGGAAACCTATTAAAAGGTTAGCAAGACCATATGCACCCTATTTTGTCTTTTACTCGCCGAAAAAAATAACAAAAACACCTATTCTGCCAAAACACTAGATTTTACAGCCCTAATATTACAGACTACACTGCGCATTACAAACAAAGAAAATAAGGAATTGACCTCATGTAATAATCCTTGAAGAAGTAGGAAGTTCAATTTGAGACCATTTGACACTACACTCAGTTCCCACCGAGCTACATTGAACTTGTAATACTCTTAATTTTCCCCTTTTTCTCTACTGATGTCAATGACTTACTGTTTGATTAAAAAACAGTAATGCTCATCCCCAATCTCCACCTGTATGCACATGTCACATGTTCTCAAATTTGCCAAAGATCATACGGTCATTCTCTCAAGATATCAGATGGCATCAATCCAGTAACTAGCCATAGCAACAGGGCAGTTTCAAGTGTGCCTAAGCATATGTCTCCAATAGGAGATTCAAGGAGGGGGGCTTACTCGTACTCTAATCGTTTTGTGTAACAAAATCAATTAGTGTTATATTTTTCATTTTTAAGCTACATTCACTGACTTCTGAACTACATTCACCGATAATTTTTCCAATGAGGTATATGTTGTTTCATTGCTCCTTCAATATATTAACAGCAGTAATAAAGAAAGTAAGATATGCGTTTTTCACCTCCAGCGACAAGAAATCCCCTCAAAATATAAAGTCCAACAATGTCCACTAGAGCTCTTTTTTTTTTTTTTTTGAAAGCTCTGAATTGAAAGATTGGGAAAAAAAAGGGGGGGGGGGGGTTCAAAACATGCAAATTCCAACTATTTGAACAATGCACTACTGATTTACAACTATACATGCAATTTCTGTTAAACCCCCCATCCCTGTAAAGCAACTACAGACCACAATCTAAAAGATGGGTGAGCCCGCACACAGCACAACTAACAATAAAAAGTCCAACAATGTTTGAAAGCACTAATCAGAGAGACTGGGAAAAAAAGGAGTGGTGGGTTAAAACATGCAAATCCCAACTGTTTGCGAAAGGCAAAGCTGAAAAAATAAATTTATGACTCTGGAATTTACAATAATATATGCAACGTCTGTTAACTCCCATCTGCGTAAAGGAACTACAGACAACAATCTAAAACATTGGTGAGCACACACACAGCCATGACCACTTCTATTCATAAAAGTAGAAAATATTAAACCCTTGACTGAAATAATACTTTGACATCCATAGGGAACTCATACGCAATGAATATGCTACCTACACGAGTTAGTCAAGTTCATAATATGCTGCTAAACCTCAGATACATGTTGTGGGTGGTACCTTCTCAGGGAAAAAAAAAAAAAAAGTTAACATACCTCACCACTGACAGTGTAACATGTTTCTCTTCCAGCAATCTCTGAAAATAATACTAGTAAGTTAGTAATTAAAATTATAGGACTATGAACAACCAATAATATTGCCTTCATAAGATAACAGGAGCATATAACTTTATTATGAGAAAACGGCCATAAAATTCAGAACTCTACTTCAAAAGAAAATGATAACCAAACAGCCGCCCATGCTCGCGAAACCAAGACCACCATTTCAACGTGAAAACAATAACAACTGGAACCAAGCAAGAGTTTGAATAATCCACATATTTCCCACATACAATATATGACACATCACTTCTTTTTATTTAATGTCAACTCATTGATCTAACATAGCTTCTATGCATAGTTTGGTTCACTAAATCCATGGATCCCGCAAACTCACAAGAAATATTCCACAATTTTGACAATGCTGTCTCATCTACAAACTTCTAACAGAACAGCATACAAAGAGAGCTAAATGGCATTGCATCTCTAATCCGACAAAAGACATAATCTAATTATCAACACACCAAGCGAATCCATAATTCTGATATCGTATTGGGAGTAGAATGGACACATTACATCGTCAAGTTCTTTATCGTTGAACTATAAAAATCGAAACAACAGATTTCAGCAAAAAAGTACAAGTATAGATGGCTGAAACCTTTCGCTCTTCGCTTGAATTTGCACAACGGGCATTCAGCATACTTGGTTGAATTGAATGATAGCATCGTCCCACACATTTCACAGAACATGAAATCTCGTTGATGGCAATACGCCATTGGAGACCCCACTATTCAAGGAAATCTTCTTCGAGTTGAAGCAAGTTCAAACATAATAAGAACACAATTGAAATAAATGAATTAAATTAACATTGCGTATGTAATGCAGAATACGTTACAGAGAGTTTCCAGAGACTTTTCTCCAAGAAAATACCAGAAGAAAAAGCCTAATCGAGCACTTCGAACGAGAGAGAGAGAGAGAGAGAGAGGGGTTAGGGTTTTAGATCTCAAAACATAAGACCAATGAGACAGGTGAGAAATCAGAATAATGGCGAGATGGGCTCGACCCAGGAACTAGTTTAGCCCAGTAGAGTTTATATAGTGGGCCTCAACTAGTGTCTCAATGGGCCAGCCTAGTACGCGATAGGAAGGCTTGCGTTTGGTAAGGTCTATGGGTGTGGTTATATTATGCCTATCCAGTTATTCGTATTAGGTCACACAAGCTCCGTGTATCGTGAGAAGGAGTTTAAAAGATTTAAGTTTTTTTTTAAATTATTCGTTTGGTAAATTAATGGATCCGATATGATACGATTAATAAATAAATTAGGTATATAAATAAAATTAATTAAAAAAAAAATACACGACACATTTTGTGACATAAATTTAATATAATACGATTCGTTAAATATAAATTAACTAGTTATTGTTTGTGCCTGAAGGTATAAAGTAATAAAAAATAGTAAACAATAAAAATATTTATATTCATATCAAAAATCAAATTACAACATATAGAGAAGAGATAAATAAATTTAAATATCGGTTTGTAGTGAGAGGTGGTGGACGGCAGTGGTGATGGAAGGAGACAGTGATAATTGTGGTGGATGACAATTACCGTGGTGGCAACGAAGGCGGCCACAACGGTGGTGGGGGCGACGATGGCAAGTAATGGTGGTGGGGGAGTGGGTGGTGGTGGCAATAGTGGCGGGCGGCGACAATGAAGGTGACAGTGACAGTGGTGGGTATAGTAGTCGTGTGGTTTTAAATAATTTTTTTTAAGAACTTATGAGAAATAATTTCTAAAAGTATTTTTAAAAAATTACTTCAAACACACTTTTAGGGGACCTATATTTCTTATTAAATTTAGGGTGCTAAAATTAGTCGTTAGATTAATTTTAATATAAAATTTAAAACGATCTCAACCGCGAATAGTAAAAGTCATTATTTTTACCTTTTATAATTTAAACTGTAAATTATTTTATTATATAGATAGACGAATAAATAAAATATTTTTTAACACCAACCATTAAAATTTGAGTAATGCTACATGAACTTAAAAATTAGACTCGATAATCTCAACCATTAATTTCACTATAGGTTCCAGCATTTATTAGCATTCATTATCTATTCAATAATTAAAATTATTAAGTTTATTTTTTTAAATCTATTTAACATTACTAGTAACAAAACTGATTTTATCCAACCCAATTGACACGCGTAGTCGTGAGCTGTGGCCTGTGCTGTGGGGTATGAGTTGAGAAAACGCCAACTCTTCTTCCAATTATTCCAATTTCGAAACAGCACTTTCTCTTTCCCGAGAAAATTACAGCTTAATCAACTACAATACCAAAACCAACGCAACCAGAAGCTTCTTCTCTCTCAGCTCTTCTCATCATCCCTTGCACTCTCTCAGGTAAACAATGCAACCATTACCAGCCGATTACATATCTAACCCTTATTACCAATACCCTCAAAACCCTAACCCTAATCCAACCGATAACCACCCTCTGCCACTACCGTCCTACGCCTCAGCCCCGCCATTCACCGCCAATTACCCTCCTTCCTCCTCCCCCGATTACTCTTCTTTTACCTCCACATATCCTCCCTATCCTCAAAATCCCGATCCTGTCCCTACTGCACCTTCCTATTCTCAAAACTCTAATTTACAACAGACCCTCTTCACTCCCCCTCCTCCACCACCACCACCACCCCAATCTCAACCGCCCTCTTTCCCTCAATTCGAATCCCATGGGCCGCCCTACCAACCTCCTGCCCACCAACAACCACCACCCTATTATCCACCGTATGATCAACATCACACGGCTGTCACTGCACCGAATTATACCTCTCCTTCCACAATTGCACCAAACCTCACTACTAATCCCAATTCCGGTTCACCATATTCTTCACTTTATTCGTCTCAATACAATCAATTAGTGTCATCAGTGCCACCTGCATATGAAAACCAATATGAAAATAATCTGAAGTTTGATCAGAGTGGGGGGTTTTCCGATGATTTACTGGCACAATATGGGAATTATGATCGGAGCAGGTCCGATTTGGGATCGGGCTTATACGGGGAGCGATATGAATCGGGGGAGCGATATGATTCCGGTGGGTATGGAAATGATGAGTATGGTGATGGGGTTTATGCTTATCAAGGGAGTAAGGTGGAGCCGTATGGAGCTCGGGGCACAGCTCCTAAGTCATCGACTTGGTCAGGTTTTGATGATTTCGGAAGGCCAATTGGTTTTTCTTCGGGGAAGGATCCGCCAACAGGTTCGACTACGAAGATTGTGAGGGCGGTTCCGAAGACTGACGCTCAGCAAGATGTGAAGAGTGGGATTCAGAAGTTTAGGGTCAAGCTGTTGCCGGATGGTGGGAACCACAGCACCATGGATGTCCTTTGCCAGGTTTGCAAGAAAAGTTTTACTTCTACTAATTTTGCCCTTGTTTTCGTGATTTATGCGTGAAGCTTTGAACTTCTGTAGTTTGTTCATTTACAGTGCTATGCCATTATTGCTTGTGTATGTCCCTTCTTAATCCTCCACAGAAAATTCGTGTAAGTTAGAGAAAGTCTACGTGGAATTCTTTACTGTAGGTGGTATTTTATCGATTACTGTGAGTTATCGGTCTAGAGAACAGTTTGGATCTTTTTTCTCTATACCAGTAGTAAACAGTCATTTAGGCAATTTTTAGGGTGTCTTGTTATCAAATAACGCACAGTTACACAACCATCTTTTAGAATGAGCCGATTACTGTGAATACGAAATGCTGCCTGATTTAATGGCATACAATTGGTTTCAATTTCACGACCTCAGTTTATTTGTTGGCATAGGGTGATGATGACTTCAACTTTCTTGTAAGGAATAAAATTTGGTAAAAATTGTGTGCAAAATATTTTGGGGGAAACCTCAATGGGTTTTATAAACAAGCTTGTTACTGTTGGTTCAACTATGTTTAGGGATAGGGGGGAGTGTTATGAAGGACTTTTCCTATATAGTATTTTTATGTCTTTTGTAACAGATTAGAGTGTAATGAGTAACTTTGTTGTAATTTCACCAATTTGTGAAGAAAATGCCTATGTTAAAGTTTTTAATTTTTTTTTTTTTGGCTTTCATCTTCTCCCGCATGACTTCTCTGTGTGCGCATCCTTGTTTGTGGTTTTCACTTTTTCTTGAATAACATGGATTTGATATATGATCTTTCAGATTGGCTTGGATGGGATTCGTATGCTTGATCCTAGTACTAGCCGGATATTGAGAATATATCCTCTTGACACAATATCGAGATGTGAAGTATGTTCCTTGGGTCTTTTGACTTTTATAGATTTTAAGCTTCTCTATCACTCTTACTTTCTTGCAGATATCATTGAAGTCCTTGATTTTATGCCACCTAGGTAACAGATTCCTCTACCTTCACTTGTTGGTCCAAAAGTTCTGTGGACGTTGAACCAAGACGGATTAGGCTGCAGTCAAATAGTTATACTACCAACACCATTTTGGATACTGTAACAGCTGCAACTGTACAGGTTAAAAATTCTAACGTGAATATTTCTCCATATGCATTTACCCCTTTCAAATTATGCCAGTGTTGTGTTCATTATATAAGAATATGAATTGCTCTCCTAAAATGGATAGTTTGTTTTTAGGAGTCATGTAAACGGTACAAGTTTTATACCATGGCCGTTTTCCATTATAATCCTACGCCATAGTTTCTCTTTCTTATTTCCCTTTTAGTGCAGGGTGAGGGTTTAAAAACAGTGGCGTAATTCAAATAGTATCTTCATCCTTACCTAAAATGGAATCGTATCAATCTGGAAAATAAGACAAAACCCACTTTATCGTGTCTTAGTTCATTGTTAGCCATACATATTGCACAGAGGAATGAGGGGCTTGTTAGTACTGGTTTGGTTTGAAATTAAGGGTCCTTCTGGGTATGTCCTTTACTTCTAAAAAAGTGTTCTCCTTGATATTTTACCCATGGGCCTACCTGTATTCCCACATGCTCTCGAGTCTTACATTGGATATTGACTTTGTTGTTCATTTCAATGATGTTTGTTCATGCACCTTGTGACATATTTTATATGTCAGTATAATTGGTTGGTGAGATGGTAATCTTTTACTATACTCAGTGTTATTTAAGGCGTAAAGCGAACCGAAGCGACCAAGGCTCCTAACGCCTAGGCGAGAAGCGAGAAGCGAAGCGACACGCTTTACCGAAGCAAAGCGAACAGTTAAAAAAAATATATATTTTAGTTTAGTTACTTCTAAACAATCTAAGTTCTAATTTTATATATTCTAAATATTTAAATGCAAGTAAAACCATAAACATTTAAATTAAAACAAACACTAATAATATCTCAAATCTTAATAACAGTCATAACTTAAACATTTAAATTCAAACAAATACTAACAATTGTATACATTTTCATATTGACAGGGTAGGACAACAAAAGAAGCAGAATCAGGACAACAGCAGAATTAACAACAAAAAAAGAAGAAGCAGAATGAGGATAAAAAAAAACAAAAGCAACACAGGACAGCAAAACCGAAGCAGCAACAGAATCAACAAAAAAAATAGAAGCAGAATGAGCTAAAAAAAAAAAAAACAGAAGCACAATGATCATGACAGGAGTAGAATCAATTGTAAACAATTTCATATGTAATTATATACTGAATAAAAAAAGCAGAACAGAGACATATTTCACATGTACTAAAATAATTAAACATGGTATAAGCATAAACCACTTTTTGGTACCATTTGTATATATATAAGAAAAGGGAAAAGTATAACCAAGACATATCAGAGACACTTCTTTGTAGAATAATCTATTATTTACCCTCATTCCTAATACTCCTACTTCTTTTTTTTATCATAATTGTCATTCAGTCGCCGGACTCTCACATCCCACAAATATTATAAATAAATTCAGCAACACAAGAAAAAAAAGGAATGTGTTTTGTTCGAAACATTGTTTATTAGGAAAAAAAAAAAATAGACCAGCAATAGTCTTAAAAAAAAGTCATTAGTGATTAAAAAATAAAAGAGACTACTAACCTGTAATCAGGGAAAAAAAAAAAAAGTGAAGCAGAATTGCCTTTTATAATAAAGCGTTCGCTTTTTCGCTTTTT
>CAUOFW020007279.1:1319727-1330885 GCA_963454935.2 Ilex paraguariensis | reverse complement strand
CCTGAAGGCACGATAGAACAAAAAATTTGAGTCTTAAAAAATCTATATCCTATATTAAATAATAATTTTTCTTTCATTTATTTATTTGATTAAATCATTCAAAATTTATTTTTACCCATTATTTTTTTAAAGATATTGACAAAATTTTTTCAAAATATGAAATTCGATAAATTTTTTTAACAAAATTATGTTAAATTATAAATTAATCAAATATTAAATGGTTGAGCATGTAATAGAAATGAGTGATTTTAAGGGGAAAATGCATAGCAGTATAGGAGACTTATGTGTTTTATATAACAATATAGGGGAAAATGTACAGCAATATAGGGGACTTACAATCTAGTTCCATGGCAGATTGGAGAGAGAGAGAGAGAGGGGCAGAGGGTTTAATTGGGGGTGGCGTGTGTTTGGGTTCAAAATGGGCGGGATTTTTTTTTTGGGTTGAGATGCATTGCAAGCCATTGGATTGAAATGGAAGAAATGAGATGAAAATGTGGGCCTTTGAATTAAAAGTGGATTTAATCTAAGCCGTTCTTATGCTTTTCCAAATAAATTAAATTTTAAAGTAGAAAAAGATTCAAAATGAGTCCTATCTTATTAGTAAAGATAAGGCCAGAAGTGGTATCACCCTCACTTCCAATCGGGAGGTTAGGGATCTAATCTCGTTAATTAGAAGAGGCATGGAGTTGTGTTTAACCGAGGTTCTTGATATTGGGTCATAAGCTTGATATTGGGTCATACATGACATATCTGTCTGCACCATGTACTACACGATTAATTTGAATCCACAAATGACTAAAACTGCCTTATTTGTGCTGGTTTGGAAGCATTTATACGGATTGGGAGCACGAAAAATTGGTGTTTTTGGAGTTCCACCAATAGGATGTGTGCCAGCACAGAGGACTTTGGCAGGAGGAGTACAAAGAAATTGTGTAGAAAATTATAATCAAGCTGCACAGTTGTTCAACTACAAGCTGTCAGCTGAGTTGAAGTCTCTTAACAGCAATCTACCGCAAGCAAGGGTGGTCTATCTGGATATATACAATCTTCCACTTGATCTCATTTACGAACCCAAAAAATATGGTAAACCACCTATCCTTTAGCTAGTTATTAATGAAGCATATTAAAAAGAAAACCCCCCAAAAAAAGATGAATATCCGCCGAGTACAATAAAGCATGTGCTAAAAACTAAGATTTATTGGTTCCTGTTTTTGAGTAGTTCAATTAAAGCTTATATATTTGCTGTGTGTGTTGGTGTGTGAGGGGCAGGTGAGGGAGGTTTGAATCCACACTAATGGCATGGGAGATGTCCCATAGGCCACCCGAGCAGCCCCCATACGCATAGGGGCCAGTTTTAGGCAAAAGTGGAATAAGTTCTTTATATCCATTGAATTTTTTTTTGTAGATTGTGCTTCAATTTTGTTTTCCATCTCTTAATTTCAAGTCATTTACTTTTGAGGCAGGATTTGAAATTGCGAACAAGGGATGCTGTGGCACGGGTTCTGTGGAAGTAGCATACCTATGCACATATACATGTACAAATGCCTCCAAGTACATATTTTGGGACAGTTTTCATCTTACAGAAAAAGCATACAGACTGCTTGTCCATCAAATCCTCGAGAACCATATCTACAGCTTCATCTGATCTAACTCATCTTGCTGATTCCATTTCCCTAGCTTCAAACTTTCCCTTTTACACAAATTCTAACGGTCCATATTGATCCGTTCAATAAACTGATTAAGCTGTAGTTGAATTGTCTCTGAATTTGAAAATTTTACTCCGCACATTAATCTCTTGAGACGAAGAAGCAGAGGATTCAGATGAAAATATCAATTTAATTAGCTGTGTAAAGGTTAGGTTTAATGTTCCGGTCTACTTGGTGTTTATGATCACTCTTCTGCAATTTCCTTCCCTGTCGGGGTCTCATTTTTTGTAGGAAGGATTTCCTTTTTTATTATTGCATGTCGGCATATTTTGGTTGCTAATAGCAAGTAATGGTAGTTTTCGAAATGATTGTTACAATTCCTAAAAGCTTTTTACTCAAATATTAATGAATGGGAGAAGAATTCTGTTGTTTGGAACTTTATAATTGTGCAATGCAATGGACTGTGAGCGCCAAGACTGACTTAAGACAATCTACACTTGTGCTGCCTTCTATAATCTTGAAATTCAGTTAAAAAATATTAATTCACACACAACGCTAGTATAAAATGATTATCTGTTTCACATTCCGTTCAATAAAAATAACAATAAGGCACGCATAACTGAATTGTAACACACTTGTTGTATGTGAACGCGTTTGTGAAGCAGTGTTACCACACATGGCCTTGGTCATCTTATCTTGCTAATTGTTTAGGTTAATTCATGGAGATCAGGAACAGCTTTAGAGTAACTTAGAGAAAATTTAGACAGCTTCTTTGAGTTCCTGCCTGCTAGGTTTTGACGATGTTAAAGACATGGTTGTGGTCTTTCATTAGTCCCTTGAAGTGTTTAATGTAAGCTTATCTACAAGAGGATCTCGGGATCATGACAGTAGTCCCGGAATGAACCATGACCATAAGGATGTTTGTACTCTAGACACTGGTTACAACAAATGGACTCCGGACTTTATACTTGCCACCGGTCCATGTAATTGAGCCGAAAACATGTTCCTTAGGTGCAGATCCACTGGATGTGAAAATCACTTCAAAACTTAGTTTCTTAATGTTCTTTGTGAATTGCAATGTATTCGGTATCACTTTGACATCCAATCCAGTAGGCGCATCCACCGCTGCAGTATAAAGTGACTCATCTTCACCAACGTTTGTGACTGTTCTATTTACTTTCTTGCTTCCATTTCGACTGAAATTGGAGATTGCAATTGAAGGGTAGTTCATATTGGAGATGAAATTAGTAGTTGTGTTGGAGCAAGAAAATCCAACAGGAATTGTTGAAGAGATGAGTTTTATTTGGGACATATCGTAGCCATTGCTGCAGAGAAATTGTAGGTAGTCGATTATTCCAGTCTCGTAAACTAGCCCTGGTTGTAGTGGTCTTGTTGTGCTTACTCCCCCTGCTCCAAAATCATATGGCGTGGCCACTGATCCGGAATTTGTTGTTATTGGGGTCTTTAAATTGTTTGTTTGTGTTGCTGTAGGATAATCCATAGATTCACCAAATGTCACTGACAATCCAAAGCCATAAATGGTAAAACATGTGCAAGATCCTAACCTGTAGTCATGATGGCTGATCTGATAGCTGAGGGGCTCCATGAGGGGTTCATAGATTTGACTGTGGCAGCAATCCCCGAGACATGAGGGCAGGCCATGGAAGTTCCCGACAGTATGTTGAAGAGAGGGGACTCCTTGCCAGAGAGAGTCACGGATGTGTCATTTCCAGGCCATGCTGCAAGAATTGCCACTCCTGGTGCCGCAATATCAGGCTGCATGAAAATCCAATTACAGCCTCATCAGACCTTTGTTTCAAGATCATTCTTGTTCAGCGACAATAGAGATTTTAAATACAATCTAAAAGGGTAATGCAGCTTTTACCTTGAGGAGGTCTTTTGTGCTGTATGAAGGGCCTCTGGCTGAGAAGTAGGCCACTGTTGGGGCCGGCTTATAATTTGTCACTGCTATTGTTGGTAGAATCGTTGCCAATGGATTACTTCAAAATTTGAAAGGGTTAGTTCACTTAGCAGTTGACTGCTTTGTGTATCGTTGAAAGGTTACGATGAACACTTCTTCTTTTTTTTTTGTTATTACCTGGTTGAGTTGATGTAGGAGAGGATTTCATCCGCGTCGTTCAAAGTTACAACAGTCATTGGAAAAGCACCAAAAGTAGAAGCCACAGATCTTGCATCATCATCACTCAAAACTAACCCTATCCCGCCTAGGTGCTGCACTTCATCTAGCTTTTCTTGGACTGAAAATTCATCATCAGTGTTTTCACAAAGAACAATTTTCCCCTTGACTTTGTTTTTATCCAATGAGCCTGGATTGCAATTTCTGAACAACTCATAGTGCCATAGTTACAAGTCCATATTGTAAGGGAAAACACAAGAATTGCGAAATTGATGCTTATGTTTTTAAGGTACCTTGCTTCGTCTTCTACAAAGTGTTTAGAACTCGTCTTGGCTGATTTGCCATATATCAATGGATATACAGAAGACTTATTGATATCAGCAAAATTTATGCCTTCACCCTAACATCCAAGAGGAAAAGCATAAAAAAAAATTGAACCATTACTATGAGTATGATTGGTTGAAACTGTGTACGATGGAATGTTCACTAGTTACCTTGATCACTTTATTTCCACCTAGCACAACATCTGATTCGAAATCACGATCAATGGTGGTGGCAGCAACAGTCAGGATCCAAGGAGCAACATTCACAACAGAACGGGGATAAGGCCCATCGTTCCCGGCAGAGCAGACCACCATGATCCCCTTCTCAACTGCATGGAACGATCCGATGGCGATTGGATCAGATGAAATTTCGATCTCCATCCCTGCTGATGCACCAAGTGATAGTGAAAGCACATCAACACCGTCACGAATTGCATCATCAAAGGCTGCCAGAATAGCGGATCCACGGCATCCATTAAGGGTGCATACACGGTAGACAGCAATCCTCGACCCTGGAGACCCACCCTTGGCAGTCCCTGCTGCCAGACCATAGTATGATGCACCGGGGACAGGGCTTCCTGCTGCAGTGGATGCAACATGAGTACCATGGCCTTCCTTGTCCCTTGGCGAACCCTGGGTTTCATCTTCAGGATCATCGTAATACCTAGCTCCAATCAATTTCCTGGAGCAAATTGAACACTTAAAAGGCCTAATTATAGGAAACCCAAAATATTATGAGCAAAGATCAAGAAGTCCTGAGAATTGGGTTGGTCATAGCTTTTATTGTTGTGCTACTAGGGTAGGACTGGTTTAGGCTTGCATCCTAACAAGGTGGTGGATTACCTGTTACAGTTGGAAGAATTGAAATCTTTGCCTACCATGCAGGTTCCGTTCCACTGTGATGGGATTGGACCCATACCCTTGTCACTGAAACTCTCCGATTCAGGCCAGATACCTGTGTTTGACATTTCCAACAAGTAAACTACAATCATCCCTCCCAGACTCCCATTAACAGGACTCAGGGACTTAATGAGGTGTACTTTAAAATGTAACCATCATGCAAATGCAATTCTCACCTGTATCCAGGATGCCAATTATAGTGTCTGATCCATTTGATGTTGAGTTTGAATCTGAGCCAGAACCAGAATCAATTTCCAAATCTGTTTGTAACTTTAGAAAATCCCACGAACGCGTTGTGTGGAGTTGTAAAACAGGATCAGGAAACACTGATACAACTCCTGGTTTCTTAGCAATAGATTGGGCTTCCTCCTCTGATAAACGAGCCGCGAAGCCTGAGAAACCATGTTTGTAGCTGTGTACCAGTGCATCTCTTTTGCTGGAAAAAATATTGAATATGAGAATTTAAGGATGAGTTTTGAAATGTCACAACTGTAAGCATGAGTCAGGGAAACTAATGTGGAGGAAAATAAAATGAAAAGACAATGTAGTTAGTTTTCCTCACTCAAAATGTCATGCACTTTTGATGATATCATGTACTACATTAAGCTTGGTGTTATGCTTTCATCGAACATAAACAAAATCAGTACAAAAATGTTAGTTAACTAGCAACCACTCTCTCTCTCTCTCTCTGTATACTTTAACTGAATGTTCGTAAAGATGCCATCAACATGGGACAACCTTATACTTTTCAATCAACATTGGAAAAGAAAAAGATAAAAGGCTGTGTATAAGGTTTTGATTCAGATATATAAGTTTTGTCCCAGTTTCACATTTACATGTGTGTGTGTGTGTTGACCTTCTTAACATATAACTCAGAAGCTGAACTTGGTCATCCCTTGAGGCACCATTTTCAGGAGCCACAGCTCCCATATACACAATGTAAACGCCATTACTTTGTGTAGAAGCTGCTTCGGTTTCTGACCGAAACGAGAAGAGGAAGACAGAGAAGCAGAAGTAGGAAATAGAAAGGCCCTTCATGTTTGTGCTGAATTCTAATACTGCAGTGATCATTTTGTGATGAGAGAGGGAGAGATGGGGGGGGGGGGNGGGGGGGGGGGGGGGGGGGGGGGGGGGGGGGGGGGGGGGGGGGGGGGGGGGGGGGGGGGGGGGGGGGGGGGGGGGGGGGGGGGGGGGGGGGGGGGGGGGGGGGGGGGGGGGGGGGGGGGGGGGGGGGGGGGGGGGGGGGGGGGGGGGGGGGGGGGGGGGGGGGGGGGGGGGGGGGGGGGGGGGGGGGGGGGGGGGGGGGGGGGGGGGGGGGGGGGGGGGGGGGGGGGGGGGGGGGGGGGGGGGGGGGGGGGGGGGGGGGGGGGGGGGGGGGGGGGGGGGGGGGGGGGGGGGGGGGGGGGGGGGGGGGGGGGGGGGGGGGGGGGGGGGGGGGGGGGGGGGGGGGGGGGGGGGGGGGGGGGGGGGGGGGGGGGGGGGGGGGGGGGGGGGGGGGGGGGGGGGGGGGGGGGGGGGGGGGGGGGGGGGGGGGGGGGGGGGGGGGGGGGGGGGGGGGGGGGGGGGGGGGGGGGGGGGGGGGGGGGGGGGGGGGGGGGGGGGGGGGGGGGGGGGGGGGGGGGGGGGGGGGGGGGGGGGGGGGGGGGGGGGGGGGGGGGGGGGGGGGGGGGGGGGGGGGGGGGGGGGGGGGGGGGGGGGGGGGGGGGGGGGGGGGGGGGGGGGGGGGGGGGGGGGGGGGGGGGGGGGGGGGGGGGGGGGGGGGGGGGGGGGGGGGGGGGGGGGGGGGGGGGGGGGGGGGGGGGGGGGGGGGGGGGGGGGGGGGGGGGGGGGGGGGGGGGGGGGGGGGGGGGGGGGGGGGGGGGGGGGGGGGGGGGGGGGGGGGGGGGGGGGGGGGGGGGGGGGGGGGGGGGGGGGGGGGGGGGGGGGGGGGGGGGGGGGGGGGGGGGGGGGGGGGGGGGGGGGGGGGGGGGGGGGGGGGGGGGGGGGGGGGGGGGGGGGGGGGGGGGGGGGGGGGGGGGGGGGGGGGGGGGGGGGGGGGGGGGGGGGGGGGGGGGGGGGGGGGGGGGGGGGGGGGGGGGGGGGGGGGGGGGGGGGGGGGGGGGGGGGGGGGGGGGGGGGGGGGGGGGGGGGGGGGGGGGGGGGGGGGGGGGGGGGGGGGGGGGGGGGGGGGGGGGGGGGGGGGGGGGGGGGGGGGGGGGGGGGGGGGGGGGGGGGGGGGGGGGGGGGGGGGGGGGGGGGGGGGGGGGGGGGGGGGGGGGGGGGGGGGGGGGGGGGGGGGGGGGGGGGGGGGGGGGGGGGGGGGGGGGGGGGGGGGGGGGGGGGGGGGGGGGGGGGGGGGGGGGGGGGGGGGGGGGGGGGGGGGGGGGGGGGGGGGGGGGGGGGGGGGGGGGGGGGGGGGGGGGGGGGGGGGGGGGGGGGGGGGGGGGGGGGGGGGGGGGGGGGGGGGGGGGGGGGGGGGGGGGGGGGGGGGGGGGGGGGGGGGGGGGGGGGGGGGGGGGGGGGGGGGGGGGGGGGGGGGGGGGGGGGGGGGGGGGGGGGGGGGGGGGGGGGGGGGGGGGGGGGGGGGGGGGGGGGGGGGGGGGGGGGGGGGGGGGGGGGGGGGGGGGGGGGGGGGGGGGGGGGGGGGGGGGGGGGGGGGGGGGGGGGGGGGGGGGGGGTGGTTTGATTTGAACCACCAAGTTTACAGCTTATTATAGTGTCACTCAAAGATGGCATTGTTGGTTGGGTGAATTGCCATAAAAAAAAAGGAATTGGTTAGGTGGTGAAGTCTAGCTTTAGTCTGTGCTGGTGGGTTTCCTTGTATGCGCACTGCATGTTACACCCGTCAACCAGCTGCTATTAAAAACCAAACATAGTGCGCCATAGCTTTTTTAATACCATTGAAAGATTAGTATGGTGGAGAGGGGGGTGGTGGTAGTGGTGGTGGATATTCGTGAAGATTTTCTTCAAACTCACCCCTGCCATGTAGTTGGGAGCCTTTCCAATCTTAGTGGGAAGAATAATCAAATAAAAGTTTGGAAAGATTACAATACTAAAAGCGTTACGATTCAATGGGTAAACTACAACCCAATAGAACTGCTTGGGATTGATAACAAAATCCTAGAATCAATTCAATTGGATGAGGTTACAACTTAGTAGAGCTATTTAGGATTGATTTCTATTTTTTTATTTTCGATTCATGACTCTCTTCAATTGTAACTTCACCGAATTGAGTTATAAGTAGTTCAGTCGAATCGTAATTTTTTGTATAATACCGAATTCTATAATGTGATCGTTCTCAACAATGGTAGCTACCAGAATGAGTATTCTCCATATGATGCATTTAGATACATCATGCAAGGAGGATGTTAATCAAGCCGAGTTTTGCAAGGTTGAGCTCGAGTTTGTCGAGCTCGTTTTTCTAAACGAGTTTAAAAAATTATTCAAGCTTAACTTCTCTAGAACTCAAGCCGAGCCCAAGTCCGGACCGAACCCGAGTGGTTCAATTATTTTACATATAAACAAGTTAAGCTTTGTAAACTTGAACCGAGTCAAAACAAATCTAAAAAATTGTTTAATCTCAGCTCGTTTAGAACACGAGTCGAGTCGAACTTGAACGGAGTCTTATCTGAGTTCAAATAGTTCGTACCTGTAGGGGACCCTCAGTGGGCAACTTCAACCCAAAACTGTGCATATATGGAGGAGACCTTTTGGGCATGATGCTTACACGAGAATTGAACGTTTCCTATTCTTGAGGATGGCGAAAGAGGGGAATGGAATATGACAGTAATTACATGATGGAAAGCATGACCGTTGAGCACGCCTACTGGCCTTTTATCATTCATTAAAGCAGTGGCGCAACAACGTAAACGTAAAGAAGTGGTGCTAGGAAGGAACCCAATGCAATGGTATCTCTCTCCCATCTGTTGCTGACCCATCAAGTTATCTTAGCATTAGTGCGCCACTGCCATCCTGTGTATCACGAAAATCTGAAATGACATAACTTGAATATAGTATGAACCCCAATATAATACGATATTAACTCAATTAATACCTCGCGTGTTGACAGTATACACTTTTACGAACTGTACAACAAATGGCCTGATTTCTAAGAAAAACTACTGCTCGATCTGAAATGAAGGTGGCGTTATGCAGATCAAAATGAGAATGTAGTGGCATAAATTGAAATGCTAAAATGCAAAATGAATGAACCCGCAAGATTTGAACTACATTGATTTGAGTTTTATGAGGTGGTTTTGCAGGGGTTCAACTGTGCAACTCATTGCGATAAAGGTTTTTAATCGACGAAATAAGAAAGGAACCTGCCACTGAACTGTAGTTTACAAATACGTTTTCAAGTGCCAAGAAGAAAATGAAAGTCCCTTGCAATATACTTCCTTTTTATCCATCAATATATCCCCATCAATCCACTGGATTCAGAGGAAGACAATACCACTCATTTTCAGAAAACCAAAACTTACTTGATGAAGAGCTGAGGGTCTGAAATGCCACACTCTATTAACCCGATTCGTGCTACTATGCAACCCTTCACAAAAATAAAAACCAGAAGGGCTGCTGAAGATGGAACTAATGCAGTGAACAAGGCCGTTCCTGTCATCTCATACAATAGCCACCCATTTCAGGACCATTGAAACTACCATGGAATGTCGAATGCACCCTTCATGCAGCCTATTTACCACCCAAAAATAAAAAACATTCATGATGTCCACTAGCTTAAAACCCATGCATTAGTCATAACAATCCAGCCAGTGAACTCCCAAAAAACCTTCTAAATTGACAGTCTTGTAAAATGGAAAATCCCCCATCATTGTTATATTTGATCAGTAACTTGGTACAGAAAGGGGGAAGGGAAAAGAAAAGGCAAAGAACCAAAAAATCCATCGAATAAACATCCAAGGAATGCAGTACGATTGAGCATATTACCAAGAAAGCAAAGATCTCACAGAACAGTTTGATGAAGGAAATAGCAAAATTGAACCTATACTTTTTTAGCGGCAGCATCCTCTTCATTCATCTTTTTCTCCCACTTCCTCTTCCTATAATCCGCCAACAACTGTGGCATTTTCTGCATTAATTCCTCAGTATTGGCCCGTTTTTCGGCAGCAATTCTATCACATTTATGCCCTTTCCTCTTGGTTCTCATTTCTTTCCTTTCAGGATCATATGACCAATCTTCTCCAGCAAGTAGAACTTCTTTGCGGAGACGAGCTCGACGTCGGGCACTGACACCAAGTGGTTTCCATGCCCCCAGCTCCCAATAACCCCAAACTCCCTTGGAGAGCTCATCCTTATATTTTGCCAACTTCTCTCGCCATGGATACTGGTATTCTCCAACCGCTTTTACTACAGATTTTGCTGCTTTTCCGGCCATTGCTGCCCAGCTCCTGCATAAGAAATATTTGTTATGAAATTCCAAGTTCCCCGAGTTAGGAAAATTACACAAATTTGCGGGTTTTTACTTTTAATTTTTGGGGGGAAGCAAGAAAATGCAAATAACTGCACTATACAAGGATGAAATAATGTAACATTGCAGAATTCACAGTCTTTATAGCAGTGTTTCCAGGCAGATAATTTAGGAAACCTGCACATACAATACTAAACTAAGGCACAACATGGTCCTAAGGTGATACCAAACAGATTAGTTATTTCTACATAGAATTCTCTCCTTTTCATAAATTTTGAAGGAATTGTAGAAGGGTATGAAACGATTTATCACAAAGAAGACTGGCACAAAATTTCTATTGAGCGTTCGATCCCAACCAAGGTTATTGCCTTACCGAAATCGGCATAACTTATCAAAGGTCTTAACTTCCCTCTATAAATGTTTGCACCAAAAGAAATTTTACAGGGTATTAATATGAAAGTGTTCACTAAACAGATCATTCTATTTGTTCAGGATGTGCCAGAGACACAGATAGAAAAACATAGTAACTCCAGTCCAATTCCCAAACTATCCAATGAAAAGTTAAGATTCACATGAAACAACCATACAAGCTAAAACCTAGGAAAGCAGTTCGGCTTCTGGCAAAACAAAATACAACAAATCATGAAATGGATTCTTCATTTTCTTTCAACTTTCCCTCAGTTTCTCAGCAACCAAACAATAAAAGGTCATTTCATGACACAAAAAAAAAAAAAAAAAAAAAAAAAAA
>CAUOFW020007279.1:1269749-1319070 GCA_963454935.2 Ilex paraguariensis | reverse complement strand
AAAAAAAAAAAAAAAAAAAAGCAAACCAGGAGAGAAAGTAAAAAAAAAAAAAACTAGCAATACAGATTCAATCAACAAACACGAAGGAAAATACTAACCTTTTTGAATAACAAAACACAAACGGATTCTATGAGAGCGAGAGAGAGAGAGCGAGAGGGAGAGAGAGAATTTGTTTATCGATGGGTTTTGGGAGAAAGAGGGAGAGAGACTAATCTTGTTTGTTGTTCCGGACTCGAGTCACCAACTGGGTCCGAACTAAATGAGATGAGAGTGAAGCTTGTCATTTGTCAACAAGGATTGGGCTTGTTTTATTTAGAGACTTTTCAGTCCAGCCCAAACCATTATCCAAACTCCAAGCACAACACAAAGGAATTAGTTCGTGACCCAAACCATCAATCCGCTTCTTCTTTCTTTTTGATCATTTTTCTGGGCACCAAACTTTAGGTTTGGAACCGTTGTCGAAACTTAATTTCGCAGGTTTGAACTTCGTCATTCCCTATCATACAATAATGCCCAACAACTAAAATAAAAAACATCTATTCATTACAAATAAAATATAAAAAAAAATTATAATTCTTGGTCCATAAATGTAGGTACGGGATACCAAAATGAATATATTATATCGAATCACGTTATATTTTTATTGTTTTCATATCTTTGATTTCTTATCTTTCAATAAATATTATTTGTGTTAATTATTCGTTATGCAAAATTAACAAGTGATATCAGAGCTATGTTGCAACTAGTGGTATCAGATCTATGTTCCACCATGTAGTATCAGAGTTATATTTCAACAAGTGGTATTAAAGCAAATTGATGATCCTGGTAGAACAAGAAGAGCTTGATTGACGATCTTGGTGTAACAATCAAAGCAAGTTGTTGGTGATTCAATGATGTTAATATGCATGTTGAAGAAGACTCTCTTGTCACGTCTGTACAATTTATATTTTTGTTTAGATTTATAAGAAAAAATTTAAAGTTGGTACAAAACCAAACGAAAGACTATTGTTTTTTGATTATTTGAATTTCAAGAATTATCACACGTGATGTGTTGAAGATGTTTTTTTAAGATTTTTTGGGTTTGTTTCCAAGACAACTAATATGAAACAAAAAACAAAAACAATTGTCAAACATATTTTTATTTTAATTTTTGACAAAAATTAAAAACAAAAACATAAAACAAGAGAAAAAAAACAATTACCAAACAAAATCTAAGTTGTTTCCTGATTATTTGGATTTCAAGAATTACCACACGTGTTGTGTTGAAAATGTTTCTTTAGGATTTTTGGCTCTTAGAGTTAAATTCGCGGTATTCCAATGATTTGTGAGCTATTGGGCTAATATAAACTCAGTAGTGATGATGTGGTGTCTCATGGGTTACAAGTCATTGGACTTTACCTTTGAATGGTGAAACATTGACCATTGAGACCTCCCAATAACAGGTAAGACATGGACAGAGATGCACAGATGTGTAACCCAAGACATAAGTTCTTGAAAGACATAAAAGATTGTGACAACTCTGAACAGCATGTTTGCACGGGGTGTGAAAAAATTGGTGGATCAAAATTAGTGGTGCTAAGCCCGATGCTAGGTATGACCAAATTTGAAGAGTTTGGTTCAATAGAGGCTGTTGAAATTTGACTCAAACTCTCTAATCGTAATGAAAGTGAGTTTGTTGGGTAATCAATTTAAGAGGCCTAATAAACCATTGATATGTTTATTAGTGACCTAATCAAATATGATTATTTTGAAAAAGTTTTAATATAGCAGGTATATTAGACATGTACATGTGATAGGAAACATAAATATTGATTTGTATCTGAATATGTTTGGGTTATAAAATTTTATCCCTATAAATAGGGTTGAATATTATATAATCAGCTACTAGATAATCAGTTTTTCAGTGAATAATATATCAATGTAGATTCTTAATCCGTGGATGTAGGTACATTGTACCAAAGTGGGTATGCTGTATTGAACCACATTATCTTTTTTGTGTCATATTTTTATTGTTTTCCTATCTTAAAATTTGTATCTTCTAATAAATATTATTTGTGTTAATTATTTGCTGTACAAAACCAACAAAATTTTTGTAGACTAGAAATATATATACATTCACATGCCCAGGTATATGGGTCTATGGAAAATTTTGTAATAAGTTCCTAATGAATGTTTTCCTATAGCATGTAGTATCGATATTAGATAGACAGATAATTAAATGATATAAAGTGACACAGTATATATCTAACTAAATGAACTATTATTTTTTTTTGGTTCAACGAGATAAATGGTGTTTGAATCAATTTACGTGTACTTCAACTAATCTTCTCTCCGCTCCGACCAAAAACAAGTTATCAATATCGAAACTAGGATATTCATAAAATTTGAACTCAAGATACTTGAATTTATAGCTCGCACCTGTTACCACTTGAAATTAACGAAATTAACTATCATGAGCAAGAAATTGAGCATTGCGAAGTCAATTTTTTTAATTAACACATACACATATATATACTAGCAATACACAACGTGCTTTACACGTAAATAAATTTAAACAATATTATTTTTATAAAAATCGTGAATTTTATATGTAATTAAATTAAATAAAATTAAGTACCAAGTAATTAATTCATATTTTAATTATTAATTTAATCTATAAATTTTTGAATACCTAATTAACTTAGCATTTGCACATCAAATTAAATTATAAAACCATTAATTTTTATTTTTATTTTGCTAAATACATTGATTTGATCGTTTATAATATTATTATATTATTCCATACCAAAAAAATAAAATATTACATATATTAGACCGTAAAATTCAATCTGGTAACTATATATATATATATATATATATTATTAACATATTAAGGGTAACTCGTGCCTGAAGAAAATATACTATTTGAAATCGTCGGATGAACTTATTGAAGTTTGACCTGTTTTATTTTATAGATTATAGGTATAGGACTTTAGTTCTTCGTATAAATATAAATAATTATATATAATTGTACTACTAATAAATAAGTTTAAAAAAAATTAAAAATTCTTATAAAAGAATTCAAAATAAATTGAAATTCAAATAAGTATAAAAAACATAAATTAGATGAAAATATATAAGTGAATATAATTGATTTTATCATAATAATTAGAAATAAAATAAATTTTTTTTAAAAAAAAAAACTAATATTATGGATGGCTTTTAGCCATATGCATCATCCAATTCCGGGAAGGAATTGGAAATGTTTCTGTGAGAATCAAGCAATCGAAACTATTTGCTAAATTCATATCTATAAGCTGTTGTTGTCTTTGTGGTTGGGTGACAGGCCCCTACCCCCAAGGTGGCTCACCATCATCAACCCGATATTATTGATGTCCTATATAGCTTTGACCATAATGAATGATTGGAGTCTACTAACCTTATCCATTTAATATGTCAGAACACACGACGCTATAGGGACGAACTTGGGATGACAGGCACTGAGAGAAACTATGATTCAAAGAATCTTGATAGTGGTTCCATCAACAATTCTTTGTGGCATCATGGGATTCTTTTTATAATGGAAATGTCATATAGTTTTGCAAATTAATATGGAGCTACCAAGTCATTTTTTTGTGGGGGCCAACCGTCCCCACTCAATGATTGTTATAGCAAAGATCTTGTATGTGTTTTGATATGGTTTTGAAGGACAAATTTCAGTTTATCTCCCTCTAGTTTATCTTATTTGCAGATAACCTCTCTGTATATTGAAAATGACACAAAATCCTCCTGTGGTTGTTGGACTACCATTGAACTAAGTGCACCACCAATCTAATAATCACAATACATTATATCTTTAAATTAAGTACACGAAGTACTGTTAGCTTTTCATAATGTAATTGTTATAATTTCCGCTGTTCCACATACAGGAATTCGATTGAGTTAACCATACAGCTAAATGTAATAAAAAATTAATGCTCCGTTTGATATGATAAAAAAGTAAGAGAATAAAAAATTGAAAGAATAGAAATTTAGAGAGATAAATAAAACATTATATTTTGTAAGGGAGGGGAATAAGAACGACGGAAAAGTGGATAGACTACCTTTCCTTCTAACTCACCAAAATCAATTCCTCCAAAATCAGAAAGAAAGTGGATGGAAAGTTAATTATTTGTGTTGAAATGTATCTTATTTGTTTATATATCTTTTGATATATACATATATTATGTATATATTAATTTTATTTATATTTTTATATTTTTTAAAATAAAAATTTTTAAAATTAAAAATTAAAAAATATATATTTATTCTATCTTAGTTAGGGGTAAAATTTTTTGACTCAATACGATGACACGACACGACTCGAACTCGACACGAATTTTATGATACGAACTTGATTATAACTCAACACGAATTCGAAAATAACCTGACACACAAATACAAAATATAAACAATTCATATTCAGTTCAACCCGTCAAACCTAAAATTGACATCATCAACCCGTTTATTTAAAACATTATATTTTGTAAGGGAGGAGAATAAGAACGACGGAAAAGTGGATAGACTACCGTTCCTTCTAACTCATCAAAATCAATCTCTCCAAAATCAGAAAGAAAGTAGATGGAAAGTTAATTATTTGTGTTGAAATGTATCTTATTTGTTTATATATCTTTTGATATATACATATATTATGTATATATTAATTTTATTTATATTTTTATATTTTTTAAAATAAAAATTTTTAAAATTAAAAATTAAAAAATATATATTTATTCTATCTTAGTTAGGGGTAAAATTTTTTGACTCAATACGATGACACGACACGACTCGAACTCGACATGAATTTTATGATACGAACTTGATTATAACTCAACACGAATTCAAAAATAACCTGACACACAAATACAAAATATAAACAATTCATATTCAGTTCAACCCGTCAAACCTAAAATTGACATCATCAACCCGTTTATTTAAAACATTATATTTTGTAAGGGAGGAGAATAAGAACGACGGAAAAGTGGATAGACTACCGTTCCTTCTAACTCATCAAAATCAATCTCTCCAAAATCAGAAAGAAAGTAGATGGAAAGTTAATTATTTGTGTTGAAATGTATCTTATTTGTTTATATATCTTTTGATATATACATATATTATGTATATATTAATTTTATTTATATTTTTATATTTTTTAAAATAAAAATTTTTAAAATTAAAAATTAAAAAATATATATTTATTCTATCTTAGTTAGGGGTAAAATTTTTTGACTCAATACGATGACACGACACGACTCGAACTCGACATGAATTTTATGATACGAACTTGATTATAACTCAACACGAATTCAAAAATAACCTGACACACAAATACAAAATATAAACAATTCATATTCAGTTCAACCCGTCAAACCTAAAATTGACATCATCAACCCGTTTATTTAAGAATAAACATTTTCTCTATTTTATCATTTAAACGATAGCACGAAATTAACATTTTAACTAGTATTATAGATATAAAATGTTAATTATTTGTAACTATTTATTAAGCAATGACATATTATTATATAAAAAATATATTTTTACTCATTATTATTATTATATTTATTTAAGTTAATTTTTAATTCGTAAAACAAATATAAGCATGGATTCAATTAAGTGAAAATAGAATATTAGTGTTAAATTTTTTATTCAAAATTTATGTGAGTCAATACGAATACAAACACGAACACGATACGAAAATAAACAGATCAACTCGACATAAAACAATTAATTAAATGAGTTTCGTTAGGTTTGATTAATATTTGATACGAACCCGCAATGACTTAACACGAACCTCACACGACATCATTCGATTGTAACCCCTAATTTTAGTCAACACAAAAAAAATAATTATTTTTATTTTTCATCCATCCTACCAATCACAGAAGTAAGAATATATATTCTTCCTAGTTTTCATCCTTTCTACTTTTCATCTTTCCCACTAAACGAAATATAAAGAAAATTTTTGAGGCCATTCATCATTTGCCATTTACAGGGTTTCTGATTAGGACAAATATCTTTTGAGTTTGATTCAAGCCTGTTGAGTTTATTTTTTTAAATGAATGTAAAAAATTATAAAAAGAGTCTAGCCAAATCTGAACTGAACTCGAATAGTTCGATTATTTTATATATAAACGAGCCATAATTTTTTATGCTCATTTTTTAAATAAATTTACAAATTTGTTAAAATTTGACTCGTTTAAAAATCGTGTTTTAAACGAGTCAAGCTGAACTTAAGTTCATCCAAGCCCGAACCCAGGTCTCAATTACGTGAGCTTGAGACTTTCTTCCGTGCAGAATCCGAGAAAAACCTATGACGTGTTTTTCCTATTTAAGAAGAAATAGTTTTTGTATTTAAACCCTTAAGACAATAATAGCAGAACAACTCGATGCTTGAGATGGATTTAGATAAAAAAAATGTTATTTAAATTTAATTTATAAACCTAATCACTCTTTACAATTGGATTTACCGTGATCTTTAATTAGAACTCGCTATCAATTCAATAATTATCGTATTTTTATTATTTTTATAATACTTGCAATCGATTCTAAAATAATAAATAATAATATTATACCCCTAAAAAAAATTGGTACCATAGTACAATTGCATCTTGTCATTTTTATTGGTGATTACTTGTAATCCTACTGGCTACGACAATAAGCCAGAATTGTTAATAAGTAAATATTGAGTATAACGATTACATTATAATTGAAATATTATTTGGTATAATTGTCTACTAACAAGCAAATAAGTGGACGTTATCCATTGTGCATTGGGTAATGTTACATCACGTCAATGTTTGTATCACTTTTATAAATGATATATATTTAAATCATAATTTTTGAGTTTTATTTAAATTATATAATATTTTTCTCGTGCATCTGTTCATATTTTTTTAAAATTCTTTTAGGACAAGTGACCTTGGCTTGTAGTTTATTTAATGGCAGAAACAATTTTTGCTTGAAATTATAAAAGCAAATAAATAACAAGGAGGAGAAGATTATGGAAGATAAAAATATTTATGGCCAAACATGTCCCACCTTCATGCTGCCCACATATTTATGGCCAAGCAAGTGCTCTCTCTCTCTCTCTCTCTCTCTCTCTCCCCTCCTCCTCCTAAGCTTCAAACTTCCCACTGTGGTACAACCTCATTTGGGGGAAGAAAAAGCCCCACTGTGCATTATCCAGAAGACAACAAAAGATGTACTAAAAAAGGCAAACAGCTGCCTGAAGGTTTTCGGTGGAAAGATTTTTCCCCATTTTTTTTTTGCGGTTTTTCCACAAACTTTGATGAAGACTTGTCCAACGAGAGGTTTCATTTCATTTCATTTCATTTTCACCATACTAAACGCCTCTTTTCTTTCTTTCTCAAATATGGTAAGCTAGTCAGTTGAATTGGAAATGGAAAAGGAGTAGAAAATAGACCAAAATAAGGGGCTGCAATGCATTCTTACTTAAAATGGGGCACTAATGGTTCTACTGAGTGAGTTGTCTTTTGGAAGCTGAGCAGGAGTTGCAGAATAGAACTGCAAACACAAAAAAAACAAAACAAAACAAGAGAATGATTACCAATCAGCCCTTGTTTGGTAACAAAAAAAAATACGTCTTTAATATGGAAATTGGTGAAAGTTGTCCTTTTGTTTTCACTGGTCCATCACTTTACCTACCTTTTCTTGTTCTCTTCTGAGCTTGGCATTCTCTTCCGTTAAATGTGCTACTTCAAGCTCCAATTCAGTTGTGTAAGCCTGCAGAATAGTCACAACTCACAAGGGTTCCCCAAAAGGAGGACTTCGTAGAAGAAGTCCCCAAAAGGAGGACTTCGTAGAAGAAGGGTCCCCCAAAAGAAGAACTTAGTAGAAGAATATATCAAATTTCATGATTGTCATGTAATTAATTTTATTTTTTTTTGTTAGAGAGCACCCTTAATGCAACGATAAAATTATTTTATTGTAATTTGAAAGTCACGAGTTCGAATAAAAACAATTATTTTTCTTACTATACAAGATTTCATATATCTAATTTCTTTTAAATTCCGACAAGATCTCGTTCAATAGTACGATAATTTTGGGAACACTATTATGTAAAAGAAAAGAAATCAACAACCTAGCTTTAAAAACGTTGTTTCTAACTTGTAGACTTTGTGCTTTGATGCAGAGAGAGAGAAAGGAGGAGAAGGAGGTGGGTGGGGGACCTGTTTTCTAGCTCTGGACCTCGAAGCTGATTCTCTATTCTTTATCATGCGCTTGTGTCTCCGATCACCGGTGTCGTCTCCAATTACCGGAGCCCTTTTCTTGCGCGAAGAAGGAACTGCAACAGTAGAAGAGGTCAAAGCAGCAATAGAAGAGTTCAAGGAAGAGACAGAAGCGGATGTTTCCAAGAAGGCATGATCTCTTTCAAGGTAATTATGAAACTCCGGCACTGAGTTCAAGCTCAAGATAGTGGCCGGAGGTGGTGCCTGAGAGCTAAACGAGTCAAAGGCACCACATCCGGATGAAGAAGCTCTATGGCCACGAGAGTTGTGAACCCTAGTTGGTTGGTCTTCTCTGAGCGGGCTAGGAAAGAAGTCTTGCAGGGCCATATTGTTAAAAGGGTGATGGGTGGTGGAGGCACCGGCAGTGCTGGTAGTGGTGGTTGTTGAGTGGGGGAGAGAGGAGAGGCTGATGTCTTTCCAGACTTCGTCCATTGGTTATCTGTTTGTGGGGCTTGTTGTTGGAGGCAGATAGAGGTGAGAAAGTAGTAGGAAAAGATGTTAGTACAGTTTCTGTTACGAGGATATGATGACCACATTAGAGAGAGAACCTTGCCACAGTGGTCTATGATATCTTTTTCACTGTTAGATGTGTTGGATGAAATTGATTGAAGTTTAGTTTTTTCTTTTCTTTTTTGGATGGAAAAAAAGTTTTTATTCAGGAGCAACGATCTTTCAACTAAAATTTTGATGAATTTGTTGATAAAATTTGTCATTGTGAATGAATTAATAATAAGTTCAATAATCACCGAGGTGATAGTTTAGTTGATTTTAGTAGAGGGTGGTTGTCTCGCCCTCCACCAATAGTCATGGGTTTGAATCCTGCTTACGATATTAGTTTTTAAAAATCAGATCTTGTTATAGGAGTTAAATGTTTAATTTATTTTCAGTGGTGCTATGGTGACGAATTTGACTATCTCATGTTAGTAGTTATAGTTCAAACTGAACATCTTACAGCGGTTGACAACCTCAAGGTGATGTCCTGGGTGTAGTTGCTATTATAATGTTCAAATTTTTGTTTATCTGATCTATTCTGACTCGACCCTACTTAATTGATCAACTTCTACAAAATATCAGCTGACTAATGAAAGATTTTTTAATATTTTATAAAAAATCAGATAAAAATACAAAATACTTACAAAATTTTCGTCTTTCTATTTGACTCACATGAATATTTACTTTCTTTAAAAAATATATACTATGAGCCACATATAAATTGAGGCATACATTAACATAACACACCTCACAAACCCTAAAATCACTATTATGGCCGCCTGAGCCTCTGCTCCTCTCTCCCCTCGATCGAACTTGAAGTCACAAGCCACTAGCATCCATCAAGGAAAAATTACATGATAGTCACGACTAATTAGGGTAATAAATGAGATGTGAATGACAGTATTCTAACTTAAATTGTTAGTCTGTGATATGACTGAATTAGTATCAATATTAATATTAAAATAAAATTTACAACTAATTTAAGAGTAATGTTATACTAATTAAATTTAGAGCTCAAAAGACATGACAGTTAGTTATTTGAAATTTTTATTGAGGTTCAAATGACATAACATCAATCAAAGAAGTTCAAGTCAACCGCTATGTCATTTGAACTCTAAATTTAATCTCAAAATTTGATCAATCTAAAATTACTGCCAATTTAATAGTAATAACAACAAAATAAATTAATGAATAAACTACCTTAAGAAGCTTCATTAGTCCGACAACATGGTCAGTTTTTAAGATTTCAAAACTTCCATTGATTATGCGTGGTGGCTTTCGTAGGGGTCCACCAAGATGCGAACGTCATGTTGTATAGGATCTTGCAATCTGGATATTATATTTTAGTTGTCGGCTTCTGCAAAAAGCAATAATTACATGATAGCTATCTCCTCAAACACACCACCACGTGTTCACTGAACTGTGGAACACGTGGAAATGTGTTTGAGAAAAAAAATTAGATTTTTTTATTTTAATTTTATTTCAACAAATATAATAATAGAAACATAAATTTTAATTGTAAAATTTAAAATGTTTGATATTTTATCTTTGATTAGAGTTTTTTTTATTTAAGTATAATCTTTTAAACTCGAGATACACTAACAGACATGGATGACAGGAGTCAAAGTGTTACGCGCTTACAAACCGTAGTAGATAAATGTGTAATATTTCAAATATTATGGGATCTGAGTGATTAAGTGATAAACTTCATGAAGCCTAAGTGTAATTCTTCCAATATAATTTGAGGTCGATACAAAATTAATAAATTAGAGTTGATCATTTTTCGACATGAAATTATAAATGACACAACATGAGAACATGAATAATAAATAAGTCGTGTTAGTATCAAACACGAATAATACAAAATTGACATGATTAACACGTTTAACTAATATAATCATAAGAATAAAATGTCGAAATTTTGTTATTTTTTTTTATCAAGTATTGCAATAATTCTTATATAATAAAGAGATGTTGTTACTCATTTTTGTTATGGTATTTATTAAATTAATTTTTAGCTTTAAGTGATAATGGAATCTTAGATTTATATCTTAGAATTAAATTTTTTTATTTATGGTTCCATTGGTCAAAAATTGATATTTTTTTAATCTTTTGGGAAGCAAAATTCCATTTGCCAAACAAAAAAAAAAAAGAGAAAAAGTATTGATCAATGACTGAATCTTCGAAGAAGAAATATATCGTCTAAATCTATCGTACGGTCCCTATATTTGGCTTTCCGTACCGTAGTGCTGGCCACCAAGCGCATAAAGCAACAAAAAAAAAATATTATACTTATAAGTTTTTTTTATTTTAAATAATATAATATATTTTTTATTATTAAATATTAATAAAATTTATTTATGTAATGATAAAAAATTATACCGCATTATTTAGGATAAAAATTTAATAAAAAAATTTGATAAATATAACATTATCCAACATAAAATTAGTATGTCGGAATTTTATTCTATTTATCTTTTCACATCAAACGGGGTCAATTTTCCTCTCTTAGCTTTTTTCTTCTTGATTTTGGGGCCCAATGAATCACACTACAAGAACAACTGCTTCCTAATCCACAACTTGCCAAAATATCGAGGGTTGGATGGGTACAGATCCTCTCATGTTATATAAAAAATAGCACAACGTGCTATTAGGCAAAAACGTTGTCGTTTTATGACGTCGGATGCAGTAAAGATAAGACTGATAATTGAACGAGTTTACGTTGAGCTCATTTTTTTAAAAGGATTTATTTTGAGAAAAAAATAATTTTAAAGTGTCGTCTCTATTATGTTGTAAACAATGTCATATTTTAATATACTAGTTGACGTACACGTATGTTGCACGTGAATCATTATGTATTATCATTATGTTTAACATTTTCTGATATGGATTTGTAGATTATTTGTTTAAAATTTGACTATCTTGATAATTTTATCACTTTTTAAATAACCTTAAGGAAGATTTGAAAAGATTAAAGAGAAAAATTATGGAGACATACACTATGCCTAGCTAGTTGTCCTCTATAGATTCTAAGCACCTTGAAGGATTTGTAAGCACACTTCAATGATCTCATGTAAAAACTGCTACAATTTTAGGAGTAGGCTTAAGTTTTCTCAAGGAATTAACACTTCAACAGGATCTTCAATATTCCAAATTTATCTCTCATCCATACAGAGGCACCTTTTACATGGGGGACTTCCTCGAGAAGGGAAATGTTTTATTAATCTTATAGTATATGGTTGTGTGATTTCAATTGTAAAAATCCTATTTTATTTTATTTGACAATAGTTTTAAGGATAACTAAAACCAAACACTCACTATATAAAGTGTTTTGGATACGTAAAACAATGTGTCAAATCTTCTCTTCGTCTTTCCATTCCAAGTTCAGGAGTCTAAAAAACATAATAATAATAATAATTAATAGCACGCAAAGTGATAATTAAAATTTAAAAGGAAAACTATTAATTATAACCCGCAATCAATCGAAGAGTGACAAGATCTTTGGGCTTGGCCATGAACTTTTCTCTTCCCTTGGGTTACTTTTGTGATATGAGGATTAGGTTTTACAAATATAGTCAAAAATCAAAATTAAAACCACAATTAACTAAAAAATGCAATTCACAAAAGGAAATGTACATAAAACATATATACATATCGATATATGACACCTCCAGTCATATTTTTATTTGACTACTCTTTGTAAAAAATTCTTTAGACAAATTCTGGCATAACCAGAATATCAAAAATTTCAGACCTACACAATACAAACATCATTGGTAAGAAGCTGCAAAACATCGTAACGTCTCATGATGAAGAAGAAGAAGAAGACGAGAAGAACCCAATCATTATGGAAGAATATAGAACATGGAATTACTTCCAAGTAAGAAATATAGAACATGGAAACCTAGAGAGTCTAGTTTCTATATAAATGAGTTACATTATGGGGTATTAGATTGACTTTAAAACATCAACTTAATATTTGTTGTTAGAATTTGTAAGTTCTAACATTATGTGTATTAATTGTATCTCTCATTGTCTATTTCTTTACCAGGCTGATGGATATAGATATAAATTTTGAGGAGGATAAACATGACATAATTGTAGTGTTGGAGGGTAAAAGAGGAAAAAAAATATTTTTCATGTATGTTGATATGTTCAAGTAGTATATACACATTTTTATAGTTTATAAATATATTTAAGAAGAAAGTAGAAACTCCAAAAAAAAAAAAAATATATATATATATATATATATATATATATATATATATATATATATATATATATATATATATATATTTAAGCCAAATTAAGGAATAATTGTCTTTTAAGACAAGATCAAGATCATTTAAGGACAAAATTAAAATTAATGGTTAAAATTAATTATTAATGTTCAAATGAATATAATTAAATGTTAAATTTATGCACATAATTAATTTAAGAAGATGAAAAGATATAAGAAGATTTTGTAATTAATTGAATAAAATAAAAAGAAATAAGAGAATATGATTAGGAGTCGTACTTGGATCGGATTCTATTACAAATCTCTCACATATTAAAGTCCTCATTTTTTATTGTTGGGTCGAACTGCCAAATCCTCTTGAAGTTTTATACAATTTTAAACAACTCTAGAATCTGTTGCCCAATATTTTATTATGCCCTTGACGTGAATCAAAAGCATCGATAATCTATATCTATAATATAAAGTAGAACGGATTTCAATAAGCTCATTTGACGATTTTAAATAAATTCATCTAACGGTCACCAATATCCCTCTCAAAATCATTTATATTATATCATGTCTTCAAACACGAGTTATCTCAGTAAGATTATAATCTATGCAAGCAAGCAAGCCAATGTTATCAAATTAGTCTAAAACAAAATCATAAACCTACATAGCTTAAATTTGCTTTTTTCATTGGTGACTGTTAGAATTCAGCAGATTTTTGTGGAAAACATATGATTATAGTTTACCCAAGATTTTGTCCACAAGCATGGATCTAATATGATCCTAACTTGAAAAGATAATTCATCAAAAAAAAAAAACCCAAATTCGTGGGAATCGATTATTCTGCTGTTAATTTTTAACAACAGGACGTTGTTGGTTAAAACAACGTTATTTTGCACTAAAATAATGTTGTTTTGCATTAAAACAATGTTACTTTGTAAAAAAATTACATTATTTTGATAGAAAACGATACTGTTTTAATCAACAACTCTGTCATTGATTTTTTAAAAGCAGAGAATTCTGACCCAAATGCGTGTGACATTTAAGGGTGTTTGTTTTCAAAGAAAATATATATATATATATATATAATGAGATTTATGACGTTACGGCAAATCTTCTCTTTGGATCCAACTATCAGCAAAATCACTGAACTTTTCAGCTAAGAAGCAGATGGCTGAAGAGTCTCGCCTGTTAATGCATCTGTCAGCTCTGAACTACTGAGTTAGTAGTTATTAGCCCCTAATAATAGCAATTCTAACTATTCCACCTCCTTGGTCAAAAAAGAAAAAAACTACTCCACCTTACTGTACTTTTATGTACATTATCAGTACCACTCACTGCTATTAGCAACCCCACGCTTTCATCATAGGGTCCAATTATGTTTGTACCAACAATAAAAATAAAACAGTATTATATTTTTTTATACTTAATTATTTTANATATCGTCTAAATCTATCGTACGGTCCCTATATTTGGCTTTCCGTACCGTAGTGCTGGCCACCAAGCGCATAAAGCAACAAAAAAAAAATATTATACTTATAAGTTTTTTTTATTTTAAATAATATAATATATTTTTTATTATTAAATATTAATAAAATTTATTTATGTAATGATAAAAAATTATACCGCATTATTTAGGATAAAAATTTAATAAAAAAATTTGATAAATATAACATTATCCAACATAAAATTAGTATGTCGGAATTTTATTCTATTTATCTTTTCACATCAAACGGGGTCAATTTTCCTCTCTTAGCTTTTTTCTTCTTGATTTTGGGGCCCAATGAATCACACTACAAGAACAACTGCTTCCTAATCCACAACTTGCCAAAATATCGAGGGTTGGATGGGTACAGATCCTCTCATGTTATATAAAAAATAGCACAACGTGCTATTAGGCAAAAACGTTGTCGTTTTATGACGTCGGATGCAGTAAAGATAAGACTGATAATTGAACGAGTTTACGTTGAGCTCATTTTTTTAAAAGGATTTATTTTGAGAAAAAAATAATTTTAAAGTGTCGTCTCTATTATGTTGTAAACAATGTCATATTTTAATATACTAGTTGACGTACACGTATGTTGCACGTGAATCATTATGTATTATCATTATGTTTAACATTTTCTGATATGGATTTGTAGATTATTTGTTTAAAATTTGACTATCTTGATAATTTTATCACTTTTTAAATAACCTTAAGGAAGATTTGAAAAGATTAAAGAGAAAAATTATGGAGACATACACTATGCCTAGCTAGTTGTCCTCTATAGATTCTAAGCACCTTGAAGGATTTGTAAGCACACTTCAATGATCTCATGTAAAAACTGCTACAATTTTAGGAGTAGGCTTAAGTTTTCTCAAGGAATTAACACTTCAACAGGATCTTCAATATTCCAAATTTATCTCTCATCCATACAGAGGCACCTTTTACATGGGGGACTTCCTCGAGAAGGGAAATGTTTTATTAATCTTATAGTATATGGTTGTGTGATTTCAATTGTAAAAATCCTATTTTATTTTATTTGACAATAGTTTTAAGGATAACTAAAACCAAACACTCACTATATAAAGTGTTTTGGATACGTAAAACAATGTGTCAAATCTTCTCTTCGTCTTTCCATTCCAAGTTCAGGAGTCTAAAAAACATAATAATAATAATAATTAATAGCACGCAAAGTGATAATTAAAATTTAAAAGGAAAACTATTAATTATAACCCGCAATCAATCGAAGAGTGACAAGATCTTTGGGCTTGGCCATGAACTTTTCTCTTCCCTTGGGTTACTTTTGTGATATGAGGATTAGGTTTTACAAATATAGTCAAAAATCAAAATTAAAACCACAATTAACTAAAAAATGCAATTCACAAAAGGAAATGTACATAAAACATATATACATATCGATATATGACACCTCCAGTCATATTTTTATTTGACTACTCTTTGTAAAAAATTCTTTAGACAAATTCTGGCATAACCAGAATATCAAAAATTTCAGACCTACACAATACAAACATCATTGGTAAGAAGCTGCAAAACATCGTAACGTCTCATGATGAAGAAGAAGAAGAAGACGAGAAGAACCCAATCATTATGGAAGAATATAGAACATGGAATTACTTCCAAGTAAGAAATATAGAACATGGAAACCTAGAGAGTCTAGTTTCTATATAAATGAGTTACATTATGGGGTATTAGATTGACTTTAAAACATCAACTTAATATTTGTTGTTAGAATTTGTAAGTTCTAACATTATGTGTATTAATTGTATCTCTCATTGTCTATTTCTTTACCAGGCTGATGGATATAGATATAAATTTTGAGGAGGATAAACATGACATAATTGTAGTGTTGGAGGGTAAAAGAGGAAAAAAAATATTTTTCATGTATGTTGATATGTTCAAGTAGTATATACACATTTTTATAGTTTATAAATATATTTAAGAAGAAAGTAGAAACTCCAAAAAAAAAAAAAATATATATATATATATATATATATATATATATATATATATATATATATATATATATATATATATATTTAAGCCAAATTAAGGAATAATTGTCTTTTAAGACAAGATCAAGATCATTTAAGGACAAAATTAAAATTAATGGTTAAAATTAATTATTAATGTTCAAATGAATATAATTAAATGTTAAATTTATGCACATAATTAATTTAAGAAGATGAAAAGATATAAGAAGATTTTGTAATTAATTGAATAAAATAAAAAGAAATAAGAGAATATGATTAGGAGTCGTACTTGGATCGGATTCTATTACAAATCTCTCACATATTAAAGTCCTCATTTTTTATTGTTGGGTCGAACTGCCAAATCCTCTTGAAGTTTTATACAATTTTAAACAACTCTAGAATCTGTTGCCCAATATTTTATTATGCCCTTGACGTGAATCAAAAGCATCGATAATCTATATCTATAATATAAAGTAGAACGGATTTCAATAAGCTCATTTGACGATTTTAAATAAATTCATCTAACGGTCACCAATATCCCTCTCAAAATCATTTATATTATATCATGTCTTCAAACACGAGTTATCTCAGTAAGATTATAATCTATGCAAGCAAGCAAGCCAATGTTATCAAATTAGTCTAAAACAAAATCATAAACCTACATAGCTTAAATTTGCTTTTTTCATTGGTGACTGTTAGAATTCAGCAGATTTTTGTGGAAAACATATGATTATAGTTTACCCAAGATTTTGTCCACAAGCATGGATCTAATATGATCCTAACTTGAAAAGATAATTCATCAAAAAAAAAAAACCCAAATTCGTGGGAATCGATTATTCTGCTGTTAATTTTTAACAACAGGACGTTGTTGGTTAAAACAACGTTATTTTGCACTAAAATAATGTTGTTTTGCATTAAAACAATGTTACTTTGTAAAAAAATTACATTATTTTGATAGAAAACGATACTGTTTTAATCAACAACTCTGTCATTGATTTTTTAAAAGCAGAGAATTCTGACCCAAATGCGTGTGACATTTAAGGGTGTTTGTTTTCAAAGAAAATATATATATATATATATATAATGAGATTTATGACGTTACGGCAAATCTTCTCTTTGGATCCAACTATCAGCAAAATCACTGAACTTTTCAGCTAAGAAGCAGATGGCTGAAGAGTCTCGCCTGTTAATGCATCTGTCAGCTCTGAACTACTGAGTTAGTAGTTATTAGCCCCTAATAATAGCAATTCTAACTATTCCACCTCCTTGGTCAAAAAAGAAAAAAACTACTCCACCTTACTGTACTTTTATGTACATTATCAGTACCACTCACTGCTATTAGCAACCCCACGCTTTCATCATAGGGTCCAATTATGTTTGTACCAACAATAAAAATAAAACAGTATTATATTTTTTTATACTTAATTATTTTATTTTTGACAATGAATAAAAATGAGACTCATTCGTTTAATAATTATAATTATGATTTCAATTAGGACGAAAATTTTGATATCCAATTTTGTTAAAGATATCATTAATCTTTTTAGTATGGGACCACAATTACGAGATTGTTATCCCTCATAATAGGGAAAGAAGTCATTTTTGATATTTTTTTTATTTTTATTTTTTGTATTGTACTCAAAATTATTATTTTTAATGGTAAACATTACACCTTTCAAGTATAAAATTATACCTGATTAAAGAAAATTTATGATTAATCATAGGGATTCATGATCGATCATTGAACTATCTCGACCAATTCTAAGTCAAAGGCGTGGGCTAAATGCTTAAGGTTGTGGAACAATAATGGTGGTAAGTACAATAGGTAAATGAACAATGATCAATGAATGACCAGCGAATGGCAAAGCCTAACTCTGGAACATGCAATAGGAAGCGTAAAGTAGAGGTAAAAGGAAGAAAAAAATATATATATATATTTTGGGGGAGGGGGGAGGGGGAAAAACAGAAGGGGATGGATGAGGAGAGGAGGATTTGAACATTTGACTTCTACAAAATTTTTATAAAATAAAAAGTATTATTGAATCAAAGTCATTAATAAAAGCAAGAAAATAAGGAAGAACTCAAAGAATACAATAGTTTATTAGTTGAAGAGTTTGACTAATCCACTTTAATAAAATTTCTTATTCGTCGGAGGATTTTCTATTGTTTAGGAAAGAAAATAGAGATTACAACTGATATGTGTATATGGGTAATTGCCTCATGGATTTATATCCACTAGTGGGGTAGTCCTCAATCACATGATCCTTTATTTTGTTAGAGTTTTGTTTGAAAAATATTTAACTGTTAGAGACTACATTGACGTGGTCTTCTAAAACATGATGAGATAGCATTAATACCCTTCTCTAAGTTTGGATATGTTGTAATTCTTCTCGTCTTCTAAAACATGATAAGATGACATCAATACCCTTCTCCAAGCTTGGATATGTTGTGATTCTTCTCATAGCTCGTGAATAAAGGAGTTCAATCTATATGGCAATTTGGTATTCTAATCATTTAAAAAAAAAAAAAAACCGTCTGAAGTTTAAAAATGGCATCTTTTGCAAGGATATAAGTGGAGACTTCTTATTCAAAAATGGAGGGTTGGATGGCTTTCAGCTTATGACACAAAAGGTTTTACTTGCAAAGTATGAGAACGCTTGGAACCTCAGCAGAGTCGATTCAGAAAGGTGACAAGACAAATAGCACCAACAACCCCTCAACTCGGCTTTTTGACTCAAATGTACCACCAGATATCTATAATATAAAATAGGAAAGATTTTAATAAATTCATTCAACAATTTCAAATAAACTCGTCCAACGGTTACCAACATTTCTCTTAAAAGAATTCATATTGAAATTTTCTCCCCCCCTTCCCCCTTCTCCCCTCCAAAAAAAAAATCTATCACATCTTACTTACATTGTACCGTGTCTTCAAACACGAATTACCCCTAATTAATTATAATCTACAACAAAACCAAATAAAATTGCTATCCTTTTGGCTGGGCAAATAATGACACTACCCTACACAAAAATTATCGTAGACTTAGAGAGATCAGCACTAGTAATTGCATCAAAGAATACGAGGAAGATTTCTATTATATGATATTTGCTGCCTTTACCTATCAACCAGGAAAAAGCTTACTTTTTGCTCGGTTGATTACTGAAGAAGGCTCTTGTCTCAGTAAGTCTGAGCTAGGCACTGTCTTTCCACGACAAACCTTTCTATATGGGTATCCGGCTCTTCACATCTCAAAATAATTATACAACATAAAGATCAAATATGTGTAAATAAGCCATGAAAAATAAACATATTTGAGATGTATAGTAATGTAAACATATATACGATCCAAAATGAAACCAAGTTGAGCCAAGAGGAAATCAATCACTCCAAAAAATTTGCTTTCCTGATTGTGAATCAATTCCATACCATACCCACCACCAAATGACCAAGGCTAAAAGTACACCTTTTCATCCAGACAACTATACAAACTGAATAACCCAATATAATTTGGTCTCGGTCGATAATCAAAGAGCCTCCTTTGTTTTGCTTCTCCACATTTTCCTTCTTCCAATTTGTGGAGAGGCTACAGATATTTATTGTTTGTTTCCCTCTAGTATCCTCTTGGAAATTTTCAAAATCTAATTTCAGTCAAGGACGAAATCAAACAAAAAGGCGTTCCAACAACTTCCTTAGCTGTCCTCTGCCATCTAAAGATAAACTGTATCAACCATGACTGAATATGCAAAAAAAGAATTTATGAAATGAAGTAATCATGTCAAGCTTGAATCGGCTTCTTCAGTAGTATCCTCCCCATTAGCCAAACTTGACTGGATGGTGAAATCCTCAGATGAACATCTACCTGTTACTACCTCTATGTTATTATCTGCAGCACCCGAATTACTATTTTGGTTAGTAGTCACTTCATCCAGTGAGACCTTCAGCAAAGAAGCTGCCAGCACATTGTCTGTTGATCCATGGGGTGACTGTGAGCCTGAGCCTGAATCAGCAGGAAATCGAGATGAAGCGGATATCCATTTCCTCCAATCATTAAGCCTCCTTACCTTGTCACCCTGCGAAATTAGGAAGATAAGGACCAGGTGGATAGAAATGAATGCATATGGCAGGCATCATTTCATTGATTCTCTTCAAAATGTGAACAGTGCCTCATAACACAAGAATCTAACAATCGAACTAAAAAAGTTACGGTCCTTTTAACTTATTACAGAATTACATTACAAAAGTTATGGACATCTGTCACATGATTCCAACAAATTCTAGGCCACTACAAACAATATGAAGAGTGCAAATTATTTAGAGCCAAGAGTTGATATGATCTCAACATTGAAATCTCTCACCAATATTACACCTTAAGTCTATCCGTATATTACACGCACACATATTTGTGGCATTGAAATCAAATCTATGATATTACCTGTACTTCCACGACAGAAGAAGCTCTCAAGGAATCCAAAATCAACTGGATGTTGTGAGTCAAATTTTGAACCTGCAAAATCATACATAGAGAGGACTTGATCTGTGCATGGAGATTGCTAACACTAAAATGAAAACTAATAAGATAATCTAAATATGATATGCCAAGCAGATGGTGACAAAGCATGGACATAGATGGGATATGACCTTCTCACTCAGGGAGGGCGTTAAAACAACTCTAAAGGGCATGGTAAGACATAATTGAATTCCTACATGAATTATACTCTTTAAGAACAAGGTTCACTGGTAAAATAACTGCCAACATCATAAACGAATGGCTCACGATCCTATAGAACTTAAAGAACTAGTGTGGGAAGCTAAGAGTATTGACACGGTACAAAATATGATAAATAACTTTATTGCACCAATTGTTTTTTTTTTTTNTTCATAACTTTGTGTCGCATCATATTTTGATACCCCTAATTAATACGCCATTTTACACTGTCAAAAAACACATTTGCATCTATTTCTAAAAATCATCCCATTCCATCTTTCCTAGCTAAGTGAGATACAGGATGCACCTTGTAATGTGATAACTTAGAGAATTCTAGCATGTCCCTCGTAATTTAAACAGATCTAACAATGTTATCAAAAAATTACTCCAGTTGAGAANCTTACTAATTTTCTTATTTTTTTTGGACATCAATCAAAAATCCATTTTCTTAGTGGAATTAACTTCAACTTTTGACTTGACTTGGACTTACAGAAAACGAGATTCTCATTTTATCTTTTTACACAAATCTCTCTTTCAATTGATTTCCATCAAAAAAAAGGCCATAACCCTCCTATAGTCCCACTCAACTTCTTTAAATTTCTACAAAACGTTTTTTTTTTTTTTTTTTTTTGGGAAAAATCAACTTTTCCATATAAGTGCAAACTATGAAATAACCATGAAAGGTTAGGCAATCTTTCCAAAAAAATATATTTTGGTCTCACAAATAATTCTAAGGAGGATCACAACGATCAGTAAGAGTAAAATAACCATTTCCACCAAAAAGTGTAAACTTGTAGAATTCTGCCAAGAAATGTTTTGATGTCATTCAAGGAGCTAAGGACCACAGATAAGAATAAGTAACAAGGTTAATGTATTCCTGTCTAAAAAAAAAAGGGGCTCCTACAGTTCTGCCAGTTTAAAGAAGAGAACAAAATGCAGCTGCAGCAGCAGAAGTTGATGTGCCTGGAAAACGAATCTAACAAACAGGACGAAGATAATTTGTCTGGGAAAAGAATTTAACCAACAGACTCTAGACAGAAATTATGCATAGCTAAACAATTTCAACTAACCAAAATGCAAAGCAGGGTATCACTCAGATAAATGAAGCACAGAAATAATTTCCCCAGAAAATGGTTCCATATTGATTATTAATTTAGACCATTTGTTTTCTTTTTTGACCCAAAAAGGTTGATTCAGTGAAATTCACATAATTTACCTCAGCCCAAGAGAAAAACGAGTAGGAGTGTTCAAATTTCCACTTGCCCACATATTCTGACCCTAACCAACCCGTCTAATCGGCTTCCGCAAAAAATGGGGTGTATATAGCATCGGGTGGACTTAGTTACTAATGGGGTAGGTATAGAAGGGGTGGACTTAGTAATTTGATAATGAGAAATTAAATGGGGTGTGAATGGAGATTTGTGGGATAGGAATAGCCCCACCCGATCTGATATAAATTTTTATTCTGTCACATTCATCTTGTTTATTACTTTATAATACTTTGAACAAACTTAGAAAGACCCAATTTGAAAAATTTCAGAAAATCTGCTCTTCAAAGGATTGCCAAATTTGAGTTTCCTTTTTTTTTTGTCCCCAATTTTTGCTTCTGATTGTTGTTTTTTATTCTGATTTATGTTTCTGCTTTTTGTTTTATTTTTTGTTTTCATTTTCTAGTTCTTCTTTTGTTTTATGATTCCAGTTTCTATTTTCTACTTGATGTAGGTTATTTAATTGAGTTGTTAAAATAATCCATAAATTAATAACTAAAAAATGTATTTACCTAATTTCCTACCCGACTGTTTTGGACGGAATTCGACCGGAATATTACCTTTGAGTAGGAAGATAGAACACCATAATTCCTACCCGTCGGGTAGGGTGAACACCCCTAAAAACAAGAATGAGAGATACAGTGACAAAAAAAATAAGAATATCAAAATCACCACCACTTGACTTAATTGTAAATAGTCCATAAAAATATCAATAGAAAGGATGATGAAGAGAAAATCTTTGGTAAGAAAAAAATCGAAACTAATAGAAGAAAGAACGAGAACCCTCAACATCAAACAGGAAGCCAAAGAGCATACAAAGTCATAGTTATATTCTTTCCACACACACCAAAGATGAAAATAAGGTCAAATTTTCAATTCTTAGCATCACCATGATTCTAGAACCTAATCGACCCTGACTCGGAATTAAGCACTAAAACTATCTTTGGCTATCATCAACTTTGTAGTATTTTTCTTATATATTCAATATGGTTTGAAAACCTGAAGAATCAAAACTAAGGCTTGAAGGACCCACTACAAGGTGGAAATGTTATAAACTTATGACTCTAAAAAACACATAGATCTGAATCTTAGAAATTATCTCAATTTGAACAACATTCTACAGAGTTTGTCACCAAAATTTGACCATCAACATGAATTCCTTATTCACTTACTAGATCAAATCAAAAGAGACCTTAACAATACGTATCACAAAGAAAAAGATAAGTTCATAGCACAGCGAAACAAATATAGTGGACAACTATAATTGTCAACAAGTTGGACTTGGTGTAGATTGTCTAGATTTTGAATCCAAACTTTTAATAACAGGACCCAAGTTCAAATCACAATCCAATAGATCCTAATAAGACTACTAACTGACCTGAGACTCAATATAATTCAGAATATCCAAATTCCATTTTGACTGAGACAAACATACCACATTAATTTCTATAATATAGATCACTACTCTATCATTCATCTCACCAAATTGGTGGATTACCATTGGGGGTTCAAGTTTAGGAATCAACCTCTAAAATGAGGGTAAATCTTAGCAACCTACAACTTATCACTCCGGACATCACTTCGAGCAAGAGTCTTACGTACAGGGTTCGATCTTCTTGTTTTGATTAAAACTATGTAACTTGGTATCATAGTTGCTGTAGTTATAAGATCCAATTCATGCTGGAAATCGATCTTGATGTGACCCATTGATAGTATTTCTATATACACGATTTTTTGGTATTTAATTATGATGAAATACCATTCCTAAACTGAGTATAATTCTACATTCTATAGTTTGAAGATTAATTAAGTTTGACACGAGTTCAAAGAGAATCCCCAGGTTTTGCAAAAGGTTCTTACTTGACAAGGGATTTGTTTTACTATAATGTCAACATTAACATACATTTATTTGACAAGATCACCCATACTCTACTAGTATTCGATTTGTCTAATTATGGACTAAGAAATTAAACGAAATCATAAGCTGGCAATCTGAACAATCCATCAAGGTAAGGCTACAAAATACAAATAATTACTCTGACACTCTCAGTAAGAACAGTAAACGATGTTTAAAATCAAGGCACAAACTAGGAGATTAAAGAATGGCTTATTAAATCGAATTCACATTTACATACTCGGGGAAAGCTAGCTATTAAAGTGATGGGAACCCAGCCCTGATCATCCATGTTCGACCTCAAAAATTTGTCCGTTACCAAATTAGCATCACTGCAATGAACAAGAAGTTGCATAAGCAATCAAATATTAAATTCCAAATAGGCAAAATTTAATGTGGGAACACAGATAGTATTTAACGTGGGAAAATAAAGTCATAGCCAACAGTGCCAAAATACCTGAAATAATAGTCAATCTGATTGACTAACAAAGCAGGCAAAGGAGGATCCAGTACAGAGAAAAACATTGGTGGTGGAGGTGGCGGTGCATGAGGAACAAGGGACACACCTCTGAAGGAGTCCGGAGGCAGTGTCGGGACATAATAATATGGAGATGGCAAATCTTAAAGAAGCCAGAGATATTAGTTATAAGTTATAACACCACATTACAAAGGCATGCGTAGATATTATATGATAAACTTACCAAAAGTCATGGGGTTTGCAAAGGGTCTCAAAGGTGGGGGTGCAATAAAAGAGGTGGAACCGGGGGGTGATGGCCTTATAAATCCCCTCATCGGAGGAGGAGCCATCTGCTGTGGCATATGAAATTCTCTTACACTAGAACCTCGAGGACCATTCCATTCACGCTCATGATTGCGCCTCCCTCCATGACCATTATGATGCATTCCATCTCCATGGTGACGGGGCCGAAAGTTACCCATCCGGGAAGAATTCCGCTGAGGAAAGGGATCAGTCACTATGTTTGATTGAGACCCAACTCCTCCCTTGTATGGAGGTTCTCTTACAGTTGACTCCAACACTGCTGGTATCAGATGTCCATAATGTACATTAAATACAGGGAACAGCGGTGGTGGCGGTGGCGGTGGCGGGGCTGGTGGCCGATTGAAGCCACTCTGTGCTGATCCACCCCCTGCACTGCGATGCTTCATTGATTTCTGTCTAGAGGGCAATCTATTGTTGGGAGTAAAATTAGGGTTTGCGTTAGTTTTAGCTTGTTTCTGAGGTGTATGTGAAATTATAGGGCCCTGTATCAAACAGATATAAAAATAAATAACCATAGAAATACAATCATACACATAACAAGAATCAATCTTCAAAATTACTACATATGCTGATATAGATAGACAAAAATAGATTTTGAAGAACTGAACCTGAGAAACAGAGTCTGATTTGTCAGAGATTGGAATGGAGGAATCAGCAGATGATTTAGGGATGGGCCGAGTCGACTCGGAGAGAGCAGGCCAAGAAACAGTACCTCCCATTACCGTATTGACCTCAACGACGCCGTCTAAGGGTTTCTTCCAAGCAAGCTTCTTTGTACGACCGACATTGCAGTTACCACAATCAGAACTCTCTAGGTGAGCCTCCATTGTAGACTTCTCCAGAGGTGCCTTCGGAGAAGAAGTAGTTTGCTCCGCTGCAGCAATTGAAGGCGACGACGACGATGATGGAGAACGAGGAAAAGCTGTGATTGCTTCGTACTCGGAGCCACGAACAACTTGGGCCCACGGCAAACTACTCCGCCGTTGGGACTGAATAATATCGGCGCCGTCACTGCCGGAAGTTATTGGAGAACGTGCCGAGTGGTTATTGGTCGAAGAATCGGCCGTCATGGCCATTCAAATTAGGGCAAAACACTACCAACAATCAAAAAAACTGATCAATATACAACAACAGAAAATACTCGCAATAAATCCATAAGAAGTTACTGATACAGCAGAGATTGTGATAGTGATCGGATAGTGATCGAGTGAGAGAGGCCTTTTCCGAGTGTAATACGATTGAAACGACGGATCTAGCCGTCGAACTGTGATCAATGTCACTCCCTCTCCCTCTCTCTCTCTCTCTCTCTCTCAATTTTGTTGTGCGTCCGCTTTGTATTCGTGTGTTTTGGGACTTCTCTGGTGTGCTGTGCTGCCTCTATGTGTGTGTGTGTGTGTGTGTGTGTGTGTGTGTTAATGTGTTATGTCATAAGCAAATTTACCTAAGGGAGACTTTTTTCTTTATTTGCTTTCACACCCCGTCGTTTTAACCTAATTAATTCTCTGTCCTCTGTTGAATATTCGGCAACCCGAACTCTTCTTTTTTTTGATTTAATTCTAAGGGGTGTCTCACAATCTGAACCCTTCAGGCCTTCATTACTGCTGTTATACTTTCTAAAACTTTTTTTTTTAATTTCTATTTATACTTTCGGGACTCTAGGTGACTTTATAACCCTCAGATTGACACGTGAAATAATGAAGTCGTTGGGATGTCCAAAGGGCGCCGAGGAGATAAGCCGAAGTATGGTGACACGAAGCAGCCGAGTACGACAGCTGACATCTTATTTAATGCGATATAACCCCTCATTTATGGCGGAATGAGTGATAGTGATAGGCAAATAAATGCGCGTCTGCCAGCACCTGTCCTCTGGGAGTCTAGGCCTACTGTCATGATGACTAAGTATTAATGGTTGATGCGCCGAGATGATGTGATCGGCTCCCCCCGAGGAACTGTTCCCCCTGAGTATTCAATATTCAATTGATGTCAGATGTCGATCTGAGGGATTTGGGTACTCAAGGGAGGGGCATAAATGCTCGGCATTTGGCCGAGCATTTACCCCATTTTCCTAGCATTTAATAAGAGGAGACGTGAGTAGAAAACACTTATTGCACGAGGAATGATGTGTCAAATGTAAGATGTCCAAATGAGACTGGAGATATTTGGCAATCATTGTTAATTCAAGTATAAATACTCCTCAATAAAATTGAGAAAGGTACGCAAACTTGAATCAGAAAAATAGTTCATTGAGCGAAACCCTTCGACCTTATACTGACTTAAGCTTCGGAAGAGATAAGTCGGGCGCTCGTCTGATTCCCTTTTTTTCTGACCCTGTTTTTTCAGGTTTGCCAGCTTGAAAATCGCTGTCTTAAACTATTACAGGAATTATCCTGTGCAATTTGGCGCCGTCTGTGGGAACGAAGGCATCTTTCCCGGTAGCGATTGTCTAATGGTGAACACTCGATCTCAGGGTGAAGGAGCAAGTGTGCGTGTAAGGAACACAGAGCTCATCCAGCTTCCAATGGTTTTGGAGCCGGGTTCATTGGGCCAATCAGATGGGGTGAAGCATTCTTCGCAAAGAACGCTCCCTATGGATCATGGCCTTAGGGGGCGTAACCTCATGGCCCATGACATCGTCAAGATGGTGAAAAAACGGATGGGCAAACGCATTAAGCAGCTTGAAAGGAAAAACACCAAGGTCCAGCAACGTCTTGACGATTTTGAGCAGTCAGCGAGCGCGGGCGAGCGTAGTTGCGAGTTTGGGGACCAGGTGCCTAGCTAGAACCTCTCCAGGCCCCCCCTGGCATTGGCCCTCCATAAAAGATTAGATTAGGCACTCGCTCGAGGAACATGACCGTCGAGGAGGATTCTTGGCCTCGAAGGGGAAGTCAGAATTGGGCCAGAAGGCAAGCCTGTCCCAGTGGGACTTGCGCCAAGGGATACCCGAGGGTGTCAGAGCCACCGAATCATAAGCGAAGTCCACACCCCGAAGGCCTCGAGAAGAAATATCAAAAAAAGATCCCAGGGTCCACTGTGTGGCTTATCGCAACCATGAGCCTGAGGTCTACTCCGACGAAGTTATCTCACCGTTCATTTGGGCTATCGGGGAGGTCGAAATGCCGAAGAAGTTTATCGTCCCGCGATTCAAAATCTATGATAAGAAAATCGATCCCGAGAGCCACCTTCGGCAATATAGACAATTGATGTCAATCTATGATACTGACCAAATGGTGTTGTACCGAGTTTTTCTCATGAGCCTAGGGGACACAAGCATGAGGTGGTATGAGAATTTAGCTCCTAAGAGTGTTAGGTTCTAGAAACAATTGATGGAGCTCTTCATAACTCGATTCATCACCAGCAGTAAGAGATCGAAGGACATCAGCGCTCTGTTGACGCTTAGGTGGAAGGGGGGAGAGACATTTCGACAATATGTTGTCCGGTATTAAGATGAAGTGAACGAGGTGGAAGCATGTTCGGAGGCATTGGTCGGGGTATCATTTAGGCTGGGGCTGTCCTGGCACACTGATTTGTACAAATCGCTAACTAAAAAGGCTCTGACGGACATGAAAGACTTGATGGCTTAGATTAACAAATATGCCCGGGTGGAGGAAGAATCCATCGCGCCTGAAAGAAAGGTCACGATGCTGAAAAAAAGGAAAAAGAATCAGTCGGCCCGAAGGGGAGGACCTGTTCCTCCCCCAACTTGCCTATCCTTCCAGGGAATGAACACGGTCTTCAACGAGCTCATTCACAGGATACTACCCAAGATTAAAAACAAATCCTACTTCAAGTGGCCCCCGAGAATGATTGGAGACTCATCGATAAGGAATGCGGCCTTCCGTTGTTCGTATCATAAAGATGTCAGCCATTTGACGGAGGATTGCAAGGTTTATAAATCCTTCCTCGAACAATTGGTGTGAGACGGACACCTCAGGGAATTCATCGACAGGGGTCGTCCCGGCAGGTCGGCGAGGGAGCAAGCTGCGGTGTCAGCTAAGGTAGCGCCCGTGATTAATGTTATTCATGCCTGCACAGTGGAGAGGCCTACATACAACTCCCTTCGCGCGGAGTTACAGAGGGTCTCTTAAGCAGTCAGGGTGGAAGAAAGGGGTGAGGAGCGGCCGCCCAAAAAGCCGCAAGGTGGTGTCAAAGTTATCCTATTTTTTGATGCTGATCTCGGCGGGGTGGTCCTCCCCCACGAGGATGCATTGGTGATCACTTTACGGGTCGGGAAATTTGACGTCAAAAGGATTTTGGTGGACTCGAGCAGTTCTTTTGATGTGATGTACAATCACCTCTTCCGCAAGATGGGACTCTCGCAGAGGGATCTGGAACCCGTAAAGACCCCCTCATCAGCTTCAATGGTTCTAGCACCCCTATTTCTTGGAAAAATCACCCTCATGGTACGGGCGGAGGTGGTGACCACGCTAGTGGAATTTGTGGTAGTGGACTCTGATTCCCCTTACAACACTATTATGGGGAGATCGTGGTTGCATGCAATAAAGGCGGTCCACTCATCCTATCACCAGGAGATAAAGTTCCCAAACACCACAGGGCATAATAGAAATCTGGGGTGATCAGGTGTTGGCGAAAAGCTGATTCTATGCCGCAGTGAAAATTGGAGTCAGTGGCCGGAGTTAGGAGCGTGATCCCGATGCGGTGGTTGCCAAATAGCAATCACACAGCAGTCGTCCGGGAGTGGATGAGCCCATTATAGAACCGGTCGACCGGTCTATTGAGGCCTTGGTTAAGATTCTCCTGAGCCTAGATAACGGTGAGAAGTACTTTTTGATAGGAAAGTCACTCAGCGACGCAAAGAGAAATGATATGGCCTTGTTTGTACGCCACAATACCGATGTCTTTGCGTGGACCTAGGCCAAAATGGCGGGGATAAGTGCCGAGGTGATGTCTCATCGGCTCCATGTGAATTCCTCATTCAAACCCATTAGGCAGAAGGCCCGGAGAACAGCGCCTCATCACGCGAAGGCTATGGATGAAGAGGTGGATAAGTTGTTGGGGACAGGTTCCATCAAGGAGGTACAATTCCCCCAGTGGTTATCTAATACCGTGTGCGCCAAGAAGAAAGAAGGAAAATGACGAGTTTGCATGGACTTCACGGATCTAAACAAGACTTGCCTCAAGGACGAGTACCCCTTGCCCAAGGTTGATCAGCTGGTAGACGTCATATCTGGCCACAAGCACATCACTTTTATGGATGCTCAGGTTGGATATCACCAAATTCTCTTGCATTAATCAAATCAGGAGAAAACGGCGTTCATCACGCCCCGGGGGATCTACTGTTACACAGTGATGCCTTTTGGGTTGAAGAATGCTGGAGCGACTTATTAACGTTTGATGAATAATATTTTCAAAGACCAGCTCGGCGAAACGATGGAGGTATACATTGATGACATATTGGTCAAAAGCAAAGAGGGGGCCAACCATCTTTATGATCTCGGGACGACATTCGTCATTCTCCAGAAGTATGGCCTAAAACTAAACCCCTCGAAATGGGCTTTTGGAGTGAGCTCAGAAAAATTTTGGGTATTTGGTTACTCACCGGGGAATCGAGGCTAACCCCGAGCAGATACAAGCAATCCAAAATATCCGGGTGCCTAGGACCATTAAGGATGTTCAGAAATTGGCTGGGATGTTAGCAGCCCATTAACAAATTTATTTCCAAGTTGTCCAAGTTGAGGGGGGCGACTAAGGGGGTTTGGGACGAGGAATGCAGTCGAGCTCTTGAAGGGATCAAGGAGTACTTGAAATATCCTCCAACTTTATCCGTTCCGACGGTAGGAGATGTGCTTAGCCTTTACTTATCTGTATCTTGAGACACCGTGAGTGAAGCACTAGTCAGGGATAGCAAAAGGGCCCAAAGACCCGTGTATTTCATAAGCAAAACCTTGCTTGACGCCGAGACAATGTACTCTCCAATGGAGAAATCGGTCTTGGCATTGGAAATCTCGACGAGGAAACTTCGACACTACTTCCAGGCTCATGCCATAGATGTTCTTACAGATCGATCTCTCAAGCCGATCCTTCACAGGATCAATATGTCCAGGAGGATTGCCAAATGGGCTGTAGAGCACCGGGAGTTCAAAATTAGGTACAAGCCTTGAATATCAATAAAAGGACAAGTCTTGGCAGACTTTGTCGCCGAGTTCTCTGTGTCCAAGCCCCCACCAACGTCATAGGATCTAATAGGGGACGTTTGGGATCTTCATGTTGATGGATCCTCGAACGCAAGGGGGCAGGGATAGGTATTGTGCTAGTCAACTCAGAAGGGTTCGTCATTGAAAGGGCAATCAGATTAAAATTAAAGACGTCCAATAAAGAAGCCGAGTATGAGGCGTTGCTAGCAGGACTGGATGCCGCATGCTTGATTGGGGTTAGACACCTTCGAATTTTTTGCGATTCCCAACTGGTCGTGAACTAGGTAAATGGGAATTTCAAGATCCAAAATAGCAGAATGAAGGTATATCATGAGAAGGCAAAATCTAAGATGAAAAAGTTAGAAAGAGTGGAAGTTTTCCAAATTCCTAGAGATCATAATACCCACATCGACGCTCTAGCATGCCTGGCCTCGGCATTAGCCTCGGAGGTAACTTAGCGCATACTTATTGTGACCCGAAAAAGTCCAAGCATAGACGAACCAAAGACCGAACAAGTGTTGCCAACTCTAATACAAACACCGTCGGGATGGATGAAACCTATCATTGCATACTTAACGGAAGAAGTGCTTCCCGAAGATGTTAGGGACGCCAGGAAGATTAAGCTCAAAGCTCCTAGATTCTGGATGTCAGATGATCAACAATTATACAGAAAGTCATTTTCGGGACCACTATTGCTTTGTATCCCCGAAAACAAAGTGGAACTCTTGTTGTATGAAATCCATAAAGGGGTATGTAGAAGCCACACGGGCAAAAGATCTCTCGCGCACCGAGCAATGATGCAAGGGTACTAGTGGCCATTCATGCAGAAAGACGCGAAGAGTTATGTGAGGAAGTGCGACAAATATCAAAAGTTTACCCCCATTACCCGGTTACCTGCTAGAGATTTGAACTTGCTGATAAGCCCTTGGCCGTTCTCACAATGGGGGATGGATATTGTCGGACCTCTCCCGAGATCTCCACTAGGCAAGAAATTGTTGCTGGTGGCAACCGATTACTTCACCAAATGGATCGAAGTCGAGCCCTTAAGCCGTATTCGGGATGTGGTGGTGAAGAAGTTCGTGTGACAAAACATCATCACCCAATTTGGAATCTCCAGGGCTATTGTTTCTGACAATAGGACTCAATTCAACAGTGGCTCATTTAAAGAATTATGCTCGGGGTACGAAATATGTAATTATTATTCTACGCCAGCCTATCCCCAATGTAATGGACAGGTTGAGGTGTCCAACAAAACTGTGCTGGCGAGAATCAAGAAGAGACTTGAGGTTGTAAAAGAAAGGTAGACCAATGAATTACTTAACGTATTATGGGCATACAGGACCACGCCGAGGACCTCGACGGAAGAAACCTCATACGCCTTCACATATGGGGTCGAGGTTATCATCCCCTTGGAGGTGGGACTCCCAACAATACGGAGCTAAGCCTTCGAATTGGGAAACAATGATCAAAAGCTCGTTAGGAATCTCGATTTAGCCAAGGAAAGGAGGTCATCGGCATCCATCAGGCTGGCGAGGTACCAAGGGGAATTGTTACGGCAGCACCGGAAGAAGGTTCGAACGAGAGATTTTCAAGTCGAAGATTTGGTACAACGAAAAGTGGTGGGCAATACGCGCGAGCCTACTGATGAAAAACTAGGTCCCAATTGGGAGGGCACTTATAAGGTGATCTCTGTGGGCAACACAGACGCGTATCAATTGCAAAATATGAACGATTATGATGTAATCCGGTCATGGAATGTATCGAATTTAAATAAATACTACTACTACTAAATCAAGTTTCAGTCTTTATGGTTACATTAACACGAGTCAGGCGCTCGGTCGTTAGGGGTATAATCCCGAGGGGTGTAAGACTCCACCTTTGGAGCAATACCTTCAAATTAGTAACACGAGTCAAGCGCTCGGTCATTAGGGGTACAACCCCGAGGGGTGTAAGACTCTACCTTTGGAATAATGCCTTCAAATTATTAACACGAGTCAGACGCTCAGTCGTTAGAGGTACGGCCCCGAGGGGTGTAAAACTCCACCTTTGGAGCAATGCCTTCAAATTATTAACATAAGTCAAGCGCTCGATCGTTAGGGATACGGCCCCAAGGGGTGTAAGACTTCACCTTTGGAGCAATGCCTTCAAATTATTAATGAGTCAAGCGTTTGGTCATTAGGACCTCAGCCCTGAGGGATGTAAGACTTCATCCCCATATATACTCGATCCCGAGGGGTCCAAAGACCCAACAGTAAGTTCAACGCGTTTACTTTTATGAATTCGACTTGAAGCCTTGCTACTTCAGAAGGTCATTATTGACGTAACGTCAAGGCCATTTCCTTGAAACATGTCTGATGCAGGAAAGAAAAGACATTTGTAGAAAAATGAAGTTCATTGCTTTCAAAAAGGGGCTTTGCGTCCCCAATCATACAAACGGTTACTAAATTATGTATAAAGAAGAGCTACGAAACAAATATGGGACATAAAAGTGGCTAAGACCACCAGCTGCTAAGGCCCTCAGCTCATTCCTCCTCGGCTCCTCTCCCGTTGAGGCCTCCACGCCGCCTTTGTAGTTCGTCTCTGACCCCTAATATCTCATCTAGCTCGGTATCATGCACCCCAGTAATAATTGGGGGCGGAGGAGGGGGAAGATCATTTGTTGGCTCAATAGGTGGCAAAGACGGAAGGGCAAGAGAAGGCTGGTCAGAATCGTCGCTGAGTGTGATGGGTTTGTTCCCACTTTCGACCCCGAATGGCCCTTCTGCCTGCACGTGGTCACCTAGGTCGGATCAGACCTGTTCGTCCAAGGCTTCGTCATTGGCCTCCCTTCGAAGGGTGTGCATAGCGAACAAGTCCGAGCCTACCTCGACGTGGCAAGCATGAAGGGCGACATCCCAACCTTCTTTGAAAACCTTCTTTTTGGCTTCCTCGAAAGCAAGGACCATTTGGTCTTAAGTGGCCGCCCACACCCTCTGATATTCCGACTACAACCTTTCCTGCTCCCTCATCTTCTCTACTGTCAAGGAGTCCACTTTGGTAGTAAGATCGTTGATTACAGACTCGAACTCTTGCAGCTTGACTTCGAAGGAGGACACTTACAGCTCATACTCTTTGGCCTTCTTTATCATTGCAGCTTCACTCGCCTTAGTCTTTTCCAGCTCGGCATAAACGACATCTCGATGGCGGATGAGCTCGGCGATGTTCTTGGTCTGGTCGTCGAGGGTCCTCTCGACCTTAAGAATATGGTCGTCCTTAGGAGCTAGGGTTCGCTCGGCGTTCTTCGCCTCTTGTTTATATTCCCAAAAATGCTCAATTATGGTCCCCACCTGCTGGCTGGCCTGAAAAAGGAGGAATATTAGGAAACGACCAAAAGGGTGCAAGGAATACTCGGGAAAGTGTTAAACTTACCACCAGATTGTTTTGGATAGTACTCATCAAAATTCGATTGTCCAAATAGCTTTTGTATACGGCCATATCGGCATCAAATTGAAACGTCTCTGCGATGGCAAACGCCACTTCGGGGGACTGGAGGATGGAGTCGGCTTTCAAAACAGGGTTACCGCTCCTAGTCTCGGCCTAAGGAACCCACTCGTTCGAGACTGACGGGCCCGGGGCGTCATGCCGCTGCTTCACACTATGCTCCTCAGGTCCCTCAGCCGATCTCTCGGAACAGGGACTTGTTGAGATTAGGGCCTTTGCTTGGTCCGCACGGCCGAGTCCCTGGATGGTTGCGAACGTGGCGACGACGGGGACGATTGCCTCCGAGGAAAACTAGACAGGGGGATGATGAGGGTAGTGTTGGAAGGCCTGGCCAATCCGGTGAGCTTGGTTCTCCTTGCCGCAGCGGCGACCTCTATTGTAGCAGCGGTGACTGGTAGCAGATTAAACATTTCAGGAGCAAGGGGCTCGAGAGTGGGATGATCAAACTGTTCTTTGGAATCTCCCTTGGATTCTTCCTCAGTCGATGAGGAATGGTCTTCCCAAACAGAAGGGTTGAAAAGAGGTGAGATGTAGGAGAATCGACTGTAAGTCGGCGTATAGCCGAGGAGAGTATGTGTCACTCACTCAACTGGGTCCAAGGACCAAACCCTTAGCAGGTCAGCAAACCGGACTTGGAACCTCAAGGGTTAAGTAGCGTCCCGGCGATATCCTTCTGCAAAAACAAAGTAAAATCAGTGCATCACTTGGACCCAAGAATAGCAAAATTAAGAAGTCAGGAAGAAAACACACCTCATCCCTCTGTACTTTGGGGGAGTACAATCCGTCATACTCAGGCCCAGTCCCTTTATCCCAACTTTCGCCGAGCATGATTAGATCATCTACATACCCCTTGTTCGAGTCGGGCATGTGAGTTACTAGATACATTGAGGCGTCTCAAGCCTAGAAGTAATATCGCCCCTCGGCGACTAGCCTCAAGTCGTAACAAAAAAAAATTTCATCTATTCCTAAATTGGTCCTCAGCCGAGCATTTAAGGCAATTACGCTCATCACAATCCAAACGAAGTTAACCCCACATTAAAGGGGAAATAGCTTCACTTGCATCAACACTCCCAACAACAGGGGATGGAGGGGGAGGTCAACCCTCCCTCCATGATGGCCTTCGCCCAGAAAGGCATCATGTCCACATTTCTCATATCTCTCCTATGGTGAGTGGGGTTAAAGGGAAAAGCGAAGACAGGCTCACGGATGTGGTACCTAACCCTAAAAGCTTGGATATTCTTATCAGTCACTTGGGTTCTCCTCATCTTATGGGTAGTCCTAGCCCTAACAAATGTCTCCCCCTGGTTCTACTAGTTCTAGCCATTGGTGGGCGTTAAAAGGACGAAATGTAGAGGAAATAAAGAGAAAAAGCTCAAGTAGAAGTACTTACAAGAAGGTGGTCTTCAAAAAGATAGCTCGGAGGACGAAGGAAACTCAGAGGAGAACAGAGGAGCACTCGGGGTCTGATTGCTGAAGAGAGGCTGAGGATGCAAAAGTTCTGAAAAGGTATGAAAATCTTCTATTTATACTGCCTTACAAGGAGTGAGAATCGAAAAGTTGAGTTATCATTAAGGCATTTGAAAAGGGCGACACTAGACGTGCAAGTAACCGTCACTATTAATAAGGCGTGATGATTGAGCCCCCAATTTCTTTATGCCACTTGTCTTACACTGCGAAAAGGATGGTGGCTGGGGGACAGTTGATGGGACTCTAAGTGGCTCTACAGCCCCCTGGTTGACACGTGGAATAATGAAGTCGTTGGGATGTCCAAAGGGCACCGAGGAAGTAAGCCGAGGTATGGTGACACGGAGCAGTCGAGTACGACAATTGACATCGTATTTAATGGGATGTGACCCCTCATTTATGGCAAAATGAGTGATAGTGATAAGGCAAATAAATGCGCGTCTGCCAGCATTTGCCCTCTGGGAGTCTAGGCCTACTGTTACGATAGCTAAGCATTAATGGCTGATGCGCCGAGATGACGCGATCGGCTCCCCCCGAGGAACTGTTCCCCCCAAGTATTCAATGCTCAGTTGATGCCAGATGCCGATCTGGGAAATTTGGGTACTCGGGGGAGGGGCATAAATACTCTCGGCATTTGGCTGAACATTTATCCCATTTTTCTAGCATTTAATAGGAGGAGACGTGAGTAGAAAACACTCATTGCACAAGGAATAGTGTGTCAGATTTAAGATGTCCAGATGGGACTGAAAATCTTTGACAATCATTGTTAATTCAAGTATAAATATTCCTCAGAAAAATGGAGAAAGGTACGCAAACTTGAATCAAAAAAATAGTCCATTGAGCGAAACCCTTCGACCTTATACTGACTTAAGCTTCGGAGAGAATAAGCTGCCCCCTTTTTTTCTGACTATATTGTTTCAGGTTTGCCAGCTTGAAGATCGTTGTCTCAAACTATTGCAGGAATTATCTCATACAGTTTATAAAACTTAGCCCTTAATTTACCTCCAAATTTTACATCTCAAAATAATTTAAATGGTTGAATTGACGAGTTCTATCAACTTTTTCTAATAAGATTCACCGATATTACCTCCTAGGATGCGTAACATTACTCAATTTTTAAGTTGGAAAGAATTTTATGTAGGGGAAGAAAGTGCAATTTTTAGGGAAGATTCTAACTAAAATTTGATGCAATTTTTTTTCAACACTCCAAATGTGCATAGAGAAAAAATTTGTTCAATGTCAAATTATTACTGAAAATGATCCTTAGTTCTAAATATGGGGAGGGTTTTCTTGTACTTTTATTGCATGTAGCTACCAATATAATTGGGTTAATTTTATGTTGTACCCTGAAAGATGCTCTAATTCTTAATTTATACCCTTAAAGAATTAAATTCTCAAATTGTACCATCAATATTATAAAATAGATGCAATGTAACCTTAGAATTCTCAATGTGTCATTTATTTTTTTATTGGCTTCATTCATACGGAATTCATTTATTAATTGTATCGTATAGGGTTCACTTGTTTACGAAACAGACAACTTGGATTTATTTTTTTCTTTTATTTATGAAACGAATGACTTAATGAAGACTCAAACCTTCTAATTTTATATCGTATTCATATTGTGTTGATAGATCATATCATATTTTGACACCCATAATCTTGTTCTTGGGTTGAGGTTTTTCTTTGTGCAATAACTGAATAAGTTTCCCGACTTAAAATTCAGGCAAAAAAACAAAAAATTGCTCATGCTTTTCAAAAAAAAGCACATTTTGTAACAATTCATCACGATAGCTTCTTTTGGCTCTATTGTAACTGATTCCTCGGACAACGAGACACTAGATTGACTCATACACCTATGAGTCCGAAATCCCTTCGACCTCTAGTTCGAATAAAGATGACTCATTTTGGTCTTGTTATGTTCTCATTCCAATTCTCTAAGAGTTTTTCAGTCATTTTAGTCAATGACATACTTATGAAAACGGTTCTGAAATGACGAGCTATTCCTTGTCAAATCTTGTTTTGCCTTTGTCAAATTTTCAAATTTAGACGAGTTGTTTGATTTGTCCACAAGAAATCCCATCCCTAGTTGAATTCTATTCTAAACTGAAATAATGAATTGACTAAAATTATGGACAAAATTGATAGGTTCAATGTTGTGGCAAACTTTCTACCCCAATCAAATAGCATTGGGCCCTTTGTTAGGTAAGACTCATTTGGGCCAAATTTTTGGTCAGTCTAACACCACACCACGTGTATTTTGAGTGGATCAACTCCACCAATACACAACAGAGCCTAATTCTAGTGGGGCATTATGAATAATACAGTGGATTGAGTACTCCCACCTATAGAGAGGTTTTTGATCGCCAATGGTAAAACAAAAATAGTTGATTAGCCCATGAAAACAGGTACTTGAATTTTATTTCCTTTTTTTTTTTAACCATACAAACTACAAAGCCACAAATAAACTTATTGAAAGTCCATGGATATGAAAGGAAAACCAAAAGGATCAACGAGTAGTCTAATGGCCTGTACAGCCTACTGTTGGACCATTAAGTCGTGAGTTCGAACCTCACCAGTCCCTCCCCTATAACAGTTTCCAATAGTGACCCAAAAAAAAAAAAAAAAAACCAAAACCACAATCAATCAATGAGCACCATTTGCTACAAGAACAACCATGCTTAACACACCTAATTTCATGTAGATGATATTAAAGGACAATGATTGAAATGATGAGCACCTAATTAAAAAACCCACTGGTTACAGATAAGAAACGAGTATGGTTGAATGACTCAATATTGTTCTTAAACAAGTATGTTTCAAGGAATATCAAACTAAAGATGTGTAAATTTACATCATGCCCCTTTTTCTAACCGATAAACCAACATGTGCGAATTTTCCTGACTATTGACTACGTCAAATGCCCACCACAGCACGACTACTTTATGCGTACCTGTGTCCTGAAGATGTAGCGAGTAAGAACCGCTATCCCAGCACCCCACTAGACCAATGTCCTAGATCTCCGAAGGTGGCCCTTGCCTGCACTTCAGGGAAAAATAACACACACATGCATATGAAGATGACAGGATGGTTATTTAGAAAGATACTAACAAGTAATTTATTGTCCAAAGATGAAGTATTGCATGAGTTTGACACCAAAGGATTTCCAAACACAAATAAATAAATGAATGTGCTGCTCACTGAACAGGTTACACTAGATCAAGCATCAGACCTACTTCTACAAAACGAATAAAGAAGGTACACATGTAAAAAGGAAACAAATACAAAAAAGGACACCATTTAAGGGTCGCAGACTCGAACCTCTAAAATTAGTCTATAATGGGTTACAGATCTACGGCCTACAGTTAATACTAAGACGAAAGAAATAAAAATAGACATAGAAATGGAGCAGGCATCCAATATGTGATAAAACATAAGCTCCTCAATGATTTCAAGGTAGAAAGCAGCTAAGCACCAACAGCAGCTGCATGGATCGGCCCATTGGATCTGAACCCACGACCCCTCCCACGATTTCCCCTACCACGGCCGCGACCTACAACAAAGGAACCCAACAAAAATAATTACCAACATGTGTAACTTGAATATATGAAATCATGCATTCTAGCTGTTTTCATGCAGAGAATTGTTCACTTATACTCGGTACAAAGAGCTTGCTGAATGACAAGTTTTTTTCCTGGCAAGTCGCCAAGTGCTGAATGACGAGTTTAGGGGGCACAAATTCTAAAACTATATAAACAATTTTAAGGTGGTTATCTTTTGTAAGGGATCCGATAGCATGTGTACTCGATCATTTGAAAAAAATAAAGACCCTTCATCCCTTCCCTGCATTCATAGCAATTGGGTTCCAATTGAGTCCAACTTAAAAGCACCATATTCTGATTTTAGAAACTAAAAAGGGTATCAAAACTATACTCATTCTTCCTATCAGTGAAATGCCTAACCAATAGACAATAAAATCTGATAGCACAAAATGCAGGAGTCAACAAAACAGTGTCCTAACCGGCTATTAAAATCTCAGGTAATGTGACTGAATATTAGGCAACTGATCAGGTAACGGAATATTGCGAGTTTAGAGACTAATTAACACAATCAAACCGTGCCAAGTAAGGGTGCCACAAATCATGGATTGGCTCAATTCTGCATCACCCCAAAAATGACCATCTACCATGAGCTCGCATACAACCTAAGTTATCTCACAAAAACCAACACGGGAACAACCAGAAATTGCATACTGATATTGATCCACTTTCTAGTTGTTAATCTAAAGAGAGAATGAAGTCCACAACCAAAGCAAGCAATAGAGGTCAGATTTGTTGATTCACAGGCTTAATAGCTTTGAAGCCCAACTCCGAGGGGTTACAGACGACAATCCCCCCAAAAATGTTGCATAACAGCACATTCTCATTAATCCAGACAAAAAAATATTGATCTGATACCTCGGCCCCGATAAGGTGCTTCTTGGTTGTAGTCTCCTGCATCTTGGCGGGTATCCATCGGAGGACCATTGTACCATCCCCTTCCACGGCCATGGAAATTACGACCTCTTCCTCGACCTCTACCCCTGGCATAGCCCCGATTGTAACCCCCATCTTCGTATTCAGAAGAGGCGAAGCCGTTCCCTGTAATAAAATGCAATTTCCATCCATTAAAATAAGAACTATAGATGTGTCACCGAATCAAAACCAACACAGCCTTGGTCAATCAAATTTCAACGGATTCCATTTCTGACCTAGTCCAACTCACAAAACCATAACTTAGCCATATTTGAAGTTAGATAAATACTAAGGAAAAGCACGCAACATGTGCACTCAAAATACTTATGTAGAATGAGAGAGTAAGAGTACATTCTCCTTATTTCTTCCCACTAAAGGAAATGTATCCTTCCCTTACTCTCCCTCTCCTTCTATTCCTCATATAAGGGTTATCAAGCGATCACAGGCTGAGCCATCAGGTATGGACCAACTTCCAGTGAAACATTAATCCCATCAAAGCTCAATAGTGTTGCAGACCTTCCTCAAGTTACCAACCATATTTTCCAAATTAAAGGCACAGTAAAAGCAAATTAAATCAGGTCTCGTACCAGAAAAAGTTCTAGGCCTTCCCCGTCCTCTACCACCACGTCCCCTTTGACCAGTGGGTGATCTTTCTGCATGATCAAAACATATCATAATGGATACTGTCATGAATAATAACTTGAAAACAAAAGTGCGCATGATAGCATATCACAGTACCTCCTTCATAATCAAATTCCGTTGACACTTTCACCATGTCAGCTGGTAAAGGAGGCTGATAGCTGCATGACATAGCAATGCATGACTATAAATCATGAGCATTTAATTTGGCTTGAATTCATTTGCAATACTAAAATAGAACACTAGTCACCAGAGGGGCATCAAACTCAGATGACCCCACAGGCCCCCCACATTGTAACTCCTCCAGTCGACTCACATGTTCATCACCATGGGGCACACTTTGGTGGGCACATGGTCCTCCCCCAATATACTTGCATGTAACAAGATACAAAAGAAAAGGTATGGTTTTCTTATTAATTGTAACTACAAAATCTCTCAAGAGATATTTTGCATCTCCATTCGTAATTTCTAGGGGTCCCAAAATTCTATATTCATGGAAAAGAAAAGAAAAGCAAGAAGCCTGCATAGGAATAAATTTCAAGATCTCTAACATTTTTGCTTTTCCTTGTCTCTAATACAAAAACTAAAGCCAAGAGTCACATTATGAGATAAAAACAGGAAGTCACTGCTCAGTGATATCAAATAAACCTGGGAAAAAAACAGAACATTTAAATCACTTTTTAGTTTTTAGTAATCAAATACACTGCCTAAGAGCTCCATACTGTTCCTACGTAAAATTTATACCAGCAAGTGCCAAGGATAATCGTACTAAATCTAACTCACCCAACAGATGACGTATCCAGCTCCTTCTTTGAGAGAGTAATGGTGATCATAGAAACATGTCTAGTGGTTTCCAGGCTGCAGCAACAACAAACTTACTTGTAAAAGCCATATGATAATAGAAAAAATATCAGGTAATCCCAGAGGAGGGACCAATAACTATAATGAAAGTTTAAACATGCAAACACTTTCTTGTCCAATTTAGGTTCAAAGAGCTCTTACGGGAGAAGGCCTTCCTCAAGGGGCTCCCACATATCAGTTATGTCAGTGGATTGAATTGACGTAATTTGATGTAGACCAATAATTCTCCTCTGCAATACAAGTACAACAACCAATCCTCAATACCATCACCATCAGTAATCAAGCACTACACATGTAATAGATGAAACAAGTGCATAAGCATAGGGATGGAGAAACCTTAATTAACTCCACGATAGTTACTGTTTTGTTGATAGCTCTACCCATTGCCTTGAACACAATTTCTGTTGAACCTTTTTCCTACAAAGTATCGCATCGAGATGTCAAATAATATTAATCATAATGAATAATCCACTCTAAAAACCATGTAAACCAATAAGAAGAAAAAACAGCCTCCTTACGGAAGAGAATAAGGAATATTCACTAACATCATACTTAGTCCCCTAATAAACTACTAGTTATAGTATACCTGGGTAAGTAGGTGTTAATAAGACTTCCAAGAATCTCGCCTCTAGCAACACGATAACTATGTTGTACGATTATATTTCTCAAAATTCAATCCTACATATGACTACATATGCATATACTCACTTATCAAACACATATTTAAGCAATGGATTGCGAATCCATCATAATAGAAAATCGATACCAATAGCAGAAGACCCCAAAATAAACCAAGCATTCAGCAATGCAGCCAGGGGCAATTAATTATTAGTTGTCACAGGCGAGTTTTACCCACCAACTGTATGGAGATGATACCACCTCTTGCTCCCGCTGTCAGACAAGTATACATTTTATTGCTCTTGGACCAACCCAAAATGATTCTACCTCAGCCTTCCACGACTTTGTTCACCACATCAAGCACCTCTAAACATCAAGAATTGTATGCCATGGAAAGTCATCAAAATTAACAAGCATCTAATATCTCCTTCGGTAAATGCACCAGGCACTGATCCAACCCAAGCAAAATTCAACCATAAGGTTCCACTTGGATCCCTCTTAGAGATGGGGATGATTTCCCAGTTCATGAATCATCACTTTTGGAGGTCTAACATTGGAAGGCATCCAATGAGATGAGCATTCACAACACTCCAAAATTTCTTACTATCCCAAGATCTTGAGGCTCCCACATAGTGATTATACGAGCGATGAATATTTACAGGTAATTTTGCTGGGACATCTCTTAAACACACAAGGAAAGTATATAAAAAGGGAGCTACAAGCCTACAAGCTATGGATGCACATTGAGTCCAAAAGTCAATCAACGTATATATGGAAGCATGCAAAAAGCTATACTAACAAACTAAAAGATAAACCAAAATGAAAGGATTAAACAGTACTTCAAAACCTTTTTACTCAGACTCTCCAAATCATGATCACAAAGCTGTCCAAAATTAATGGTATCAACCTGTAAATGTGTATGATACAATCACCTGTAGTACTCCAGCCTAAGTAGTCAAACATATCTTGATATCATGAAGTGTTTAAGAAATAAACCCAATCAGTAAGAAACATACCTAGACATGGTTGATAACATATTTATTTCGCCAAATTCGCCATTATATTCAAAGCTCTTCTTGTCAATAAATACCACTAAATAAACCAGGGAAAAAACTGGCATACAGGTCAATGAACATAGCTAGCACAACCGCTGCGACCTTTATTGAATAACATAGGACTCATATTCATAAGCATTCATCCAAATAAGTCTCATAAGAAAATCATTTAAATTCCCCAATTTTTCAGTTTAAAAACAAATTCCCCAAATCTAAATCGATATCCAGAAATTCGACAGCTACATGCTAGCACGACTATCAAATCCTTAAGAGTTATCATAGGGGAAAAAAGTTTTGAGAAGGCGACGATAAAATGAGAGAAATTGAAGGAAAACCTGAAGCAGACTCATGGCATAAGTGATATAACTTCGCATCCTCCCCTGACTCGTAATCCGGATCTCATTGGCTTCAATCGGTGTCTCCGCTTTTGGCTTCTCAACCCTCTGGTACCGATCCATCTTCTGCACCAAAACATCCACAAATTACCAAAAGTAAAAGAGAGACCATATCAAAAGAACAAACGAACCTAAAGTTCCAGTTTAAGCACAGAGACAAATATTAGGGTTTGGTTTTAGAGAGAGAGAGAGTGGGTTCGAGGGATTACATAGAGGAAAATCAAGGTTTCGATTGATGTGAATATGGAAATTGTCTTACCTTCTTCGAATAAGGATAAGATAATAAGCTCCACGAAGAAAGAGCCCTCTTCTTCGGCTTCGTTTTTACGTTCACGCCCTAACCGCCTCGCTCTGAGGTTCCAAATATTTATAGCAGTGGTTTCGAAGCTGCCCTAGACCTGTCCAACCGGTCGGGCCGGTTACTTTGACTCGGTTTTGTTTGGGGCCTAAAGTTGTGCAGTTTTTTTTTTTTTNTGAAAGGATTAAACAGTACTTCAAAACCTTTTTACTCAGACTCTCCAAATCATGATCACAAAGCTGTCCAAAATTAATGGTATCAACCTGTAAATGTGTATGATACAATCACCTGTAGTACTCCAGCCTAAGTAGTCAAACATATCTTGATATCATGAAGTGTTTAAGAAATAAACCCAATCAGTAAGAAACATACCTAGACATGGTTGATAACATATTTATTTCGCCAAATTCGCCATTATATTCAAAGCTCTTCTTGTCAATAAATACCACTAAATAAACCAGGGAAAAAACTGGCATACAGGTCAATGAACATAGCTAGCACAACCGCTGCGACCTTTATTGAATAACATAGGACTCATATTCATAAGCATTCATCCAAATAAGTCTCATAAGAAAATCATTTAAATTCCCCAATTTTTCAGTTTAAAAACAAATTCCCCAAATCTAAATCGATATCCAGAAATTCGACAGCTACATGCTAGCACGACTATCAAATCCTTAAGAGTTATCATAGGGGAAAAAAGTTTTGAGAAGGCGACGATAAAATGAGAGAAATTGAAGGAAAACCTGAAGCAGACTCATGGCATAAGTGATATAACTTCGCATCCTCCCCTGACTCGTAATCCGGATCTCATTGGCTTCAATCGGTGTCTCCGCTTTTGGCTTCTCAACCCTCTGGTACCGATCCATCTTCTGCACCAAAACATCCACAAATTACCAAAAGTAAAAGAGAGACCATATCAAAAGAACAAACGAACCTAAAGTTCCAGTTTAAGCACAGAGACAAATATTAGGGTTTGGTTTTAGAGAGAGAGAGAGTGGGTTCGAGGGATTACATAGAGGAAAATCAAGGTTTCGATTGATGTGAATATGGAAATTGTCTTACCTTCTTCGAATAAGGATAAGATAATAAGCTCCACGAAGAAAGAGCCCTCTTCTTCGGCTTCGTTTTTACGTTCACGCCCTAACCGCCTCGCTCTGAGGTTCCAAATATTTATAGCAGTGGTTTCGAAGCTGCCCTAGACCTGTCCAACCGGTCGGGCCGGTTACTTTGACTCGGTTTTGTTTGGGGCCTAAAGTTGTGCAGTTTTTTTTTTTTTGTTCTAAACGTTCGGCGAGTGTCCTCTTATATGCACATTTCAATTAACCTTTATCCAATCAAATTAAAGATAGACTATTTATGCGATGACTAATTACTTATGAGGATAAATTTCTCATAGTTTGGGAGTAAAAAATTGTCAAAATTCAAATAAAAATATTTAAATTTATAACATATTCTTTATTACCACTTGAAGTATCCCTGAAGGTTTATAGACTCTTTTGATAGGGGCGGGCAATCTATGACTAAAAATTAGGTGTAATTGTCACATTAGGTTGTTCTTGTCACATAGTGTCATCATTCAATAATAAACTTACAATTAAGCAAAATGAACTTTACTTGATTATTACTTTCATACATTGATAGAGTAGTTATTAAATCAAATAGGATCCACTTACTTATACGTTGATTTTGTTATTAAATGGTGATAGTACGTATCAATAGTGATATAGTATTACTATTATGTTCAATAATTTATTGCTAACTAGACCAGTGAGAGTTCGACAATTTAAGATACGAAGAATTCAACTAATAATATTATTCGTATCTAATTTACTCTATCTAATGTCACTAGGAATTGATTTAATGATATGGTTCATTATAATCATTGACAATGAATTTAGTCGAATAGTAAGAATTACTAATAGTTCAATAATAATTATGTATTCTATTATAAATAAATTTATCAAATTTGAGCCAAAAAATGTAAGAGTATTATTTTTTGTGGAGTAGGTGAAAAATATATGGCGTCTTAGAGCATCTAAAGGGAGATGTCAAATGTTATATATCAAATTTAAATTTAAAGATCTATGTGACAATTTGACATCTTCGCCTTACATTCTAATTAATATATCAAAATAATTTATTTTATCCAATTTTTATCTTTAAAAATATTTACTTATATTAATTTAATATATGTATTTAAAATAAAATTTGAGATCAATTAAAATAAAAATTTTATAAATTTTATATGAAAAAGTAGTATATATTTTATTGAAATTAAAATTCTCGTTAAAATTAATTAATACAAATTTCAAAAAAATAATTAAAAGTATAATTCCAAAACATAAATTTTAATCAGATTATATGGTAGTGCTACCCCCATGACAATGCCACAAGTGCTCAACTAAATCAACTCGGAGTTGAGAACGTGTTCCCCTATATAACATTTCAAAAGGCTAAAATGGTGGTAAGAAGTTGAAATATGCCGAACAATATAATTTCAAATTATATTTATTCAATAAAATATTGAATTTGGCATGAGAGATGAAATATGTTAAATTTGGCAATAAGCCAAATGTTATTTTGCCCAGTCAACATTTGACACTTCTGTTGAAGGACCAGAGAATGCCCAAAAAAGATGTTAGAATTGTCCAACATCTCCCTTCGAGATGGTCTGAGAGCAGTATTGCTTCTATTGTCACTACTATCACTTTTGACAATCTCTAGATAGAACTTAGAAGTACGGGCACTAGACTTACCATTTCAAAGTGTGAGGAAGAATATATATTGATAACCTTAATCCCACACGAGGAGAGTTTATTTATGCGACTCAAATCTGTAGCCTTAGTTATAATAGAACAATTTTATCGCCAGTTTTATAAGTCTCTGCATATAGCTGGAAAAAAAAATGGTAAATCAATGTATCACGATTTCAAAATGCTTGTCTATCATGTTTGATAATTTGGAGACAACATCCTTTAGAAGCCCTGCATTCATATACACTACTAGGTCTTTTTTTTTTTCAATGATTAAAGATGTCTAAATCAACTTATGCACATCTCCACTAATCTTCTCTCTAGTGAAATTAACAACAAACCATCCACACCGAAATCAAAATATTCATGAGAAATAAATTTCTCATTATCTAACTTAAAGAGATTGTCAAAATTCAAACTCATGACGTCTAAATTTATAACTCGTCTCTGTTACCACTTAAACTAACTTTGAGATCAGGCCAGTAAGTCTGGATTTTGTCCTATTGCCCTCCAACTTGGAACGATTATGTCCATTACTATGATCGATTGGTCTTACCTGCCAAGCTTTCTGGGTTTAAAGCGGAATAGCACCGCCTTTGGCCAATTTTCATCATCTGCCGTGATTAAATCAACAGTTTGCGCACCAAATTTCTCAAGAATTTAAACTTCTGCTGCAAATATTCAAGTGTGCTATGATTCTTGAGCAATATATCATTAATCGGGTCGGATATCCCTCACATTGTTTACACTTTTAAACAAACAAAATTAAACTAACTACATGAAATGAAAAAAAAACAAAGACAACAGAGTGATATGCAAAGATCAAGTATTAATTAGAAGAAATGTACAGGGTCCCCTGTTTCCATGCCCTTTTTGCCAATCAGTGGGTCGATGACACTTCTCCATCCGTCATAGTCACGAGCCGGATCAGCATCAGGTAGCGAAAATCCATTTACAAAGAAAAAAGGCGTCCCGTATACCCCTCTGGTACAGCCATACTGTAGAATAAAGAAGACCCGCATGAATAGGACATCTAGAAGTGATGATGAAGAATCAACTAAAGCAAGACTCGGTGTGATTATGAAGTGAGTGGCAAAAACCATGACCACCATTCCACCTATAGAGTAATCTTCCATCTTACCTTGAAGGAAACCCTTGTGAGGAGATCAGTTTCCCTGTCATTAAAAGCAGCTTCAATTGCGGAATAATATGAATTTCCAACTGCCCTGGCCGCCAGTTTCGTGACTTGTTTTACAATGGACTCCCTAGACATGTTGAAGGTTTGTTTGTTATAAAGCTCCTCCTGTCAATAATATTCCATTAATCCGATAATCATAAACTCAAAAGTACTTCAGCTGACTAAGAACCATGCTGCCATGTATTCCACTGTCCGATAACTGACATGCAGTGCGTACAACCCCACTTACAATATTAAGTATTTTAAAACTTTTTCGTCACATAAAAAACAAATAACTGCCTATTTGCAAAATATCAAGAACAACAAAAAACAAACAATCTCACCTGCACATATTGGTCTGTTAAAGTAAAAGGCAAATGGAAAATCTTATACCTTCTAATAACTATGGAGAGAGATAAGGTCTGATCATGATCTCATCTTTCAGAATTCTAAGCTTTTTAGTTATTTTTCTCAGATCTTATAAGCAGAATCCAGTCGAAGGTGAATATAGAATTCTGAAAATTCAAAATAGAGGGGGTTCTTTTGGTTGGTGGTTAATGACGGAGGGTTCCTGCTCATGAATAGGCGTAACATTTACACTTAAATTAGAATAGACATCTATAAACACATCTGTATGTATGAAACATACATGGCGGTACGTTCAAATCTCTGATATTGAAAGGATACATCCATCATTTATTAGTTCTTCGTAATCTATGGAGTTCCATCATCGTGATGAAACCCCAAATTCCAGACTTGACAATGGTCCTAGTGCCAACTCCACCCCCCCCCCCCCCCCCCC
>CAUOFW020007279.1:1246815-1269068 GCA_963454935.2 Ilex paraguariensis | reverse complement strand
CCCCCCCCCCCCCCCCAACACCAAAAAAAAAATCCAAAAATTAAAAAAAATAAAATAAAATAAAATCCCCAACCCCCAAATCTTCACAGTGGACTTGATTTTACCGAAGACAGGGAAAAAATTGAAATATCTAATACATGGGAACCTACAGAACTGTGAAAACGAAATCAACTTTGGACATCTAAGACTGGTGATAACCATAATCAGGTTGATGGATTTGAGCTACACTGTTCCATTAGAACCAGGGACTTATGACTAACTACTTCAACATAACCGGAAACAGGCAATTTTTGCTCAAGCTCTGCCTCCAAAAATAAGTTGTTCAGTTTCTATCTAAAGAGTACGTAGCACTACTATTTTCTAAAATATCTTGGCAATCCAGCATTTGATGGTATTCTGTTTGTTTTTCCACAAAGGCTATAATATGTTCAAATGCCCTATACACACAAACTGCTCTAGCAAGCCACCCCCAAGTTATCAAATTTCTTTAGGAGCTGGAGAAGAAGAGCTACATGAGCTTAACATTGTAACATGGTGTGACATCTTAATTTATGAAGAAACAGACTGAAGTAGAAAATTTCTCGGTGACAAGTTAAACCAATATCACAGCCATGGAATGCAAGACAATTGAGGGTGATCAGCCTCACAGTCTCCACAAAGGATAAACAAGAAAGAAAGAAACGATGGGGAAGGTTAACTGGTAATAAAGTTCTGCATTTGGAAGGCTCCTCAAAGGATAAACAAGAAAGAAAGAAACAATGGGGAAGGTTAATTGCTAATAAAGTTACACATTTGGCAGGTTGAAGCAAAAATGACAGAACTCTGCATCATACAGAAGGTTAACATCATCTATAAAATAGCCAATTCTTCAAAAAAAAAAGAAAAGAAAAGAAAAGAAAAAGGAACAGCATATAATTTTAGGATCCGACTTCCCAAACTTTGTTATCGCATGAATCAATCAGATATTCTCAAACTTCACTATATCTTAATACAAGTTCACTATTCCTGCAAATTAAGATAGATACCTCTCCAAAAGTAAATCTTCATACCTGTTTCTTAAAAAACAACTCCAACAAGTCATATGTGGCAGATGTGTCCAGCTTATTTACAATATGCAAAGCACGGGAAGTAGTGAAAGCATTGTCATGGTAGCTGCAGCTTTGAAAAATAAAATATTAAACATTCTTCAGGATGTCATTATGCCAAGATTCTAATCTTGACAACAATGGTAAACCAAATGCCATAATTAAACCAAATTGAAAGATTTATCCAATATAATTCAATTAAATTCGAAAAACTCTCATCAAAACAATTTGGGGTTGCTAAGTAATGCCTTCTTCTATCTAGCTATATCTAAGGTAGTATATCTAAAAAACCAATAAGATCTCATACTCTGAGCACTCATGATCATAAGGTGACTATAAGAAGTGAAACTCTCTACTTTCTCCTGGCTTAGGGTGAAAAATTAGACACCAGAAATTACGCAGGCAGAATTAGTTCGGATTAGAAACATAATTAAATTCAACTCAAAATACATTTTTCTCACACATCACTAAATGAAATTCATGAGCCACAGAAGATTTTAAAAAATAAAGAGGTACAATGCTGAAGATTTAATTTGAGGAGCAGTGCACATGAGTCTTGACCTCAATATAGAGATCCAGGAGTCCTACTTCCACAGAAATTCTCATCATGTTAATTAATTTTCCAACTGAGAAAAGGCTGAGTTCAGTAAGATTCATCTAACTCAATATAAAACAGAAAATGGGTCAAACATGTTAATACAGCCTTGATAACTATTACAATGTGATATGCATTTTAGAACATGGATGTATTTTTAATTTTGTTCAACCATCCTACAATAGTGACTGCATGTCTTTTAGTAGGAAAGAATACCAAATGAAGACTAGAATATGTAACTCTTCTTGTGCATGGAACACCTTAGCTCTAAGCACAATGGTAGTGATGGAAAGATGATAATACAAGATAAAATCTTGGAGTAATGGATGAACTCATCAAGTTTATTGACATACATCCTGAAAGATCACATTTTATGCATCACTACTAAGGCAAACAAGAAGGCTCAGAGTTTGTTAGACAGTGAATATGGATGGGAGGGCAAAAGAACTAACAATCTTCGAATAGAACATAAAACATACCACAATGTTGTGCTATAAAAGATAAATAAGTCAATAGATGATATGGTGATGTTATCTCAACAAAGTAAACTTAGCATGCTTTTGTACATTCTTAGTCTTAAAGAAGTGCACAATTACACGTAATGCTAAAAGAATTTACAAAATAGACTCACATTTTAAGTACACAGATATTGCATGTAATGATAAAACTTTGGTATATGAAATGAGACCCATCAAGTTCGACATCATATGGGCAAGTCAATTGTCTCATCTATTGAGTTGAAAATGTGAATCCATTTTGTGAGGTTGTAAGCATTTTCCTAACAAATAGGAATTGGAATAAGGAATCACAATAAGATGTCTACAAGGAATCAGAATAAGAAACATGGAACTGCATACTGGTCAAAACATGGTTATCAAAGTACATGATGGCAGATAAACAGGTAAAACAAAACTATACTGTATCATCAAGCAATAACCCGGAAACCAAAAATCCTCTTCAACTTGCCAAAGTAAATCTAACTGATGATAAAACCAGAAATACTACAAATGGGAGACCAGGGTTTGCCTAGCCAAAGAAAAACTGTAATCAAGAACAACACCTCATTTATATTTTTAAGCTTATTATCTAATTCAGCACAAATATCCATATATTACTAATGGGCTGTTCAACAAACATTATGGTCTTCATAAAAAAAAATTTGTGGAAAATCCAATTTTTAGTATAATCCCTGAAAAAATAGGCAAGTAATGGGAAAGATTGACGATGATTTGGTTGATCAGAAAATTAGGGACATAAAAAAAAAAGGATCACAAAATCCAAATTCCAAGGCTTGGATTTGCTACTTTTCCCTAAATTTTGAAAGCAAACAAAAACGAATAATCATTTAAGTTTGAGGAAAATTACTGACGGTAAAGGGAAGGGATGGACGATAAGAGAAACAAGAGGGCCGTAGTGATCAAGAGCTTGTTTGAGAGGAGGCCAAGAGTCCCTGCTGTCCGGGCAGACCGGATCAAAGAAGGCTTCGATCATGATCGAATCAGTGGTCGCGGAGCGGTTCTTATAAATGAAGCCATCGTACTTGGCCGGAATCGACATTTGTGCATGAACGATCCGATCAAAGAAGAAGAAGAAGCAGAAAAGAGCTGATAAAGCTATCAGACTAGTATACTTTGAGCTCGCCATAAGTGCTGCTTCTTTTCTTTCTTCTGATTACTGTGAGCCGTATGTGGTGTTGGGCGATAAAAAGCTAAGGTAAGACATGAGAGTGATGGGAGAGAGGAATGACCTTAAAAATTGAGGATTGACCTCCCACTGCCACATAAGCAGACGACAATGAACACGAAGAAGGGAGAATTATATTTATATCCCGAAAGATTTAAAAATATTTTAATTTATATTTTTAAAATATAAATTTTTTGTATTACACTTTTAATATAATGTTGAAATACGACCCTCTTTTTAGATTCATTTAGTGTTAAAGTAAAGGTTTTTGATGAAAAAAATAACAGAAGGACCTACATTATAATACTTAGAGCACATTAAGGGTATAATACAAAATTTTTATTTTTAAAGGAATAAAATAAAAAAATTTAAATCTATTAGGGTACAAAGTATAATTCGCAAAAAAAATAATAATTAAAACAATGCCGTGCAAACCACATTAAAATACATTTTTCAGGCCCCACACAATGAGCATTGTTTTAGTTTGGCCATAATCTTTTAATTTTGTCAATCTAATCTCCCAATTTTTTAATATGCGTCACTTAGATCCATCAAAAATGACAATTAAAATTTAGACATAGTCACGTGCATCTCACATGATCACATTTGAGACACAGTTTTAGAGATTAAAATGACACAAATTATAAACTGTGTATGATCAAAATAATACAAGTTATAAAGTTTTGAGAGAGGTATCAAAGTGACCCTTCAAGCGACAATCTTCGTTAATCAATTTAAACCGTTATTTTTTATTAGATTAAACTGACACGTTAAAAAATTGAAGGACTAGATTTATATAATTCAAATATTAGAGATTAAACCGACACAAAACAATATATTTTATCCTCAAAAAAATACATTCTAAATCATTGTCATGGCAACTGCAGCTTCGAAAAGTAAAATATTAGGAATTCACGAGCCATGGGAGATTTTAAAAAATAAAGACGGAGCAGTGCACATTGGTCATGACCTCAATACAGAGATCCAGAAGCCTTACTTCCACTGAAATTCTCATCATGTCAATTAATTTCCCAACTGACAAAAGGCTGAGTTCATGAATATTCATCTAACTCAATACAAAACAGAAAATGGGTTTAGAACATGGATGTATTTGTAATTTTGTTCAACCATCCTACAATAGTGAACTGCATGTCTTTTAGCAGGAAAGAACACCAAATGAAGACTAGAATATGTAACTCTTCTTGTGCACAGAACACCTTAGCTCTGACCACGATGGTAGTGATGCAAAGATGATAATACAAGATAAAATCTTGGAGTTATGGATGAACTCTTCAAGTTTATTGATATACATCCTGAAAGATCACATTTTATGCATCACTACTAAGACAAACAAGAAGGCTCAGCGTTTGGTAGACAGTGAATATAGATGGCAGATAAACAGGTAAAACAAAACTATACTGTATCATCAAGCAATAACCCAGAAACCAAAAATCCCCTTCAACTTGCCAAAGTAAATCTAACTGATGACAAAACCAGAAATAATACAAATAGGAGACAAGGGTTTGCCTAGCAAAAAGAAAAATTGTAATCAAGCACAACACCACATTTATATTTGGGTTAATCTCATTTTGTACATCGAAAGATTGTTCGAATCTCAATTTGCACCCTCAAAGATCAAAAATCTTAATTTACACCCTCAAAGATAGAAATTTGTATCAATGTGCACCCCCAAAGATCAAAAATCTCAATTTGCACCCTCAAAGATAGAAATTTGTATCAATGTGCATCCCCAAAGATAAAAAATCTCAATTTGCACTTTCAAAGATAGAAATTTGTATCAATGTGCACCTAAAATTAAATTAATAAATTATACCTTAATCCCCTCATGTTTGTCACTTAATCATTTGAACTCCTTCACATTTAGAATATTCCCCTTACATCTCATGACGTTTATGCATGTGTAACACATAACCACTTTTCGTTGATATATATTAATATAATCGTTAAAAAATATGATTTTATCCTAATATAAAATTATAATTTTATATTACCTTTTATTTTGTGGATTCGATATACTCTAAAGTTAAAAATCAAGCTTACCATTTGAATGTCTAATAAAATGTAGATATTTATATAAAAGGTAATATGAAAAATATTATATAAATATTTATATTTTATTAGACATTCAAATGGTAAACTAGATTTTGAACTTTATAGTATATTGAACCTATAAAATAAAGGGTAATATGAAATTATAATTTTTTATTAGGATAAAATTATATTTTTTAACGGTTATATTAATAGATATCAATGAAAATGGGTTACGTGTTATACGTGCACAAATGTCATAAGATGTAGGAGTAATATTCTAAATGTGAAGAGGTCTAAATGATTAACTGACAAATATGAGGGGATTTAGGTATAATTTATCAATTTAATTTTAGGTGCACATTGATACAAATTTCTATCTTTGAGGGTGCAAATTGAGATTTTTGATCTTTAGGGGTGCATATTGATACAAATTTCTATCTTTGAGGGTGTAAATTAAAATTTTTGATCTTTGAAGGTATAAATTAAAATTCGAACAATCTTTCGGAGTGCAAAATGAGATTAACCCTTTATATTTTTAAGCTTATTATCTAATTCAGCACATTATGGCCTTCAAAAAAAAATTTGTGGAAAATCCAATTTTTATTATAATCCCTGAAAAAATCAGGCAAGTAATGCGAAAGATTGACGATGATTTGGTTGATTAGAAAATTAGGGACATAAAAATAAAAAATAAAAAAAAAGAATCACAAAATCCAAATACCAAGGATTGGATTTTACTACTTTTTCCTAAATTTTGATAGCAAACAAAATCGAATAATTATTTAAGTTTGAGGAAAATTACTGACGGTAAAGGGAAGGGGTGGACGATATGAGAAACGAGAGGACCGTAGTGATCAAGAGCTCGTTTGAGAGGAGGCCAAGAGTCCCTGCTGTCTGGGCAGACGGGATCAAAGAAGGCTTCGATCATGACCGAATTAGTGGTGGCGAGGCGGTTCTTGTAAGGGAAGCCATCGTACTTGGCTGGAATCTAAATTTGTGCATGAACGATCCGATCGAAGAAGAAGAAGAAGAAGGAGAAGAGAGCTGCTAAAGTTATCAGCCTAGTGTACATTGGGCTCGCCATTAGTGTTGGTTCTTTTCTTTCTTCTGATTACTGTGAGCAGCGCTGTTCGTATGTGGTGTTGGGCTATAAAAAGCTGAGATAAGACATGAGAGTGATGAGAGAGGGGAATAACCTTAAAGCAGACGACAATGAACATGAAAAAAAAAAAAAAAAAAAGGGGAAATCGTATTTTGTAACTAAAAGATTTAAGAATTTTTATTTTATATTTTTAAAGTATAAATTTTTTAAATTATATTAAAAATATTAAAACATGACCCTTTTTTTAGATTTCATTATTTTTTCCGTTAGTATTAATAGGGAAGTTTTGAATAGAAAAAATAACAGAAATCAACATAAGGATAAAATAAATTTTTTAAAATCTTTTGGGGTACAAAGTACAATTCAGCAAAAAAAAAAAAACAGAGTAAAAACAATGCTGTGAAAACCACATTAAAATACACTTCTGGCCCCCCAAACAATGCACTTTGTCTTAGTTTGGTTAATAATCTTTTAATTTTGTCAATTTAGTCTCTCAATTTTTTAATTTGTGTCCATTTGGTCCAATTGAAAATGACATTTAAAATTTAGAGATAGTCACGTGCTTCTCACATGATCACATTTGAAATACATTATCAAACTTTAGAGAATAAGTGATACAAATTATAAACTTTGTAGGACCAAAATGATTTAAGTTAAAATTTTGAGGGATCAAAGTGACCCTTCAAGTGTGGTCGTTTGAACATCTCCTTTAATCAATTTAAATTATTATTTTTTATTGGATGACACACATTAAAAAATTGAAAGACTATTTTAATTTGTAAAATATTGAATATATTTTTATATGATTTTCTAAGTCGACGACATCCAGATACTAACAAGTTTTAATTATAAACTTGTCCCGTTATACTTAAATATAGGTAAAAAAATAATTAGATAACTCTTAACTAAATTTTTATCCAAATTTTGATCAAAGAATTATCCAAATTATACCGTTTTGATCATAAATTATCTAAATTTTGGTCAAAAACTATTCAAATTATTTTTTATCCATATTTAGATATTACGTGATAAATTTATAATAAAAAAATATTAATAATTTAGATGTTATCTATTTAAGCGATTACATACAAAAATATATCCAATAGCTTAAGAACTAAAATTTTATAATTAAAATATTAAAAATTAAAATAAGACAAACTTAAAACTTTGGACTTCTAATATAATTAACCTATTTTACAAACATACACCTTCAAAAAGTTATGCACGTTCCCGTTCTGGGAGGTAAGATACTAAAATGAGGGAGAGCAAGAAGCCATGACAAGCCATGCTCTCCATCTATTCGACGGTTTCAACCACAACATTCTCAGGTATCTCAACTCAACCACAACTTCTCTCTCACAAGCACGACAAGCTCATGCCCAGATTCTCAAGACCGGCTTGTCCAACGAAAACCATCACACCACTAAGCTTCTCTCACTATACGCCAACCACCAACATTTCGACGACGCCAATCTCATCCTCGATTCAATCCCTGAACCCGATGTTCTCTCTTTCTCCCCTCTCATTGTCGCTTATTCAAAATTCAATCTTTTTAATGACTCCCTTTGTTTATTTTCGCGAATGCTCTCCCAAGGCCTCGTGCCTGATCATCACGTTCTTCCCACTACTGTCAAGGCTTGCGCTGGACTGTCGGCCCTCAAAGTCGGGCAACAAGTCCATGGCTTTGCTTCAACATCTGGGCTTGGTTTAGATTCGTTTGTTCAATCCTCTTTGGTTCATATGTATGTTAAATGCAACCAACTAGATGATGCCCATAAACTGTTAGATACAATGCCAGAACCAAATTTGGTTTCTTGGAGTGCTTTGATTGCGGGTTATGCTCGACAAGGGCAGGTAATTAAGGCAAAGGAGGTGTTTGATGAGATGAGGAAATTAGGACTCCAACCTAATTTAGTGTCATGGAGTGGCATGATTTCGGGATTTAACCAGAGTGGACATCATTTGGAGGCTGTTTTGATGCTCAAGCAAATGCATTTGCTAGGTTTTAAGCCTGATGGGACTAGTATTTCTAGTGTTCTTCCTGCAATTGGGGACTCTGAGGTCTTCGAAATGGGTATTCAAATTCATGGGTATGTTATCAAACAGGGTTTTGGATTGGATAACTGCGTTGTCAGTGCACTCGTAGATATGTATGGCAAGTTTGCTTGCACATCAGAGATGTCACAAGTGTTTGATGAAGTGGAGCAGAAGGATTTAGGTGCTTGCAATGCCTTGGTTGCTGGGATGTCACGAAATGTTCTCCCTGATGAAGCGTTGAGGATATTCAAGCAGTTCCAAGGTCAAGGGATGGAGTTGAATGTTGTGTCTTGGACTTCAATGATTGCTTGTTGTTCGCAACATGGTAAAGATATCGAGGCTTTGGAGCTTTTCCGAGAGATGCAGATGGTTGGAGTGAAGCCGAATTCTGTTACCATACCTTGCTTGCTTCCAGCTTGTGGCAATATTGCGGCATTGATGCATGGGAAGGCAGCCCACTGCTTCTCTCTCAGAAGGGAGATATCTAATGATGTTTATGTAGGTAGTGCACTAATTGATATGTATGGCAACTGTGGAAGGATCCAAGCAGCTCGTTTTTGTTTTGATGCAATGCCTACTCGTAATTTAGTTTGTTGGAATGCAATGATGGGTGGATATGCAACACAAGGAAAGGCTAGGGACGCTATTGAGATCTTTCATTTGATGCTGATGAGTGGGCAGAGGCCCGACTTTGTAAGTTTCACTAGCCTATTATCTGCATGTAGCCAAAGCGGTCTCACAGAAGAAGGGAAGAATTACTTTAATAGCATGTCCAGAGAGCATGGAATTGAAGCTAGAGTGGAGCATTATGCTTGTATGGTGACCCTTCTTGGTCGTGCTGGAAAGCTTGAAGAGGCTTATTCTATGATCAAGGATATGCCTTTCGAGCCAGATGGTTGCGTTTGGGGAGCCTTACTTAGTGCTTGTAGAGTTCACCATAATATGAGTTTGGGTGAGGTTGCTGCTTATAAACTATTTGAATTAGAACCAAGAAATCCTGGGAACTATATTCTTCTGTCCAATATATATGCCTCTAAAGGCAAATGGGATGAAGTAGACAAAGTAAGGGATCTGATGAAGTGTATGGGGTTGAAGAAGAACCCTGGATGCAGTTGGATTGAGGTCAAGAACAAGGTCCACATGCTTTTAGCAGGAGATAAATCACATCCGCAAATGGCCCAAGTTATTGAAAAGTTGGATGAATTGAGCATGGAAATGAAGAAATCAGGTTATGTTCCAGTTACTGATTTTGTGCTGCAAGATGTGGAAGAGCAGGACAAGGAGCATATTTTGTGTGGGCATAGTGAGAAGTTGGCAGTAGTTTTAGGGCTTCTGAATACCCCCTCTGGATCTTCGCTCCGAGTTCTGAAGAACCTTAGGATTTGCGGGGACTGCCATGCCGTTATTAAATTTATATCCAGAAGTGAAGGGAGAGAAATTTTGGTCAGAGACACAAATAGGTTTCATCACTTCAGAGATGGGGTGTGTTCATGTGGTGATTATTGGTGATTGAATGTGTTGTACTGAGAAAGGATACTAGTGTGCAGATTAAGGAAATTGGATATCTGATTGAGCATTGCAGCACACAGGATGGATATCCAGAGAAATTCATTTCTGGCGAACTTTGAAGCGAGAACTCAACTCTCCCCTCAGATGAAAGGGAAAGATCTTTCATTGGTTCCTCACAGGTTAGAAACCTAAAGTGGTAATACAACTACGCCCAAAAAGCTTGTGTGTCATGTTGAATTCACACATTTTTCACTCTTGTTCAACAGCCACAAACTAAGGGAATGTTGGTCCAAAGCTTTCATTTACTAAACAGAAGTTTTAAGTGCTGTCTTCGCATGACCAACAATATCTAAGTAAAGAAGCATACTTTATCCTCGTATCTCCTTTTAAAAAATTGTGTTTAGAGTGAAAGACATTGTCTTCTGGTATCCCATTTTTATCTTGTTTTAGTTTCTTTATCCTTGGGATTACCTCTTTTAATCGAGGGCCAGATTTTTTTTTCTTCCTTTTCTGTTTGCATTTTAATTTCAGGAATGCTCGTGCGCTGTAGCCACTGTTGCAAATTGCAGCGTTCCTGATTCTGTGCCACGTCTTTCTAGCATCAATGCCAGATGGGGTATTTTTAATGACAAATTGAACAGTTGGAGTTGTTCTTATGTTTCTGACAACCAGGGTTGATACTGGGGTTGGGAAATTCTAGTGGCAACGGCTGGATTGGCTGCATGAAAATGGGTATCGATTTTCATTTTCTTCACTCAAGGTAGGCTAAAAATGGGTGAGACCGACCACTGGCTCTTCCTTCGTCCTAAGAAGTACAAGCAAAGCATTAGAGTAAGATTTTCTCCGATATGCTATTTCCTTGTTTCTTTCAATTGTAAATCATCTATTCATTGAATTCGTGTAAGGATTACTATTTATAAGTGGACCCTTCGTTTATACACGATTATTGCTTACACTGAGAACATTTGAAAATAAAAATTGTATTTTAAGTATCTAGATCCTACGCCATGCAGCAAAATATCTCTACTAGTCTGTTGGGTTTTTGCGTACTGTTTTTTGCTTTCTTGGATACCAGGGGCTTTTACTGCTTCAAAGCAGTGTACGTGAATAGTGTGCGTTAAACAATCTAATAAAAGAGAAATACAAGAGATAAGAAAAGAGGAGGCTAGGATTTTATTGATACTGCATAATTCAATTGAATACAAAGAAGTGATTTAACCTAAATATAAAGAGACTATATATATGTTAAATAAAGAGAAAATAAAGGACTATTCTACCATTAATAAACAAAATAACTAATAACCCTATATTTCTTAACATCTCTCCTCAAACTCACGATGCGACAGCTACAAGCATCCAGAGTTTGTCTAACTAGAAAACGAAAACGGGAAATAGAATGCAACTTGGTAAACAAATCTACAATCTACAAAGAAGAAGAAATAAATGGCAAAGTAATGGTGTCATGCTTGAAATAATGACGAGTAAGGTGACAATCGATTTCAACGTGCTTAGTTCGTTTATGAAAAATCGAGTTGTGAGCAATCTAAATAGAACTCTGGTTGTCACAATACATAGGAGTGGGATAAGAAAGAGAAAACTCTCATATCTGCAAGTAACCAACGTAACCAAACAATCTCTTTGCTAGCAGATGTCATAACACGATATTCTGCTTCGGTTGAAGATTGAGAAACAATAGATTGTTTCTTGCTTTTCCAAGAAATAAGAGAATCACCCAAAAAGATACAGAAACCAGTAACAAACTTGCGATCTGTGGGATCACTGTCATGATCAGCATCAAAGTATGCACATAGCTCCAAGGAAGAGGTGGATGGAAATAAAAGACTCTGAAAGACTGTATCCCGAAGATACTGCAAAATACGAAAAACAGCTGCTCAATGAACTGTAGTAAAAGAAACAATAAACTGACTAATAACATGAACAGTATATGCCATATCTGGACGAGTAATAGTGAGATATACCAAGCTCTCAATAATAGTACGGTATAAAATAGGATCTGACAAAGGTAAATCATCAGAAGAAAAATACTTTGCATTAATCTCAATGGGAGTATCTACGGTCTTATTATCAGTAAGTCTAGCTCGCTCAAGAATATTTGCAACATATTTCGACTAAAAAAGAAGATAACCTTTAGGTGAGCAGGCTACCTCAATACCCAAGAAATATCGTACAGAACCCAAATCCTTCATTTCAAACTGTCTACCTAACTCTGTCTTCAAAACTGAAATACCGTCAATATCATCACCAATAATAATCATATCATCAACATTATAAAGACAGAATGTTATGACCTACATCAGTGCACTTAACAAAAAGAGCAGAATCATGACTGCTAGAAGCAAATCCAAGGGAAGAGAGCACAACAGAAAATTTCTCAAACCAAGCACGATGTGCTTGTTTAAGACCATATAACGCTTTCTTGAGCTTGCAAACATTCCCAGAATCATGTGAAATACCAGGAGGGGGCGCCATATAAACTTCTTCTTGAAGATCTCCATTCAAGAAGGCATTTTTAACATCAAGTTGAGAGATATGCTACTGATGATCCGAAGCAACTGCAATAAGAGTACAAATAGTAGTCATTTTTGCAACAAGAGTAAATGTCTCCTCATAATCCATACCATACTATTGAGAGTACCCTTTTGCAACCAACCTAGTTTTATATCGCTTAACAGATCCATCAGAATTAGTCTTGATCTTATATATCCAACGACAACCAACAACACTCTTACTAAGAGGTAGAGGAACCAAATCTCAAATACCTGTCTTTTGCAAAGCAGAAAATTCTTCATCCATAGCTTGCTGCCAAAGAGGATCAAGAATTGCCTCTTTATAGGAAGAGGGCTCAGAGAGACAATGAATAGAAGCTAAAAAGGAAGTAAAAGATGAAGAATAACAAGAATAAGTAAAATCTGGTAAGTTTGTGGACTTACGAATGCGTATGGATTGACGTAGAGGTGGATCCACAATCTCAGATGGAGCTTGAGGGACCATAGGAGAAGAGGTAGCTTCAGGTGTGCCAGAGAGTAAAGTGTCAGTACCTGCAGAATGATCAGTACGAATTGGTCGAATATAATGTAAAGGTAACGGGGTAAGAACATGAGAATGAGTATTTGAAGTACTAGAAACCTAAGATAACAAACTATCAGAATCCTCAGAAAAAATATCTATACGAATAAGATTAGATCTAGTCAAGCTATGAGTAGTGGATGAAATAGAAAAGAAATGTATATTCTCAAGAAAAACAACATGACGATACACATAAAGTTTCTAAGTTATTGGATCATAACAACGATACCCTTTTTTACCTTCACCATAACCAAGAAAGACACAAATGGCAGATCGAGAGGACAACTTGCTGCGTTCAACATGAGGACGAATAACGAAACAAGTACAACCAAAAACTCCAAAGGAAGAATAATCAGGGGCATACCCATACAACTTTTCGAAAGGAGAAACACCTGAAATATGAGAAGATAAAATTGTATTAATCAAACTTACAGCAGTAAGAACAGCTTTACCCCAAAACTCACTAGGAACAGAAATAGACAACAAGAGAGAACGAGCAGTTTTAACAATGTGCCTATGTTTTCTTTCAGTAACACCATTTTGCTCAGGAGTATCTGTACACGAAGTTTAGTGAATAGTTCCATCTAAGACAAGTAACTCATCAAATTTATTAGAAGTGTATTCCCCACCCAAATCACACCTAAAACATTTGATAACAACAGAATGTTGAGTTTTGACAAGAGCTCGAAAAGTTGTATATATCTCAAAGAATTTAGAACGATGTTTTATTAAATAAATTCAACAATAACACGTATTATCATCAATAAAAGAAACATAATATCGAGACCCTCCTTTTGTGGCAACAGGAGAAGGTCCCCATATATTAGAATGAATCAAATCAAATGGAGAAGAAAAAACAGAAATATTTTGATTAAAAGGTAAAGCTAAAAATTTTACCAGTTTATATCCACTATAATCAGAAATATCACAAGTTTACAAATTTCTTAAAGCCCCTGTGGATGCCAAAAATATCAAATGAGACGACGAAACATGACCTAGACGAGAATGTCATAAATAAAAACTAGAAGAAGAAGGACTCAAACAAAAAGAAGATAAATCAACACTAGTAGTAGTAGCAGTGGCAGCAACTGACACTTTTAACTCATCCAAAATATATAGTCCCCCCTTCATACAGCCTGTCCCAATCAGCTTCTGAGACTGCAGATCCTGCACATAACAAGAAGAAGAGGAAAAGGTGACTAAATTACTAGAATCACATAACTGATCAACAGAAGCAAGATTTAATGTGAGTTTCGAAATATGATAAACATTAGAGAGAGACAAGTGAGGTGTGACAACAGAACCAACACTTGCGAAAGGCATAGGAGTGTCATCAGTAGTCATAACAGGAATAGAAGATGAAGGAGATACAGAAGCAAAAGATGAAGAATTTGGAGACATATAATGTGAAGCACCAGAATCCAAGACCCATACAGAATGTGACATACTTGAAAAACTATGAGGCAACTGACCTACGGAAGAAGAAGCAGACATAGCTTGTGGTTGTAAGGAGAGAAACTTCTGAAATTGCTCAGCCAAAGTACTATAATTAGTGAAAGGACTTGATGAAGCCACTGCTGCAGTATTTGGCTGTGGTGGTTTGTAACCTTGAGGTGGTTTATGAGCATTAGATTGTGACTGATTGCCAGGCTTCCAAGCTTGAGATTGCTGCTGCGATTGATTTTGCTATCTTAATTTAGGACATTAAGTCTTCCAATGACCTTTCTGCTTATAAAAATTGCACTCGTCGAAGGTAGTCCTTGTGTAAGGCTTATTCTGATTATTAGAGAATAGTTTAGAAGGTACTGCTAGTACAGAAGGATTAGAAGTAGAAAGAATTCCTTTTTCAGAATAAGACTTAAAGCATATTTCTTCAGCCAATAACTCATTGACAACTGAGTCAACAGAAGGAAGTGGAGAACGATAGAAAATTGAACCTCGAAGTCCATCAAAATCACTACAAAGTGTCGTTAAAAACTGTACCAACCATTGCTGCTCTCTACGAGCAATATAGGCACCACATGCCTTTAATTCGGCCGATTCTGTAAGAGTCAATTGATCCCAAAGATCTGTCATAGCAGAATAAAATTTCTGAATACTCATATTCTTCTACTGAAGAGCTCGTATGTCATTCTCCAATTGATACTGCTTTGCAAAATTTGATTGAGTGAATAACCTTTGCAGATAATCTCAAACCTCCTTTGCTGTCTCATACTATGCCAGCTGTGTACCTATAGAATGCTCAACAGAATTGTTAATCCAAGTAATAATTTTTGCAGTGTCTACTTCTCATGCATCTATTAAAGCAGTATAACCCGCATTAGTATTCTTAGGTTTCACAGAAGTTCCACTAACATATCCCCACATCTTTTTACCCTTAAGAAAAATTTTCATCACATAGCTCCAATACGAATAATTCTTTCCATCCAACCTCACACTCACAGACTAAAACAAATCGTTTCTTTCAGTAGCCATAATCAAAAAACAAAGAAAATCAGATTGCAAAAACAGAACGAATGCCTTGTCCCATGAAACTTTGCTCTGATACCATGTTAAACAATCTAATGATACCATGTTAAACAATCTAATAAAAGAGAAATACAAGAGATAAGAAAAGAGGAAGTTAGAGTTTTATTGATACTGCATAATTCAATTGAATATAAATAAGTGATTTAACCTAAATACAAAGAGACTATATATAGGCTAAACAAAGAGAAAGTAAATGACTATTTTACCCTTAATAAACAAAATAACCAATAACCCTATATTTTTTAACAGTGTGATCTTTAACAATAATATCACCTTTAGATCAAAAGAGAAAAAGAAACACTTCTTTGAATTAATGGGGAACATAACTCAACGCATCTTTAATGGTTTTAACTATGCAAACAGACATATATACAGTGCAAACCAAAACCACGAGGAAACAAAAGTCTCTCATAGCAAACAAAAGTTTCGATGTGGATGATCTGTCTTTAACTAGACTGATGAGAGGATTAGTTAAGAGATGTGTAAGCTGACTTGAACACCATTAATCATTGAAAAAAAATATATCAAATATTTTAATGGAATTAACTAAACCCACCCTTTCCCCCATGGATAAGTAAAAATTTGATTTAATTTATTGATTTAATGATATTATTTTATTATAACTGGTGAATTAATACCAAATTTTAATGTTTAATAGGATCGATAATTAATTTAATAATTATAATAAATTAAATTAGATAACAATGTTACATGAATTTCAATCCATTATTCATTGTGGGTGGAGATTCATTAACATGCATATACATGAACATTGCACTACAACTACCGATGGCAACTAATTGGGGAAGAACAGGTATTCGTTCAAATCCGTCCCGTTTGGATCGAGAATGGACTATACGTATTGGACGATGGACGTATACGGGGATACCCGTGTAAACCCGTGCAAGGATGAAGGCAGGGATGAACTTACTCTTATCCCTACCCCGCCCTGCCCCGTTCTCATCCTCGTCCCCGTTACCTGTTATATATATATATATACTCAAATAGGTAATATACATTACCATAGGTAATAAGTGCAAACATTAGCAACAATTCTTAACTTCATTGAACAATATGGATAATATCAGGCTTCTTAAAATTAATAAAGAGTCCATAAAAAATTAAAAAGAAAAAAAAAGCCAAAAAAATGGTTATGAGCCATCACAACAAAAATTTAAATCCATTTGTATTTTTGGTACGACTTCCGTGTTGCAATTGCCATTCGAGCAACATGCACACAACTACTTATCACAATTCTTTACTCCATTGGTTCTACTAGATAATTGACTTGTAGCAAGTTTAGATATCTATGACTGGTAATTGATTACGTGTCATCAATCCTCTAAGAAACAGATTATTGAAATAAAAATGCAAAAAAAAATGATAAGTTAAGAAACTAAAATTCCAAGATTTATGACATTTTAGGATTTATATAAATATTTTACACACTGTAAAAGCTAAGAGCTTTCTTCAAGAATGATATTTTGATGATTTTTTGTCATATGTAATCAGATGAAAAAAAATGTTACAATTTTACACTGATACTGGTTTGCTGACTCTATGCTTACAGGGATCTCCTTGGTTTTGATTCTTCAACTCATCTCCAGCCACCATAAAGAATGCAATGTGTATATACATAAAAAGAGAAATGAAAAACATATTTTATGAAACAAAAAGGTGTAAAATATTGTTGGATTATTTAATGTTAAATTTATTTAGAATTTTGAATTATGTTGACTTAAACTTGGGCTTGGGTGGGTACGGGGACGGAGATTAAAAATTTATCCGTGGACGAAAATGAGAATGAAAATTATACCTATTAATAAAAATGGACCAAAAATAGACAAAATTTTTTAAGCGAATACAAAAATAAAAATTATACCCCTCGCTCCGCCCCACTTTAGTCCGTTTGACATTCCTAACTACAACTACAACTACAACAGTACCTGTACAATGTACACAATACAAAAGAAACCAATATGGCAAACAACTAAGCAGGCGTAGGTACCAGCTACACGGACCAACGGGAATTGTGGTGCTAAACCCAAGTGTCAGTGTCGACTTCTTACTCTTGGCATTCACGAAACGCGTCATCTTCCAAAACGGCGATACTTTCCTGTTTTGCCTTTCCTGTAGCCGTTACCTCAACGAAATAAATTCACGTCACCCCCTCAAAAAGCAAAGAGCCACTACCACCTCAACAGCCAACCCACTTTCCTCTTTCCAGCACTTGCCGCAAAGGCTCAAAACCCAATAGATTCCATCCAGCCAAACACCCACATATATTATAACCCCTTTTTTTTATATTTTTTAACGGGTGGAGGTGTTTATAAGAGTGTTCGCCTTACTAGTAAGTGGAAAATATGATCTTTTGTCTTTTTACTTGATATTTTGTGAAAGAATTTTTTTTTGTCCTATCATATCCGATCAAATGTGGTATTTCTATTTGATTTTCGACCAAATTAATCGGATAGGAAGTCAGGTAAAAAATTGAATGAACACTTTTATAGTTATTAATTTTTGGATCATTTTAACAATTTAATTAAATAACATACACCAATTTAACAACACAATAAACTAATAACATTAATACCTAAAATAATTATAACAACAATTACAATAAAACACAAGAAAATATAAACATTAATCCATTATAATTATTGCACAAATACAACAACAATTATTTTAAATTTAAACTATATAATTAGGAAATTAGAGTTTTTACTTTATATATATAATGTGGATAGGGTAACGTAAGAATACGAAAATTAATGGTTATTTCGCATTCCTACTTGATTAATCGGAAGATCAAAATCTCTTCACGTCAGTATTAGAATATTTATAATGGATAAATCTCTTATGATCTAATCTCAAGAGATTGTCAAGATTCAAACTCATGACATACAAGTTTATAGTTCGCCACTATTATTACTTGAATCATCCCTTGAGCTATATTATAAGTTTCTTAATAGGTAGGGTCATTTTAAATTAAATTATATTTATAAAAAAATTAATTCATTCTCGATCTATTCATAAACATAAATTATATTAAACGAATTTGTATCATATTGAATTGAGTTTATGGGACTCATTTATATAGCAAGTTTAAAGGACCTATTCATCGATCAATCGACTCATTAAAATTCAACTCAAACTCAACTCAAACTCATTAATCGTTAAAATTCAACTCAAACTCATTAATTATGTACCTATTTTGTATATCTACTGTACCCTTACCTTTCCTCCATATAAACAACAAAATCCCCCCACATTCCCAGACCCTTAGCATGCTCTATGGTGTGCACTACACCCCACCCCACCCCACCCCACCCCACGCCATAACCATATCAATTCTCATCCGACCTCCCATGGACGGTATTTATTGATTGATTGATTCAACCTATACAAGTGTTTACCGCCGACAAAAAATGCTTGTGTCGGTATTTCTTGCCCTGTTTCTACCATGCGCCGGAATGAGCGCAGTGTTCCTAGTCTACATCTGCCTATTATGGTACGCTGCTGGTACAAACTCGGAGTTCCGGTTGCCGGAAAAGCCCACAAAAGACCAGGGTCTGTCTTCATCGGAGCTTGAGAAACTGCCGAAAATGACCGGAAAAGATTTGGTGATGGGCACGGAGTGTGCGGTTTGTTTGGATGAGATCGAAAGCGACCAGGCAGCTAGACTTATTCCCGGTTGCAACCACGGCTATCATCTACAGTGCGCCGATACATGGTTGTCCAAACACCCGGTTTGTCCCGTTTGTAGGGCCAAGCTCGATCCTCACCTCTTCGATCCTCCTGAAATCAATCCTTGCTAAAAGAGAGGCCTGTTATGTATCTACCCTTATCGTGGTTCTTTGATTTTTCTTAGCTTCTGAAATCTTTCCACATATAGCTAGGTGTTGTTCAATTGATTAGTTGTTTTTTTTTTGTTCAATGTACCTCAAGTAATCAATTTCTCTATCAAAAGTAAGTTATCTACGCTAAAACCAAAAAATTCATGAAAAATTACCAAAATTCGAACTTTACAATTCGGTAAGCTATTTCTCTTATTAGTTGTGAAAACAAGGTATAGGCTATACACCTTTCTTCTGTCTCCATCTTCTTATTTTTTTCCCTTTCTGAGGTGGATTCCCTCTTAAGGCATGGTCAAAACTCATTCATTCAGATATTTGCAATTATCTAAAAATTATGGTACCGTAACAGAAGATTTCAATGCGAGTGAAAGTCGAATTCAAGATGTTTGTGTATACGGACATGCTCCAAAATTATATATATATATATATATATATATATATATATATATATATATATATATATATATATAAATGATGAGTAAATCAACACTGTTGCACATCTCTAAAGTTTTCTCAAATTTTATATTCCAAACCAATTTGAAAGGTTAGAACAACGAATCTCATTTATTCATTCTGATGAAACTCATTTCATCTAACCATAACACAAGTATCTTGTTGCCTTTCGTGGGTGCATCATGTTAAAGACTTGAGGTTCCAGTAGAGCCTTTCCTGAGGTGAAAATATATATGTTATACACTTCTAATATCGTTCTGAGTTTTATAATAAGTTTAATGGTACTATGTATTAATGATAATGTGGTATCGTGGTTGTAATAAATATTTAATTGGATTTTACTCAAAATTAAGCATCCCTTAAGGACTTGGGCTCAATTGTCAGAAAAAGTAACACTTTGGGTGATCTAGTGGTTCCATTTAATTAAAAGAGCGTATCTAATACACAAGACTCTTATTATTGTGGAGTTTGAAGAAGGTTAAATGTGCACAATTTTACTTATGCAAATAGAAAGATTGTTTACACGATTCGAACCTGTAACTTACAGATTACAAAGAAAAAGCTTTATCGTTATGCATTGAACTTGGTTCAATTAATTTAATTATTTTAGTCAATTTTTACATATTTTGTAGGTGATTGTGGGTATTAATAAATAACTTTAAAAATACGTAATTATATTAAAAATAATGCAAAATAGGTGTCGCTTTTGTCCTAAGTCGTTTTATAAATATCTCGTGAACCTGACCTCTCGTGGGTCACAGACACCTTAGTTCAACTTCCTTTTAGTTGCCTTTGTTGTCGTTTCTGTATGTTTTGTCAAAATCAACTTAAATGAAAATATGGGAGGGTGTCCATCGGCAAAGGGCGGGTTAGGCCGCAAAATTTTTCTTGAATTAGGCCCAAGTAAGGGTAGTCCCAATCCTTTACTCGGCTGAATTATTGAGTTGGACAGGCCTTTTTATATATATACATTTTTATTTAAAAAAAAATTAACGTAATATTTTTACATTAAAAGTAAAGTCAAAATAGATAAAAAAAATAAAAAATAAATTATTTTATTTGAGAGAAAATATTTAGTATTTAAATAAATAATGAATAATACCCTAGATTACTTAGCTTAGTATTTAAATAAATAAATTTTTTTAAAAAGAATATACCACTTAACTTTCAATTGTCAATTTTTTTTCAAATAAAATGGGTAGACACAAGTTAGTTCTTGAGTCAATTTTTAACAAATTTTTGCTAGTAGACTAATGGACCAGATTTTGGACTTGGTAAAGGCCTTAGGGTAGGGTCAACTTCTCTCTTAAAGTGTATTGGGCTCTGGCTCAAACTCGGAACTAACTATCAAAACTATTTAATTTCAAATTTATTGTTTTGAGCCAAATAATGAGTCTCGTGGATTAACCTAACCCATGGGCATATCTACATAAGAGTATTTATAACTCAAATGATGGTCTTAGAATAAATGAAAATTGTTTAATATATAACTTATTATCTACACACTTAGATTTTAAGGTAAATTTGGAGTTCAAATATAACCAACCCATGATTTTTTTTTTCCATATCAAATTAATAATTTTATTTTATCTTGCAAATCCGTATAATAAAGTACAATACAATTAAAAAATAAACAAAATAATTTTTACTTTTCGCAGTTGAAATGTATTTAAATTTTATTTTAAAGTTAATCTAACGACTAATATTAACACTTCAAATTTAATAAAAAAAATATACTTTTAAAGGTGTATTTGCGGTAAATATTTAAAAGTGTTTATAGAATATAAGTACATTAAAAAAAATTAGTGTTTAAAATCGCTTCACCATCACCACTCCTACCACGCCACCACCATAACCACCATTGCCACCCCAACACCACCGCCACCCCCTAACCACCACCATCACACCCATCGCCCCACTACCATCACCCCCCCCCCCAACAACGCCATTACCATTGTCGTCCCCTTACAACCATCACCACTCCTACAACCATCACCACCACTACAACCACCACCATCATCAAACCCATTATCTATGCAACAATAACCACCACCATCATTCCCACTATCACCATTCCCATCGCCCTACCACCACCACTGTCGCCACCCCTCACCACCATTGTTGCCCACCATTACCCACCGCCACCCACTACCACAAACCCATCGCCATCTGTTGTCACCCACCATCATCGCCAGCCATTGTCACCCTCCCCCATCACACCACCCGTCATCACTCACCACTATCGTCACCTCCATTCTCACCAC
>CAUOFW020007279.1:1228968-1246129 GCA_963454935.2 Ilex paraguariensis | reverse complement strand
CCCCCCCCCCCCCCAACAACGCCATTACCATTGTCGTCCCCTTACAACCATCACCACTCCTACAACCATCACCACCACTACAACCACCACCATCATCAAACCCATTATCTATGCAACAATAACCACCACCATCATTCCCACTATCACCATTCCCATCGCCCTACCACCACCACTGTCGCCACCCCTCACCACCATTGTTGCCCACCATTACCCACCGCCACCCACTACCACAAACCCATCGCCATCTGTTGTCACCCACCATCATCGCCAGCCATTGTCACCCTCCCCCATCACACCACCCGTCATCACTCACCACTATCGTCACCTCCATTCTCACCACACCTACCACCACCGTTATTCATCATCATCTATCATACTGTCGCTCAAAAAGCACTTGTCGTCGCCCATCACCCCCATCGTCACCGCCACCACCGTTGTCGTCGCCCCATCTCCACCCCTGCTAACCATCATCATCGTCGCCCATCACCAACACTGCCAACCATAATCATCGTTGCCCACCACTATCCATATCCACCACCACAACTATCGTCATTTATGACTACCACTGCTATTGTCGTCATTCAAAATCCACCACCACCCATCACTGTTGCGACTCACAATTGCCACAATCACCACGATAGTCACCACCCACCACAATCATCACCATTTTTCTACCACCACCATTACTATCGTTCACTCCCACTACAATAAGTGGTTAATTTTTTATTTTTTTTATATTTGTGATTTAATTTTAAGTTTGAATATAAATATATTTATTATTAACCTTTAAAAGAAATAAAACGAAATTTAATTTTGTGGAAAATGAAAAAAAAATCTCCGGTCCTTTAAACTTCCCTTTTGGCGGTCATAATGAATGAGAGAGAATGAACTCGTCTGAGTCCTTCTGGTACTTTCCGTTTCAACTCTCTCTCTCTCCGTGCAATTTCAATGTCAATTTTCCCCTTGTTCGTAAATACTGGAACTCCGGAATCTTTCATACGCATAGTCGTCTTGTAGACGTCTTAATTAATCTAAATTTCTTCTTACAGTCAAATCAAAACTGATCGAATCGAATCCTTCAAGCACTCGTAAGCTCTGTTCCAACTACTTTTTAGCCTTTTCTCGGAATTTTTTTTCACGTAGTTGTTCATTTGGTAGCTAGAGTAAATGAAAGAAACGAAAATTTGACTCGGTGAGCAGGCCAAATAATATGTCTCTGTTTTCCCGCTGTGAGATTCAAAATTCTCTTGACATTTTTGAAGGAATCGATGTTGTTGTGGAATTTATCCTCTTGCTTTGAATAGTTAACTTGTATTTATTGCTAAAATTGGCTGGCTTTCAAGTTGATGAGCTTGGTGTTGGTTGTACTTTGAATATGGGAATGGCACAAAAGAGTTCTGACATGGAGGAGGGAACTGTGGAGGTCGGCATGGGTGAGTGTTTTTTTTTTCCTTCTTTTATCGTTGAAGCATATCAAAAATGAAAACCTTAACACCGTGATGTTCATTTCTTCTATTTTTATTTCCTGAGATAATCCATATTGATGTTCAAGGAAGCTTTGTTGGTGTTTTTGGGCTCTTGCGACTACAGTTTGTGACTGCATTATGATGTTAGATAAAGTATGTTCAAAATAAGTATGTATCCCTGTGTTCATCAAAAAAAGGGGAAGCAGGGGATTTGTTTCATTAAAGTTTGCTAGACTTCTTGATGATCTACCACCCACATGTTATCAAGGTTCAGACTCGCTGACTTTTAGAACTTGGCCAGGTGGCCTGAGCTAATTGGCGAAAACTGAGACTGATATGTGCGGTTCATTGGCAAAAAGGGAAGAACAGTGTGGAAAACACTCAACACCAGGAAAAATGAAAAGGTAACAAGGAAAATCGATCATAGTGGCAAATAGAAACGAGGATGTGACCTTCAAAGGAAGGAAAATCATGGAAGTTGAAATTACATTGGACAATGGTCAACGGGTGCTAGTAAAAAAAAAACAAGTATAGCAGCAAAGTCCATTTAATATCTGCTAGTTGATTCAGTACTGCTTAATTATAGGAGCTTCAATGGTACGCATATATTGGACAATGGTCAAAGGGTGCTACTAAAAAAGGATAGCAGCAAAGTCCGTTTAATATCTGCTAGTTGATTCAGTACTGCTTAATTATATGAGCTTCAATGATACGCCTTTTATATTGTTCCAGTTAATCTCCTCTTTGACTGTCCTTTCAGCTGCTATATATGAAACAGAGAAATGCAGAGTTTAGTCAGTTAGGTTAATATGATAATCTCTAGAGCATTCTAAATCGATACCTATTTAGTATAATCTTTTAAGATGCCAAACACTGAGGGTTTTATGTTTTGGGGGGCATTGAAGATTCTTAAATGCAAATAGAATTGAATTTCTTGGTATATCTGGTGTGAAGGTGAAGAAAATTTCGATGTTCATTGCCCCCTGCTTGTTGCAAAACTGCTTTTCGCAAAGTGGGTGCTCGGACATCCCTCATTATTTTTCTGGTAGCGCTAAGGATAATTGCAGAATACAGAACAGTCTCTGGTGTGGCAGGGCCACTAGTTATTCTTGACAGAGTTAAGGTATATATAATTTTATCATTTTATTGCATTCCTTTTTCAATTTCCTTCCTAATCTTTTTCTTCAGAGTTTAAAGTATCCAACCATTAATGTTGTATCACTATCTATTAAATGCCCAGGGTCCAAAATACCAGGAGATTGTCAATATTCGCCTGGCAGATGGAACTACATGACGTGGACAGTCCTAGAAGTTGATGGGGAGAAGGCTGTTGTGCAGGTTTGTTACCATTTACTACTGAGTTTGCACTAGCGAGGGTGTGTTTGTCTGTATGTTAGTATGTTTGTCATTTTATATTTTTGGGGGGTTTGAATGCATGAATATGTGGTTTAATTTTTCAAAAACAAATTATTATTGAGAACTGTTAATCTCTTAAAAGCGAACACAAATTTTGTCTCTAACATGTAAATGAAAATGGTTGAATAATCCCTGTGGCCTTCTTTCTGTGCTGTGCATATTTCCTGGGGATTTGTTTATTAAAAAGGGGTTTCGATTTATTTCCCAAGCTTACAGAATATGATCTCATATATAAGGCATTTGCATTAATTTTGGGTTTTGGTTATACTGAATTTTTTTTCCACCTAGCCCGAGTGTTTCTTATCCTAATATTGCAAACTAGTTTCTGCAACTGATAGATGACTTCGTACCTAGTTATATACAGTTAAAAGTGAGTGAGTTTTCTGTAATCTTACTTTTCAATTGCTTTTCCTTTTTTACACAGGTTTTTGAAGGAACATCAGGGATTGACAACAAATTCACAACTGTGCAATTTACGGGAGAGGTTGAGCCTCTTCTTTCTTTATATGTATTGAGGTTATATGTGAACTGCCTGTTTGGTTTATTGGGGGATTGTAGATGATTATGACTGCAGAATATTTGAAATGATTTTGATTTTTGAACTGCCTGTCGATGTTTTGCTCAGTTTGTCATTGGTTATATTTCCTCAGATATGTGTGCATGAAAATACATGTAACGTTAACCCCCCCTTTTTAATCCACACACACATACTCTCCTCCTTAGTTACACTATGTTCTCAATTGAATTGATGTATGTGGAAAGCTTATCCTTTTCTGACATAAGTGTAGCCCTTTGTTCTTGGTCATTACAATAAAAGGGAGAGCCGTTTGTGACAAAACAGAGCCAAAAAACAGAAAGAAGAGAAGTTGCAGAATTTTATTACTCAAGAAGAAAACTGGTATGTAAAACCAGTCAGTACACAACTTAATTTATAGAAAATAGTTCCTAAACTTTCTCAACAAAATAGAGTGTGTTGAGAATATTATGCCAAAGAAACACCAACATGCCTAAAGACCTGGAAGAGAGATACTCTCCTGAAGACTAGTTCAAACAAATAACAAACTTAGACTCAGTAAGCCTAAGACTTATTCAGCAGCTCCTAAGTAGGGAATACCCAGTAAGTTGCACTAATGTTGACACCGTTGGCTCTATTTCTCAAAATACTCGGTCCTTTTATCTATTTATTTTGCAGGTTTTGAAAACTCCGGTCTCATTGGATATGCTTGGGCACATTTTTAATGGTTCTGGAAAACCTATTGACAATGGACCTCCAATTCTACCTGAGGCTTACCTGGATATTTCTGATGAGTCACGTCTGGTTGATTATTATTTTTCATGTCACCATCAAGTATGATTATCTTTTGGCCTTAAATTTTTGTTGTGTATACAGCTCACTCATGCTTGTCTGTTCTAGGGAGCTCCATTAACCCAAGTGAGAGAACCTATCCCGAAGAAATGATACAGACTGGGATTTCTACAATTGATGTTACGAATTCCATAGCCCGTGGACAAAAAATCCCTCTTTTCTCTGCTGCTGGTCTCCCTCATAATGAAATAGCCGCTCAGATCTGTCGTCAGGCTGGTCTTGTGAAAAGATTGGAAAAGTCTGACAATCTTACTGAGGTACAGTGTGCCCATGAATGCCATGATAAAAATTATACTTGATGAGTTCAACAAAGACGGATGATATACTTTCATTTTCTTAGGAAGCTTAGGACACTACACATCTCTTTTGGAATTTTCCTGTTCTCAACAACTTTTATTTAAAATTATGTTGATGGAAAAGCAGTGATTACTAAACTGATTTTTTTGCCCTTTTTTACTTTTCATATTGGGCTTATTTGAATTAATATGGTTAATTTTATCATTTTGAGTTGGCCATATTCCTCACCGCACACTAGTTGAATGTGATTTGGATAGGTAGGTATATTCCGTCAAAGAAAATAGGAACTTTGGATCAAATTTCTGCTGCGTCATTTTTCTGATCAGTTCAAGACAATAGTTTCATGTTCATTTTCCTCCTCTTTCTCCCCTTTTGCTCATGTCCCCTCCCTGGTTTGCTTTAACCATGTGTTTTCTGATTTGAGCCTTGTCTCAGTAGGACAAGGAAGAGGACAACTTTGCCATTGTGTTTGCAGCCATGGGTGTAAACATGGAGACCGCCCAATTTTTCAAGCGTGATTTTGAGGAAAATGAATCAATGGAGAGAGCGACCCTTTTCCTAAACCTGGTATTTTCCCCCAATTTAACATCTGACCTTCTTGAGGAATGTGGATTTTTGTATGATGCTTTACTCATTTATTTTTTTTAAGTAAAGGGTGTTCCTTTTTCGATATTTTTGTTGGATCCAAAGACGACCTCATTAGATAAATATTGTTAGTCATTTCTGCTACTCGCTTTCTGCAGGCCAATGACCCTACCATTGAGCGTATTATTACTCCTCGAATTGCTCTCACTACTGCAGAATACTTGGCTTATGATTGTGGGAAACATGTGATTGACATATGAGTTCCTACGCTGATGCTCTTCGCGAGGAATGGCTCATCTGCTATTAAGTGTTCAGTGTCAAGGACTGACATATCTTTATCATTGATAGCCAAAAAAGCAGACATATTTTCTCTTAAAAAAACATTGACTGCTCTAAGATGTTCAAGGAATCGTTAAAATGACATGATCATAGCATTTTAACCTCAGATATTTTCACTTAGCGGCTTCTACCTGCTCCATGCTCAAAAACCTGATCACTATGACTTAAATTGTTAGTTGTGACTGCAGGTATCTGCTGCCCGCGAGGAAGTGCCTGGGAGGCGGGGGTATCCTGGGTATATGTATACTGATTTAGCAACAATTTACGAGCATGCTGGACGTATTGAAGGAAGAAAAGGGTCTATCACTCAAATTCCTATTTTGACCATGCCCAATGATGGTACTGCTAAGTGCTAACATTATCAATGTACAAATAGGTCTCCTGGCTTGGTACAGCTTCTTTGTGGCAATGGTCAGATATTACTTGATTGTAATGTTGTTCTATATATGAACCAGATATCACACATCCAATTCCAGATCTTATGGGTTATATTACTGAGGGACATATTTACATTGATGGGCAGCTCCATAATCGGCAGGTAAGCCATACTGTGAACTTGCAGGCACATTATGCATTATGAGAGGTAATCAAAACATATATGTGACATTAGTTGGACATCGACACTAGCGAATTTTTTTTTGCAAGAATTTTTTTGGCAAATTTATATATTGTTTTTTGAAATTTGGCGCAATATAAAAGTACTAGTAAAAGTATAAATTGATCCTCATATAAGATATATATATATATATATATATATATATGTCTGATTTTTGTTCGTGTTGAGCAGATATATCCACCTATTAATGTGCTCCCATCACTTTCTCGATTAATGAAGGTAAGGCTCTCCTCTTGCAAAGAATGTTCACTAGTTGCTAGAAATGACATTAAATTCTGGGAGATTATAACCATCAAGCTATCACTCTGTTGGTCGGAATGTTGCGGATTTGTGAATGTAAATTGTTGGTTTTGTCCCTTTCTTTTGAGCTTTAATCTTTTTGGTAAGGCACTAACCAACTGTTATTCGGCTTCACAGTATAATTTTTTTTGCAGAGTGCTATTGGTAAAGGAATGACTCGTCGAGACCACGCTGATGTCTCCAACCAGGTCTAATTGGAAATTTTCAGTGTTTTGAGATCCTTTTATTATTTCATTCTTGGCTTTCTAACCAAGCCCGTCAATTTTTCACAATCAGTTGTACGCAAATTATGCTATTGGAAAGGATGTACAGGCAATGAAAGCTGTGGTTGGAGAAGAAGCACTTTCTTCTGAGGATCTGGTCTCTCTCTCTCTCTCTCTCCCCTTGTCAGGAAAGGTTTGACATGCACTTTTTATGTTCTTGGATGCTTTACATTCCTTCTTGTTTACTTGATCAAAAATTCAGCTTTATCTGGAGTTCCTAGACAAATTTGAGAGGAAATTTGTGGGACAAGGAGCATATGACACCCTTACTATCTTCCAGTCGCTTGATCTGGCATGGACATTGCTCCGTATATTTCCTCGCGAGCTTAATGGATGAGTACTACAATCGTGACACAACAAACTGAGATGGGAATACAAAGCTCATATACTCTTGCCATACGAATAGCCTAATCGTTGCTTTGCCTACATTTTTCGCCCCAGCTGCATGATTCCAGAACCAGAGTTAAAAAGAGTTGTCTCTCTTCCTAGGTGTGACATTGTGGCTCTTTGTTTCATTTTATGGTAATGAAAATCCTCTGATATGAGTGGCCATTCAGCCTTTTTGTAATGTAATTAAGCTTGTTTGTTAGTTGTTTCATTCATATCATTCTGTCAATGGCAAAGCCTGGAATTCAAAGCTTTTGTAGTGAAAATTTATCTAGCACTTGTCACCTTATCGTAGGTGAGAGCCTGATGCACCGGGTAAGATCATGTACTTCAGGTTTGATATATCGTGCTTACTTTTACGAATTAAAAATCTATAATAATGTAACAATTATATATGATTCGGCACATTGTGCCTATTTTGATGGACTAAAAAGTCTACAATTAATCAATCAATCTCATCCTGTCTGAAATAAACCTACCCACTGACTTGTCTCAATGTGGGAAAGAAGTCTTGTAGGTCACTTGAAGTCAACAGGGGTTGGGCTTGCCACTTGCCCTGCAAGATTATTGGAGTTCAACTTAGACCGAGTGGTGTTCAATTAACTTGACTATTTTATATATAAAACAAGTTGAGTTTTACGAGTTCGAATCTTTAGTTCGTGTTTTTAAACAAACTTAAAAAAATTATTTAAACTCAACTCATTTAAAAAAAAAAATTGTAAGTAGGTAAATGAAATTAAAGTTATTGGTTAAAAAATACATAATTTTTAATGTTAGGTCATTAAGTCCTTATTGTGAGAACTTAATTGTGTTAATTTTTAATGATTTTCTTTTGACATATTTAGCCTCCCTTAAATCATTCATATTTCTTTTGACAATTAAGTTGATTTTTGATTTTGTTTTATTGTATTAAAAATTTCTTCATATAATAGAAGAATTATATTATCATAAATTTTGTATCTAATGTTGATTGTGTATATTTTAGCTATTTTAAATTTTAAATTTTTTGTCGTTATCCTTGCTATTAAACATATCTCTCTTGTCATTAATATATATATATATATACATATATATACACACATTTAATATTACGAAGTCACATTATGAAGCTTAATTTTTATTATTTTTACACTGTTTTGCTACACTGTATTGATATACTTTAAATTTGTGTATTTCTTAAACCCTAATTTCTACTACTCGTACACTGTTTTGATATACTATATTGATATACTTTAATTTCATAAAACTTTTAAGTTACATCAATACAGTGTATCGAAACAATGTAGAAGTAATCAAAACTAGGCTTCATATCCCTAAAAAAAATAGAGAGAATTTATTATGAGTGATCTCTTGGGCCTTGTGCATGATCCCACCTAAGAGAAGGATGTCCTGTTTCAGGTATTCCATCAATTCGGAACCTTCTCTCTCTCGTATATATAGGCGTGGAAGACAAACACACCAAATAATGTGGAGATAATTAAATATGAGGTTAATTTCTAATTTTTTTTTAAGAAAATTATTTTCAATAAAAGGTATTCAAGTTTTTTATGTTTAAGTGAATTTTTTTACAAAATATTTTTTTATATATTTTTTTACAATTAAATCTAATTTTGTATACCAATTTTTAAAAAATTCTTTAAAAAATAAATTGAGTCCAAAATGAGCGACTTTAGAAGTGGACATAAGGTGGGCTTTTTAAAATAGGTTACTACGGCCCGAACAGCCCACAGTTTAGTGTTGATGGTGAAGTTTCCATTAGACGGAAAGAAAGCAACATAGTTGATTGGAGTGAGGTGCAAAAAACGGTTCTTGAGAATATTTTAACGCTCTAATAAATATTTAATTAATCTCTTAAATTCTGTTATTAAAAAAATAAAAAATAAAAAGGGACCCCTTAAATTCTTGTATTAGCACTCTCCTTTGTCAAACACGGACAGACAAAAATTGACCGTCCCTGGCTCGTGTAAGTCCTTTTCCTTGTTCAACGCTTGGATTTGGACCTTATAATTATTGTAGTTTGGTGGGAGTTAAATATATTTTTTAAGGTTCAGAATACATAATGGAACCTTAATTTCGGTCTCAAGTAAGGTAGTTTAGTGATAATATCAACCTTACTCCTCACTCAAAAGTTAGAAGGTCGAATCAAGGAGTTTCTATTAAAATTCGGTGGTTAACCGTTATATTAACTTAATTAGATCTGATTTCAAGAGGCGGTTTCAAGAGCCTTATGATCTCGGTGAAGACTTAACGAGATGATTGTTGAACAATCTTCTTTATCTCTCCTCTTTTTTTTTTTTTTTTTTTTTTTTTATTATCAGCAAAAAAAAAAAGAATTTAATGAGAATAATTTAGTGGTACTAAAAGGCAATATTCCATGTCAAATATGCAGAGTGGTTTATCTCTGCGTCCATTCCGAGTACTAAAAAACCAAGAAACAAAAAACGTTAGTCAACTAAGTCAAGTTCATACTGAAATGCCAAAACTGCCCTAAGAATTAGTTCACATTTACAGAGTTGGAAAGGCTTAACTGCTTTTGTCCTCTGGACAGTTAAGGAAAAAAAAACACAGAAAACCCAACCAAATCAAACAAAAACGGTCACCTGAAAATGCGAAAGCTAAAAGACGTTCAGGAAAAATTACACTTATGCCCCTTAAACTATGTCCATCATTCTACACTATTCCCTAAATTATTTATTTTTATATATTATACCTTAAATTATCATTTTGAGTTTCATACTATCCCAATCGATAGCTTTAGTCACTATTTCACAAAAAAAACTAGAATTCTACAATGTTAATGGAGTAATAATTGTCTTTGTCAAAAGACTCTACACAACAAACAAAAAATTTACGAATAATTACCGATGCTTGAAAAAACTATGTAACATCAAATCTTTTTTTTATCAATTTCGATAGAATTTTTTCTAAAAATATTACCCATGAACAATATCAACACGTGCATATTATGCGTATACCTAAAGGCATTACAAAACTTTCAAATTATATTAGCACAACTATGTTGCAAGCAAATCAATAATTTTTTTTTCTATGAACTATTAACCAATATTTAAATGGATGTGATGAGTGATCTTTCTAATTTCAATAGAGAGTGATTTTATTTTTATTTTTGATTTGCAATGAAATTTAGGAAGATATTAACTATGTAATGTGAGATAACAGATAGTTTAGCAGATAATGTGAAATAAAGGGGATAATTTAAGGAGTCAAAGTGTAATCTGCTCAAACAATCTGACCAGCTTCAAACAACCAACCAACCCAACGTGTTTCTCTCTCTCTCTCTCTCTCTCTCCAAAAGCGTGTATTAGCAAAAAGGCCAAAGAACAATACCAGGACAATCCACCATAGCAGCTAAAGCAAAGCATCTTTGAATACTATAACATCAGATGATCAGAACACCCAAAACCTTGATCAATTAACCTCTGAAACAAAACGAAACCCCCCCACCAAACCAGAGCTTTCAATACCCATCTCTCTCTCTCTCACACACACACACAATGGGACAGAGCTGTGGCAGCTGCTTCTCAAGATCCCATGATATCCCAATATCATCCTCTTCAGACCCTTCTCCTCAGCATGAATATCGTCCTCCACGCATAAAATCCAAACAACCCGTAGACGCAATACCAAAACCAGTCCCTTCCAAAACATTCTCATCGTCTTCAGAGATTGGAATTGGACCAATTTTAGGCAAACCCTACTTTGAGCTGTCCACACTCTATGTACTGGGTAAAGAACTTGGGAGGGGTCAGTTTGGGATTACTCGTCTCTGCACAGAAAAGGCCACAGGCCTACAATATGCCTGCAAGTCTATTTCCAGGCGAAAACTTATTAGCACGAAGGATATAGAAGATGTTAGGAGAGAGATTCTGATTCTACAGCATGTGACTGGACAACCCAATATTGTGGAGTTCAAGGGTGCTTATGAGGACATACAAAATCTGCACTTGGTGATGGAGGTTTGCTCTGGTGGTGAGCTTTTCGATCGAATCACGGCTAAAGGGCGTTACTCAGAGAAAGAAGCAGCAAGGATCGGTAGGCAGATTTTGAATGTGGTTCATGCGTGTCATTTTATGGGAGTGATGCATAGGGACTTGAAGCCTGAGAATTTCTTGCTGGTGAGCCGCGACGACGATGCTCCATTGAAGGCCATCGATTTTGGGCTCTCTGTCTTCATAGAGGAAGGTTAGCTTGCAAATCCCCGTCTCTTTGAACTTGATTATGATTTCTAGCATCTCTCTCTCTACACCAGTTCAGTCATACAAAGTCATTCATGGTTAGTGAATTTCTACTAACCCAAAACGAATTTTGTCAAAATTAGCTACGTTTATTTCTCATAATTCTACTCTTTGGGTGATTTTTCTGCTTTCCTAGTTGAGTTTTTTTAGTTCTGCAAATAACGTAATGATGTTTGTGATCAGGTATGATCCTTTGTTGCGAGAAGTTATACATCTTTACTTCCAGATATTTCAGTCATGATAAATTCTCAATCCACTGGAAATTTTAATTCAAAAAGGATTAGAAGTAAGCAAAATCTGGATTGAATTCTAGTGAATGAAATTACTGTTTCTTTACGCGGTTTAGATGATTACTTAATGGGCTTTTTCGCCAATTTTGTGTCTAGGGGAGGACAATGAGGAACTTATACATCACCAATAGGAAATGGGGCTGAAAAATTGGAAATCTCTCATTTATAGGAGTGATTTATAGACTTGGAAAATTTGCTTGCTAAAATTGGAACCTTGGTTGGTGTTAGTAATGAGAGTACTTATGTGGATAGTAATGAGAGTACTTATGTGGATGGCACTATGGGTCAGCAAAACCAAGTAAATAGTGAAAGTGACAAGTCAACCAGGTCAATGATAGTTTCTTTGTTCCCTCTAAATTCAAACGGACAAAACATCAAGCTGAAGGTAGAATTGGTACTCCACAGCATAATGGCTGGGTCCATAGCCCATGACATATACATGTGAACTTGGGACTCTGTCAGAATCCACCAATGAAGGTGCTCCAATCTCATGGCCCGGAGGATGGATGAAGGATAAATGAAAGTGTTGTTATGGTTAGATAAAGATGCTGCTCCAAGTCTGTTTTGAAAAAGAAGAAAATACAAACATGTGAATGAATATTAAATAAACTGAGGTTGAAATTGCAATAGCCCATATATATTAACCTTGGACAAATATGATAAGAGCAATCCCATATGGAGCAATGTTACATGAACTTAAAATATAGACTTGATCAATTACTGTCATTGATTTTTTTGTGGGTCCCAGTATTTATTATGACTTACTACCTATTCAATGGTTGTGATCGATTAAATCTATATTTTAAATTTATATTTTAAGTCCAAATAACATTTCTCATATGACTGTTATATTCATCTTTAAACTACTTATTGCTGGGCCTTAGTGATCTTTCCATGTGTGGTTTATATTTTTTGACATGCACACAACTCAACTCAACCTTAATCCCAAATATTTGGGTTGACTATTTGAATCCTGGCTCTCCATTACAATCTATCAACATTTTTTTTTGACTATTTTGTTTAGAGATATTTTAGGCCTACCTCGGCCTCTCACGTTATCATCAATATGTATCAAATTGCTTGTCCTTATTTGTGTATTACTAGGCTTTTTATAAATATGTTCAAACCATTTAAGTCGATTCTCTTTTTATTTTTCTTTTATTAGTACTACTTCTATTTTTTTACAAATGTACTCATTTTTTAATATTATTCTTTCTTGTTTTACCGCACCTGCATCTTAACATTCTCATTTATGCTACACTTAGTTTTTTAACGTGATGTTTCTTAATTACTCTCCTTTTATACCGTAAAACATTGTTGGTCTTATAGTTGTCTTATAAAACTTGAGGTTAATTTTACTAAAGGTCCCTAAAATATGAGATTTTTCTCATTTTGGTCTCCAATATTTCAATTGCATTATTTTGGTCCCTGAAATATTGAATGTGTTTCTATGTGGTCCCTCAATCAGACAACATACAAATTGCTAACAATTTTTTATCATAAACTTATCACGTGATACTAAATATGGGAAAAAATAATTTTTTTAACTCTTGACCAAAATTTGGGTAACTTTTGACAAAAAATGTGTAATATGGGTATCTTTTGACCAAAATTTAGATAACTTATGATTAAAATTGTGTAATTTGGGTAGAAATTGGTTAAGAGTTATCTAAATTATTTTTTTACCTATATTTAATTATTACATGACAAGTTTATAATCAAAATCCGTTAGCAATTTGAATGTTGTTTACATGAGAGACCATGTAGAAACATATTCAATATTTTAGGGACCAAAATAATACAATTAAAATATGGGGGATCAAAATAAGACAAACTGTGTACTTGGAGGACCTCCACTGCAATTAGTCCTAAAATTTGCCTTTCAATCTGAAGAATATACGTCAATCACATAATACAAAAGATGCATTTATCCATTTAGTCCATCTTGCTTTAATTATGATCATCATCGTTTTCAATCTCTCCCTTCCAATGAATAATTGAGTCCAACTATTGAAAGTGTTTGCTCTTGGATATCTCCTTATCTTCGATCTTTACTATCTCTCTAGTTGATTTCTACTATTATTAAAATGACTTTTAATATATTATTTTTATTTCTACTTATCCTAAATCCTTTGATTTTAATGTTGCTCTCTAAACTTCTAGTTTATTGCTAATTACTACTTTAGTTTCACCAACTAATATCATCAACAAATAATAAACACTATGAAACCTCATCCTGAATGTGTCTAGCCAATTTATCCATTATTAAGGCAAAGAGATATGTTGTTAAAGAAGAACTTAGGTGTAGGTCTATCATGAATGAGAATTCCCTACTTTTCCTTGCAATTGTTCTAACTAAGGTCACTACACTCTCGTACATATCCATAATTATATCAATATATCGATTTGTAATTATAGCCTTCGCGGTAGCTTCATCAATGTTGCCTACCAAATAAAAAGGTTCAGTAAGACCATCTAATTTTCGGAAAAGGATCAATTGAAATCCTCTAATTGTTTCTGCTAGACCAACATATTTCCTTAGAGAATCGGTAAATACTTCTGCTACGAAGAAAGGTTGTGATAAGGAACGCTGAATTTTTTTCACTCTTGCTACGGTTAAATGATCCTCTTTGGATAATTCGTTCAACTCAAGGATAGCTATAATATCCTGAAGTCCTTTGTAACGTTGCAAAGTTCAATTGAAAGTTTTTGATTCATCTATCATTATAGACGACACTAACAAAGATAAAATAACATGCATATAATATAAAAAGAAATTGATTCATCTATGACATCTGACATCTACCCATCCCGCGATTCCAGTCAACAGATTCGTTGAGCAACTCTTGGATAGACTATGACCTTATAAACTAATAATAAGATAAGAACTGGGTCGTGTAACTTCATTCAAAAATCAAATTCTTTTTGAATCATTATGAAATCAACTTAGAAAATCATTTCTATTTGGATCATTTTTTTTTTAATTATATCGAATCCCTTTTCTATTTCTCTTCTTCTCTAAAACTTGTCATAATGTGTCCCTAAGAACTCTAACATATTCCTTCTCTACATTTATAACACCATATGAAGATCTTTCTTTTTTTTCCTATACATTAGTCTTTTTACCAAGTATATAGCTTTTCATTGTTGACATTACAGAAAAAATCCAAATTGATTATCAGATGCGGTTGCTTAAAGTCTTAATCGCTGCTCGATCACTCTCTCCCAGAGTTTCATTGTGTAACTCAATAACCTAATGCCTCAATAATTTGTACAATTCTGAATGTCCCACTTTTTTATATATATCTTCCTTTATTCATCTGACATTTTCCTACTTGTTATAATTTTGTGTAAAATTTAGTTAACCAAGATACCTTGACACCAAGTTACAATTTCAGACCTCATTTGGTGCACTATTTTGTCATAAAACTTTTCCAATTTTTATTTTCTTTGATACATTCTTTACTAAAGACATCTTGATTGTACAAAAAAACTTGCATAGACCATAGAAAAAGGATTTCCATTTTCCAAGCAATAACTACCAAAACTTTTTCTGTAAACTACACAGGGTGAGAATATGAATTTTGGAAATGTCAAACCTCTGGTGTCATCATTTATGATACTGCCTACTTGTACCATGTCCTATAACCACGTGACTATGATCTACATTGATAGTTCATTTAAGGTAAATAAACTTTTTCTAAGAGACATATGAGCAAGTCCTGTGATAATGGAAGAAGTGTGGTCGTGTTTGATTTTCAGTACTGTTATCTAGTTTATATAACACTTCGTGTTGAGTAGTTTACTCATGGTGAGGTGTCAAAACTTCAGCTTTGGATGCTTACTGATATTGCACAGGGATACTATATCACCTTGACCATATAGTTTGTCTTTTACTTATGAAAAAGGATTTAATAAGATGCAAAGTAGGATGCTATATTTTCATGTTTCCTCCTCTCTATGAATTCTTTACAGCAATCACCAAACTCTTTAAGTTTCTTATTGTGAACTTTCTTCAAAACTATTATCCAGGGAAAATGTATAGAGATATTGTTGGGAGTGCATACTATGTGGCCCCAGAGGTCTTGCAGAGGAAATATGGGAAGGAAATAGATGTCTGGAGCGCCGGGGTCATTCTATACATTCTTTTAAGTGGATTTCCTCCATTCTGGGGTGGTAAGTGAATCTGTAATTTTTTTGAGTTAGTACAAGAGATTCATGTGTAAGAAGGTGTTAGCATGATCAGCTGATTAGTCGCAGATTGGTAGCATGTGTTTGCATTCGATCAACTCTTCTGAAACTCACAGTTGCTTCCTGTTCGTTATTAAGGTTGGAGAGATACGGCTTATTTTTTATTATATTGCTCTTGTAAATAACATTCTGGCACATATGAAGAAGGGTTGCCACAAGGAATAGGAAGTATTTCCATGCCTACGATGGAAGCCCCTTAGTGTTTGATGTAGCCTTAATTTTGGGTGTTTGGGTTTTATGATGGTTGCCAGATTGGAACCTTTTGGAAAAACTTTAATATGCTATGAAGTAATTGGATTATATTTGCTATTGGAATTAAAAGTGCAGAATTGATTGTTCTCTGCTTGTGTGTGTATGACACCAATAGGTTTTTTGCATCTGAAAGGTTAAAATGTAATGCAGAAACTGACAAAGACATATTTGACGCAATTAAAGAAGGGAACCTTGACCTACAAAGCGGTGGCTGGCCTTCTATTTCTTCTGGTGCCAAGGATCTCATCAAGAAGATGTTAACGAGGGATCCCAAAATGCGAATTACTGCTGCCCAAGCCCTTGGTAAGTAGATGGGAATTTATAAATATGTCCGCATCAATTCCTCCTGCTCCCTCTTTGATGGCTCATGGAATGCCTGTTCTTGCATTATGGTCCGAACATTCTAATATGTCACGAATTATGGAGATTTGTCTAGCATCAGATGACTCGTAGCACCCATTCTAATGGCTTACTTGAAAAGACACCCTGCCAATGATTTCTGATAAGGAATCGAGTGAAAAATAAGATGAATGTTGTACTTGTCAATTTTTATATGGTTTCTATGTAGCTATCCAGTTGAACCATCAATATAATTTGATGATGAAATATGAACCAGAACATCAATGGCTCAAGGAAGATGGTGAAGCATCCGACAAACCTATTGATAATGCAGTTCTAATAAGGATGAAGCAATTCAGAGCAATGAACAAATTGAAGAAGCTTGCTCTAAAGGTATCAACTAATCCTTGAAAATATCGTCAAATTATGCAGAACTTACATGCTTGAAGGCTAAAATTGTCGATTTTTCGATTTTCCAAGGAAGTACCAGATGATCATTAACTAATGATTCCCTTTGTATCAGGGATGTGCATGAAATCTGAAATCACTCCTTTGAATTGACAACTATGAGTTAATTCTATTGAATCCGTTATCTTGGATTATGCTAGAGTTGTGCAATCAAAACCACCTAATTGGAATAAGAGCCTTCTTATTTTTTTTGTTTCCTTTTGGGGGAGGGTCCAAGTCCAAAAGTGTGGGCCCAACACAAAAAGGTTGCCCTCCTGTACAACCCCCCCC